>SJOL01009828.1:797712-852771 GCA_004794785.1 Opisthorchis felineus
TATATATATATATATATATGGCACTATACTATGATACGGTTGTGCATTTGAACTGCTGTTGTACCATGCCCGAACAATTTTCAGACACAATCTGTATAAGTGCTGGGCAGTAAGCGACTTCTCTAATTGACAAATTGTTGCATTGAGGAAGTTTTGGTGGAATCAGAAGGCGAATCTGCTTCGACCAGAGCAGAGTTCATTCACAGCACACGGGAAGTGAGTCTTGTGGTTTGAACTTGATTTTTAAAGATACTACACCAAGGTTCAGAACAGTTTACTGAGCTTTATACTGCAAGTTAGAATATCGAAGAAGAATTACGGTTACCATTCACCGTCTAAACAACATAATGAGTGGGTCGCCCAAACATTATGTGCGGGGATCTCATCCGGCATGTTAAAAATGCCCTCCATCAGGAGGGTATGTTGTGGGGGGAAGAGTTCGTCGTCACACTCTTTTCCAATAGGCGGAGGAGAATGAGTGGTAGTATCCATTCAGGTGACCATAGTCTACCACTTTAATATTATCAGCCCACTCACTGCAGTGATACTGCTATGACTGAGAACCGTCTACTAGTTACCCAGACTGATATCTCCCATGCGATTTCACGTACAAACCCTTGAGAATTTTCCAAAACCCGCACGTTTTGAGTGAGAAAGTATCCTCAATATGCGGGTACTAAGGCATAAAATTTGTGCCAATGTTAACGTCTTAGTGGAACTCGCGAATACCGGAAGCATGTCCTTCTTTTTCCAGATCCGGACTAGCTGGGCTCTTCCATCATACCTTCGGTTGTTTGAGGAGAAATTATGACGAAAGCTTTTTCACTGATTTGGTGGTTTTCTGGCTTACACTCTAATGTTGTTTGAGTAGTTCTGTTAGTGTAGTCCACCCCGTGGGCGACCGAGCAGGAATGAACGTAACCGCCCCTGCGCCGGAAAAATGTGGCACAATCTCTTCCAATGCTGTGGTATATGACGATGAGGAAGTTACTTCAACTCCAGTCTAACCACGTCCACAGGAAAGCAACATGTTGTCTGGATTGATGAACAGGAGTATCCATTGTCAATGACGACAGAAAGTCCAGGCTATGTGGTCCGGATTAACAGGACCTCCGAAAACCACCTTTTTAAGGCAGAAGCGCTCTGGCTAACTGTGAGAGTTTGGGCAATAACCCTGGCTGATGGACAGAGTCAGAAAATCACATCAGATAAAAAGTGAAACGTTGAACTCTATGAGATTACCGTCCTCGACAACTTCCACCGTGCACACCAGAAGGCCGAGTGGGAGATATGTCAGTCCCGCCTGATACGGCATTCATAGACTCGGCTCACGTTGTTTCGAAATAATCGAGTACCGTATTAGCCAGCTCACGTACCCCCATCTGCAAGGTATCTGGGACACCGTGACAAGACAGCCATACGTTATTCACCGTTTATTCCAAACGGTAGATGAGTCTAAAGCAGGTATACCACAAGAAAATCTTATGTTCAAATGTGGCTTTCTGTTGACAAAATACAAAAGGTTGTATTTTTAAGCCATCAATAGGTTTTGTTTCTTAAGAAGTAAATGTTCAGCTTTATCGGGCGTATTTCCGTTTTGATAGATCCAAGGGTGAGACCCGTAGCCGCTTTTCCAGTTTTAATCGTTAGCTTACTCGTGTTATGACTCTTTTCCCACTTATTGTATCATCTTGTTATTTATTCACGGGTTAGCCTGCTGCGATTCCACCGCATCTTCATAACTGGAACATTTCACCCCATTTTCCTATCCAATGCGTGGGTCAAATTCTAGTACGAATGTGCTCACACCTGCACCTACCTTGGGTGTACGCACCGTTGAATGCGAAACGACGGACGTCACTCTCACCTCGGATTTGTGAGTGCGACCAACAAGTACAGGTCATGAGCTCAGTCCGCCTGCAGGACAGTAAATCGGCGCAGCTGGGGCGGGCAGCCAAGAGCGCACGGTTCATCCGATGGGCCAGTCGAGCCACTGCTTTCCCTACAGCACCGACAGAAAGTCCCCCTTAGAAATGCAAGCGTTTGTAGGCAGTACGAGTCAAACACCATTGACCATTGCAGTTTCAGACAGAAGAATCGAATGGACCGCAACACAGTGCCGTAAAAACTACCGATTGTTTACCAAGCGCTTCTGAAACTCGAAGTGTCATCTTAATCTCCCTCTAAACCCGGGAAATCTCGAGCGCTTATTGCTAACTTCGAGGAATAACGAAAAGCCGTTGGCGGAAATAACCAACAAACCCAGTGACGAAATTCAAACTGTTGTTAATTTATTGCACTGAACTACAAGATCAGTATCGTTATGTAATTGTTGAATGGATACATTTCTGAATAGTGTCTGCCGCTGCAGTTTTCGTAGAAATAATATTGTGGGAAGCAAATCAGATTAACCAGATACGCACGTGGATTGTCTCGTTGGACACGGACTTGGGTCGTTTATTGCCAGACTGTGAGTTTGACTCACTTGCTATTCCTTCATCGTATATTTTATATTTTATTTAACTTAGTGCTCCAACCCTCTGCAAGCTGAATACCTCGACTATAACCAGCTTTGATCGAAACTGCTGCTCTAATTTCGCTTCGATTTTCATTTGGAAATATCGAAATGTCCTCCTTGATACTACCTACAAGGTTGACGAAAATTCTTCGACAGCCTACCAACCGTTTTGTCCCTCTTGGGGTGGAACTGAGTTCTCATCGGTCCTATTCGCTTTTGCACACCAAAATATATGTAAGTGGGGTTGCTTTTTCGTTAATTCTTTGGTTCTTAGCCGTGGAATCTCAATCAGAAGTTTGCGCTGTTCAGGCCTAGTGCAGAATCAGTTGTCACCCACATTGTTATCAAACACAGTCCGGTATACCTTGAATGAACAAATATTGACGTAACGTGGAGGAACAACCAAGATTTCAAAAGAAAGATGAGAAGTTGGCGCGCTATACAGTGTCAAACAAAAGCAAGCCTGACAAACGACAAGAGACTATGGGATTTCTTTGCCAGTTATCAGCTTGCGCTCTGGCAACTAACCCTTTTCCAGTCCATTAATATGGAGTGTATTGAACGCAAGTGATGCATGCAGCTTCGCTTCCCTGGCCTCCGAGATTCAATCATGTTTCATCCAATCACTTTGACCAGCTTTACTGGCGCAACGATCTGTGCTGCGTGGCCAATGAAGGTACGATTATTCCGCATTTAGGGTCGAAGGATAGGCCTGGATCTGTGAGCAGATCCACCATGTTTTTGCCACATTTTGTCCTTTGCAAAATTTCGGACATTTTATACAACTTTGCGGGAAGTTATGTTTAGTTAGGCAGTATAATATTAGCTTCAGAAGTACACAGCGACTCTGTACAACATGTCGTTCAAAAAGTTCCCAACGGGCTTGTCTAAAATAATCGCCTTCTGTACGCCCTAAGCAACTCAGCAAACGTCGACCCTATGTGGTATTGTGATGGAAATATACCTGAATGCCGACCCTATCAAACAGTCAGTACTGCACACTGGTTTGACGCATTGCACAAACGGGAGATTCTTCAAAATCAACCGAAACTCCGGTTCACATCAATTATCATGCAAACTAGTTTTCTCCCAACGTTATTGGCACGAGATGAGCAAGTAAGCACATGTCAGTAAATGAAACGATGTGACGACTCTGCACATGGTTCAAGTAGCAGGTCACCCTGTGCCTTGATAGCTAGGAAGCACCCTGCGAAGTGTGCACAGAACAAGGAGTGAACTTTTCACCATCCGAACTAAGGTTACAAGGTCACACTTGGCTCTCTCACAGATCCACCCGTAATACCGAGAACACCAAGTAAAACGCTTAGACTTAGCTCACACCCTACTGTCATTCGCCCTGGCAGTAAAACATCCCGAATGCACAATAGTCCGACAATGAAATCGCGCTACGCTTGACACTAGAACAACCATGCGGTCATTTTTGAGGGTGGACTTTAAATGTTGTGCAACAGGGAGCGAAAGTAGTACATTACTTTTCATTTCGAGATGTCCGTGGTGTGATTCGCAGCTGCGTGTTACTGTCTGAAGGCACATGGCACTGAGAAAAAGTATTACTAATACGACTAACTGCGGTCATTTTTCACCGTATCATATTTTGGCATATCATATTTTTCGTTGAAAACACCACGGATGAAGTAACAAGCTCATCCACTGCTGGACAGGAACTTTCGGAGCTTATTCGAACCACTGTAGTGACGGTAGGCTCGAGATGGTGCAGCAACTAAGGTGCCGGAAAGTTCAAACACAGTTTTGAATTTTCAGTTGTTACTGTCCCGGTTTTGGCAGCCCGGTAGTAACAACCTTCGTGCTTCTTTGGTGCAGCACGGCTACAACGCACTGAAAGGTGAAAACCGCTGGACTATTGTTGTTTTCTATTTGAAAGACTGATTTGAAATCCTGGTCGGAAACAGTCAGTGCCCGAATTTTTTGACTAAGAGTTGGTGGGTTATTGATACATTTTCCCAAAATCTTGGATGGCCTTTGCAATTACAAATACTGAACAGAGTAAACTGAGGGAAATTCAGCGGTAGCGAAGATTTGCAATGTGCATCTTTCTTCACTTTACAGCTGGACCCAGCAACAGGCCCAGAAAATGGGCCACAGTTTCGTCGACCGGTTGCAGTTACTCTCGTTCAACCCCATGGCGACGGAGTCGTGGTTTTAGAGCCCCAGCATTTTGTAGGGTCGCTGTGACACCAGGACGTCTCGGCAACTACGCCATTTTGTCAGTGAATATTGCACAGCGCATGCAAAAAGCAACAAAAGTACCGTAACAAAGTTCGAAACAAGCCCTGACTCAAATGCAGTTCCCGTGGTCCGACCGAATGCGAGCATGTGATTAGCTGCGTGTGGTGTGTGAATGGCGAAAGATTATAACCATTATTTGTCCCTAATTCACATGATATCAGTTACTTAACCTCCCACCAGCGGCACGTTTTCGCTTTGTTTTGTACCACCTGCTTGCACATTTACCCGGAGAGTTGTGGATGCGACATGGTAACTTAGCAATTAATATCAAAAGATGTGTGATCTATAATGATCTAAAAGTACAGTAACAAACAGCACTCCATATTTAAGGACAAATGTACTTATAGGGCGTTTTGCGTTGCGTTTCAAGAACAAGCTGTTATGGAACAATCTGTAGTAAACATTTCTAGGCACATTCACCTTATTTCATCCGCGAGGACCATTCAATTTTTACGACATAGTTACTGATGGCACCAGCACACGCCACCTCGTAAGATGAGAATTTATCCTAGTGCGTTTGTAAATTTGAACGGGCAGGTGTTGTAGGCATCGAACTTTCAAGGCCCAACTCACAGGCAATCTACGAAACACCTGACTACAACCGACTCCCCACAATTTACACACAGTCTGCAGGTAACCCTGGGAAGGAAAGTTGTCTTGACTTAACGGACGTCAACGAACACTTCGGCGATTATTTTCAGACAATGCTGCAATTATTTCCACGTAATATTTTACAGATCTTAAAATTCTGATTACTCTAGTTAGCTGAACAATGTTAAGTGAAGGCTTCTTTTGACTCCATTGAGAAATACACGCATTGTGCTGACATCTACAGGTCTGGTCTGCTACAGCTGAGTTAAACCTGACTAGAATGGAGCGGAAAAGTCTGGTCCATAGATGCCGGCACTTTTGAAGGTTGGCCACAGAGTGAGCGGATTTGTGCCGTGTCAGCAAACACATTTGACCGAAAATGCTCTTTTTGGACCCCAGTCAGGGAGCCAAGCTGGTAGAAACCGAGGATAGTTAAGTGTCACCTTTTTCAATTTATCAATCCATGTAGTCAGTTGACCTCCAAGATTAAAGTGGGTAAACCAGATAGAGCACACCTATTCCGTTTGTGCAGCCGCATCCTTAGGACGTGGCCGAGCCACTGAAGCCAATCGAAGGAAGTTCTGAGCCCTCACTGTCAAGTAAGACGTAAAGTTGCACTTCAGCACTGGTTATGTGTTCCTACGACAAAACACGGTAACTGTCCAGGGAGAAGCGACGGTCAAACCTAGACAGTTGTATAATACCTTCACAAAGTACGGACTGACCTTCACACCCACCACAACCCCCCGTAGAAAAGAACCCTCGTCCTTTTAAAAATGGCTCATGTCGAAGGCTGGACAAATCGTCCCCGCTTCCGCAGTCCTGGGTATTATTCAGGAACTTGCATCTCTTCTGACTGATGTTTGACAACTCACGATTTCTAGCTGCTCGCCAGTGGGAGTCAGTAGAGTTGAGGCTGAAGGCCACGTTTGCACAAGTACTTCGCAATTGGGTGCTTTCCCCCTAACAAGACTGCATCGTCCGTATATTCTAGGTCGAAGGATGTTTCCTGGACAAGCTCTACGCCACAAGGGACTCGAATAGGGAAAAAGAAAGTAAACACACTTGACGAAGTTATCTGAAAGGACGATGAAATTTTATACAGGTGGATGTGACTTAATACGTCCTCCCAAACAGCGTCAAAGGGACTGACGAATTTGTTGGGTATACAGGTTTCCAGAGAGCTGTTTCATAAGGAATTTCGGCCCACCGAGCCGAAGACTGCCATGCTTTCTAGGAAGACCGTAATCTTTGGCTTTAGGAATAGGCTGCAACGTTTCAAGTTTTGTTGCCATGTGAAGATCTGATTACAAGAACCACGAGTACTCTGAAAGTCAGCTGGTTGTTTGCGTCACATCGGTTCGCGGACGGAGATCTATCTGCGAAGAATGGGGACCGCTAGGATCCTCAAAACTTATTCCTTGGTGCTTCGCGCAATCGGCTATTCGACCTTTCTTGACGAGAACTATGGTTGATACTATCCAAGAAGTAGGGACGCACTATCATATCCAGGTTTCAGCATTTAAGTCAGTCAGCTGTGGCAGTAGTGACACCACCATATTTGAGTAATTCCAAAAGGAGCCTGTCTTCACCGGGAGTTTTGACATTCTGTGGAGAACCAATGGCACTGGGCACTTCTTCAGTGGGCGGACTGAGTGGGAAAGGCCACATTTGCGTAGCACAGCTGTTGAAAATTGTTGTGATGAGAGCGCCGTGGTTAAACCGGAATACGAAGTGTTTCGCCGAACGGTTCTTCTGTTGACGAAGAACCATGATCAGCTTTCCGTCACGCTCATTTAATAGCGAGTTGCCGCTTTGCGTCCTAGCCAAACCATGAGAACTATCGAGTCTCAGACGGCTCGTGCGTAAGCCGAGATAACAAATGAACAGACTCCCTTCATCCTGCGGTTCACTTTGCAGTTTCACGAAGCCTGCTGTTCATTGGTATCCAATTCAAGTGTGGATTCGCGCGTTGAATTAGAGCTAGTCCAACGCCAGCCAGGCTTGTTGACGATGCAATCAAGTCACTAGAGCACCTTGTCAGCGTCGAAATAAGCCCGGGGGTAGCGAACGCAGTGAAACATAGAGCCTAAGAATTCCAACTTAACACGGTTAGGGAGACATGGACTGATAATTATTAATGGGGTTTTAAGTGCTCCATGTTGCTTGGTGGCGCTCCCTGAAGAGTGTTCAACATTTAGTAAATCAATTCAACCATAAATTTGGGAACAGATGGACTTTCCGGTCTGGGTAGTTCTTGTTCGAAAAGATTTTAATGGAGAACCCTTTGGACGGTCCTGGTCAGGCTACCCTACCTGATTGTGGGTAACCCCATCCGACTAGTCCAAATGGTCCCGGGCTTCTTTGGACAAAAACAAGACTATACACCAAACTCGTGTGGACTCCCATCAATCTGTTCAGAAGGAAAGTACAAAACAATGCAGTTTCTCATAGCAAACTCCACACGACATACCTAGGGCAGGCCTCTCACATTAAAAAGGCAGGTTACATATCTATACCCAGCGGTCGGTAAGAGAAGGGGCTACTACACTGGCGGTCACCAGTTTTTTGGTGTCGCTGAACACATCCCACGTGCTAGAGGTGGATAAAGTAGACTTCCTGAGAAGTAGTAATCTACTGCTTTCAGAGGTCGTTATAAGCAAGTCTACATGCATTATATGCATTAGTAATGAATGCTACAGAGGCTGTATGGGTTTGGAAACTTTATTCAGGCTTTCTTGAATGCATTTGACACACTCGGATATGTCAATTGGACTGCTGACAGAACAATCTGCAAAGAGTCAAAAAGTAACGTTCCCTTGTTAGTGCAGACTTCGACACTATCCTACATGGAGACTAGTCCCACTGCCGCTTATACAGTCTTGCAATACTTACACTGCATATAATCTATCAAAGTGCTACCGATGGAGAAAGGGGTAAAAACACGAGATCATTAGGGGAAGCCCTAGCAGTCCACGAGTGGCAGAAAAACGGCGCAAGATACTGGGAGAATTTGCATCAACTGAAAGTAAAATTTCACAAGGGTACGCAATCCGTGTGACTAGACGGCAACTTGAGGTTATTTCAAGACAATAAAAGTGGGGTTATGACGGAAAGGATAAAGATTAGGGGCAAGAGGATGGAGAGAATATGAACAAGTCTGCAAAGGCAACAGAAGAAATGAGGGAGGAAGCCAAACCCAAAAATATATAGAAGGATGGCCGATACCCGAGAACCTTGTATAACCTTGTTGGCGCGAATTCAGTGGGGTCGTTTGATATTCTGCAGGGCGGTCGATTACGCTTCAATCGATGAGTTGTTCGGTGGAAAAACCAGGAGTGTTGAAAAGGCAGCTGCGAAATGGCGCGCAGCAGGAATTTAATAAAGTTAAACAAATGGATCGGAGATCATGCGAGTGTAACCAATGGCAGGACACGCTGCCCAGATGAGCTGTTCTTGCGTCCGGTGCCCATGCGGCCTTGATCCTCTGGCGGTACCTTGTTCGGAGATTGCAGAGTGCTGGAACCTGTCCCGGAAGCAACATCTGCTACACCAGACAAGTTTTCAGCTGGTTTAGTCGCTGTAGTTGGTGTAATCGACTCACATGAGGTCATCGAGTAAGTGTGCGATAGTTTTTCTAATTCCACCTGTTCACGCATTACTGCCACGTGAATTGGACCGAAAACGCCTCTACTTGGCACATCATCGGGGTTCGATTCTGATGGGGCCTGTTCTGGTGATCCTAGATTAATTGCCAGTTGCTGCATTGTACGAGCGCCGTCAAAATTCGGCACAGAGATTGTATGGAGAGCATCTAGTGACAAGCCATGTGGTTCAGGTGAAGAAGCTTGGCTTTTCTGCTTGAAGATACTAAGGGTGCCTCGTTCTTTGGTTTCGTTAAGCCTGTGGATGCGACAGGAAGTGTGGCAGGGACATGTGTGGGTAAATGGGTTTCGATTAAGCATTACGGCGGCAAGCAGGATGGAAAAACAACGTATGGGGGACAGGATAAGGAATTAGTGAATTAGTGTAGACTACATCATAAAGAACAGATAACTTCGACTGCTCCAGCCACAGTATTAGTATTTTCTCATTGTTGTTATGGCGGTGGAAATATACATAGTTGATCAATAGGGGCGTTGAGATGCTGCTTGTCTGACTGAACGTCAGACACAGATGGGCAGCGAAACAACTATATACCACAGGCTCGCCACAAATGATTCATGAGTCAATAACGTATGGTCGCTCTCTATCATAATGTGGAGATGTTATTACCACAGCTGAGCCGGTTGAATGGGGAAAGTAGAGGGGTAGAATTTCAAGTAAAGGTTGCAGTCAGGAACCTACGTTTGTGCAGTTGTTATCTTTTTGTCACTTTCACGTATTAACTATTATTTTCCTAATTCGTTCGGCTGCATCAGGCACTTCAAATCCCTGAGGTCGCAGTATGTATCGTGTCTGTTACCGTTCTACTTCTAAACGAATTACAGTCAACGGTTTGAATGGCTGTTGCTCCTATTCTGTTTGCTTACTCTACTCTGTTAACAATGCCTCCTAGCTGGTCCGATTTCATTGCCACACTAGATTCCGAGTTCACTATCGCATTCAAATCTGGACGATCAGTTTATAGCTGAAGATCAATTGAACGAGAGTTTGTCCAGAATAGATAGGTCAAAGCAGCGGAAACGAACGAGTGTAGCTGGAGCTGCACATTCATCTACAACTAAACTAACTAACGGAAGACTCAACTGAACCTCTTGTTCGTGATAACCTAAATTATAAGGAATATAGCTGTTTTGTTTAGTCACTCTGAATCCAGTAAATATAAGTTTTAACAAATATTGAGTGTTACAATCTGTGTACAAACGTAGTGGTTCCGCTGTCGTAGACCGAAGGAGGAATGTGCAATAGGGATAGTCAAGGGCTTCAGGTGATATAACTTGTACCGCCACAATTTAGACTCCACTAGTGGAAAGCGAAAGGTTGAGGGGTGAACCTACGGCATTTATTAGAGAATAATTTGGACAGACAACCCAGACCCATGGGCACAATTTGGTGTTGCCGGGTCTTAGAGCGTTTCCGATCGCCTGACAGTCCAGTCGAGATACACGTCCTAGGAGACAGCAGCCGTCAAACCGACTGAATTCATTGATTCGGACTTTCATATCGTTGCCAAGTTGTTGTCCAACCCCCTTCAGAGCATCCTTCCTCGACAGATGGCTGATGGAATTTGGCTACCGTTCAAAGTATGTAACCTAAAAGGTTTGTCCCATGAAGTATGACCAACTCATCTATCGATGAGGAGTTGTCTCACAGCGATTTAGTGTCCAGAATCCCCACCAGATCCACCAGATCCGGACGGTGCTTTGGGATTACCAATGGTCGACAGATATCATGAAGCAGAGGTTGGCATGTCGATCAAGAACCTTAAATTAGCAGACACAATTACCAGTCTACAGCTGAACTTCGCAGAAACGGCTAGTACGCTTCATGCATCGATCTGGTTACCACAAAAACCAGTCTACCCTCCATCTGAACTCAGATCTGGCGGACTACTTAGGATAGACGAAGGGATAAATGAGCTGGACAATGTTCCCAAGGATCAACGTTTCCTCCACAGACAAAGTTGCAACCAGATTGAACAATACCCGCAACACTTTCCTATAACTGAAGCGCAAATCGGGACACAGCAAAGAAATGAGCCTGAAGAGTGAGGTGATTGCGTGTTGCGAAAAGTCACGAGATGGGGATTTTAGACCACTGGTCTTTAAGGGATATTATCTAAGTGTGTGCTCAAGACGACGCACGTAGATGCCCGACTCAGGCGGCTATTACAACAACTTCGATTCCGATAGTTCGCAAGTAAAAAAGATTGGCATCATCCTTGACATGGTCAGCTAAAAACTTGGGTTGAGGCCGTTAACTCCGATCATAGATGTCTATGGCCTACATCACCAGATCGATCGGTGAGTCCATATCTATGAGAGCCTTGGCATAGACTGCCAGGTTGGGGCAGTTGCAATCCGAGATATTCGAGGAGCCGGACCATGCTCGCACAAAAGATAGCCCAAGTAAAATGAAGTAAAACAAGTTCCTTACAAAATATACCAGGATAAAGAACATTGCGTTCCATCGGATGCTGGCAAAAGCCGCTTATGTCTTTCCGATTCAAGTACCGATTTCGTCTTCTAGTAAGCAGCTGGGAGTGATAAAGCTACCAATGCCGGCGAAATGTTCGCCACATTGATTTATTGATCTAAATGCACAAGACTGGTATTGCAGTGAGGCGTACACTAAAACGCGTGATACCATCTGTTCAAATATGGAAAATAAATCTTCCGCGTCCCGAAGTACCCATAGTTTCATCGATGGTAAAGAGTTGCTCCGATCCTATCCTTTGTTTGCATACACGGGTGTGAACGGATAAAAGAGAAACACCTGAACGCGTATGTGATACAAGTAGCCAAATTTAACTACGTACAAAAAGCCTCAGAACAAACGCAGCTACGCGTCAACCAGCGGAATTGGCCCGGTAGTATTTAGTAAGACAGGCCCAGCTCACAATGGCACACCACGAAACTAGCTTACAAGATTAAGAGGAAATAACAGTTATTTTCCCGGAGAAAAGCGCAGTCATTCGTAATAAAATCAAAGTGACACAGACACCACGGTTGATGGCCTGAATATGCTGGGACAACTAGAAAAGCCTGACGGTAACATCCACGTCCACGAAAGACTGTGAAACGACGGAGTCGCGCATCAGTAGCGTTGGAAGGCTGAAGCCCACATGTTGGAAAGAAGAGTGAGACAATTACAACTTTCCGTCAGTAAGCAGAAGCGAGCTAAGGGACCTGACATGGGTGAACAAAGCGTCCAAAAGAGACATCTACCAGGCTAAATCGTGAGAGCTCACGTATCATATATGATGCCGTCCACTCCAAGCTCGGATAGTTGTGCTCGCTTTTCTGGCGAATTGACCGCTTCTCCCCAAGCCAACACAACAAGTCCATGGAGATGAGCGAGTTTGAGAGCATCTGGTACTTCTAACAGACGATCACTTTCTAGACAAACTCCCTAGAATGGAAGGAGAAAAGTGATGAGGAGAACAGAGAATCACAGATGGATTGAAAGACACCAAGAAAATTGTGCCACTTAGATTAATGAAATCACCATGATGATCGGCTGTAAATCATGCGTATACTGTGCTCTGCTTCTAGCTACTACATTCCCGCTCGCCGAGGATGTCGATAAAGGAACGAATTACATTGGAGGCGACAGCTGATTTATGAGGTCGGCGATAATGACGGGTGTTTTGTTATCCGTAGGACAATAAGGTAGCAACTGAATAATGAAAGCAATTATTCAGATTCAATAAGATCATTGAGTGCGCGAAAGTTTTATTTCCGTGAATGTTCCTAACCGGTTACGTCCCAGGTCTCCTTCGGTGAAACGACGACCATGTACAAAAGTGATTCGGTCCATGATTTGTCCGTCATAGACTTTATACGTAAGTACCAAACGTCCCTTAAGCCGTTTCTACCTCGTAAGAGGTTGAGCTAAAATGTCCATTGAGTTCGGTCTACTAACGCTCGAATTGAACGACCAAGACAGTGTAATTTATGGTGTTCAGACAGCTCAATCGGAAAGAAATTCAACGTTACAGTGCTACCATCAACGGGTTGAGACATCGCTGGTCAAGTACCAAACGTTTTGTCAACATCAGTTTGCAGCGTTGAGGTTCCTAATGCACGAGAGTACAGTGCACACTGTAGCACGCAACTTGGACCTTTAACGGGTAGCCTGCCAAGTCTAGGCCGAGACGATCTTCCGGTCTGTCCCTATGAACCACTAAACGCCCGTGCGTAGTTGCGGGTTGCGCCAAGCTGAATGTAGTGCAAATTGCGGACTCCGATGTGAATTTAATGGAATAAGATCAGTGAGTAAACACGGAGAGGCTTGTTAACAGCACGTCATTGATACCAATCCACAAGTTGTAAATATTGGTGCTTAACTGTCATAGCGTAAAACTGAGAACAGGCGCCACTTCTTTAACATCAAGGTACTAGCATCACCTCTGGACTCCTTCAAATTGTAATAGAGAATCACAGTTTCCTCGAATAAATAAATGACCCTGAAGGATGCCCATTACCGTGCCACTAATGGAAATTGACAGCCAGGCAGTTGACGAGTGACCAAGTGGATGCTGGAATTCTCATCTCGTAGTATGATAGTAGATTCGAACTGTTGTTGATCAGAAATCACAGTAAATGTAGGGAAATAATTCGCGGTTACGTTATACTTCAGAGCGTTGACTAGGGAATTGGCATCTATTCATGCACATGCACCCATAAGCGGCACAAGTCCATGCGATGTGTTAGTACTCGGATAACCTGTCCTCTTTCGAGCATCGAAATATGCTTGGCTTCAAATTCACTCAAATCTGTACAGATAAAAGTCCACCAGACTGCTCTATCAAGTTTCAGACGTTTCTAACATCTCAAACCAGGATTACAGTTTTTAAGCATATCTGAAGGCTGTTGCAATGGCGAAATTTCGACCGTCTTCGATGTTGAGCTCTATTCTTCAACTGACCACAGACGTGTTTTGCCAGGACGCGACTATCGACCGTTCGTCTTAAGTGAGCTGCAAGAAGAGCATTCAGAGTCTATTCACGTTTGCTGATCTTGTCTCGTTCGAAAATTTCGGTTCAGGGTTCGATCTCACCACTGAATCGGCAATGTGACTGAAGTCTATTAAGCAATCTAACGAGTGTCTATGTTTCTCTGCAATAAAACGTAACAGCCCGATACGCTATAATCTCGGCATACATTCACAGGATGCGACTGCATCAAACGAGTGTATGTGGGCGATCAAGTGCATCGATCACCGCAACAATCCGAGTACTTGGCCAAATGTGGATTGTCAAGTTTGTAGACTGGATGTTACTGAAGAAGCAGAAATTTACACAACACGCCATACTGCAACCATTTCCTTGAATGCAGGGCAGCCTGAGACCAGTTGATGAAAGGCGTGTTTTAGAAGCATTTTTATTTGGAGTATAAGATGATGCTACCTGGAAGAATGATGTGGATAGACCACGCAAATTTCGCAGAAAAAGCAGTCATGCGCAAAAAAACAGCACACAGATTTTCGACACACACACACACCATCATTCTCGCCAAGAAACGTTTCGAGCTAACGAGATGACCGTCTAGATGGTACGACTGGCATAACATCCTCGTAATCACGAAACAATTCCGACACATTGCAGTCAGAGTGGTAGGTACAGGAAGTTTCAAAAGACTCAGGTCATCATACCGGAATCAGAAGATTTGAAATTGTTGACTGCTTTTATAAGGTATTGAGGAGTAATATACACATTCCTGTTCACAGGAAGTGAAAGGAATTTGCGAAACCTATTAGCAACGTGTGTGAACGATAGTTCAGTCTTCACCACTCGTTACTCGGATTGCAAAGGTCGTTCTTCAGAGGCCCTGAAGAACTTTCGACGATATCTTCGGCCTGGAGAGTATACACTGTGTCAGTGCGATCTACATTGCTTTATGGATCAGCGATGTGGCCTCCGGGAGCGGAACCCTTCTTGTCGGTGTCTTCATCGGTGTCTGCGGAGAGTTATCGAAGTCTAGTAGAAACAGCAGATCAGCATCGCTAAAGTAGGTCAGACGATTGTTAGAAGTGACTCTCCCACCATAGAAGAGTTGGTCCTATTCTTTCGGTTACCCTGATTAAGTCATACACTCCCTATGCCAGGAAACCGTCTACCTCGCACAATTATTCTTACCCAGTTCTGTGCTGAACGGAATGGATGGAAGAGTTGTCACAGTCCCGCATCCAATGGCGCTCCTGTATCAAAGCTATCGTCCTTAACGTGCAGCTGTCTCACTTCACCAGAAGAATTCAACACCAATGAATTGGCTAGAAAATTGCCTCTGACGCGCTGCAGCCCGGTCCCTAAACTACCATTTCTCAATGAGCTTAACTGTAGCAACTTTGCAAATGGTCTAAAATTGTTGAACAATATTCTTTCTTTATTGACTTTGATAGTTTAACTGGCGACCATCTTAATTTGGTCAAACATTCGAACCTACTGTTCTTCCAGTGTTTGCAGCCCTGATGTATCGGACACCCTGTGAGTGGCAGCCCCAATGAAATTCGCATTGTTGACTGACCCAACAACTATCGGATATTGAATCTGGTCGACAACAGCATCGTCTCCCGATGGAATGAAGCGTACTTTTAGTTGTATTAATGTATTATCTGGGCTGCACCGGTAGCACCTTTGTTATGTCAACTTCCTTCCGAGAAAGATACAGCCCGATTGACATTCAGATACTGTCGACGAAAAAGTGACGGGCAGTTGTTCAACATCGAAACAGGTAAGAGTGACGGCAAGTTCCACAGCTACACACATTAGCAACTCAGCAGTTACCATATTACAGCTCCGGTTTCAAGTGGTCCAATTAGCTCTTTCACTGTGTGTACTAATCGGTTCGGTCATTTAGATAACCCATGAGAAATATGAGATCACGTGACCGAGTGAATCTACTGGTGGCTGACAAGTGCTCGTGAAAGTGGTCAGGCTCAACTTCAAAACGATATATCGCACAAGATGCACACTAATAAAAGTGATGGAAATCCCTTCTGACAGCCGAACGCGGAATGCCATTGCTTTCACGTTGACGAGTTTCGATTCGCTCCAAGTCTCCCCAGTTATGTAACTGGCCAACGCCAATCTAACCATCTTGTGAAGTTTCAGATTGGTAAAATTGTAGCCAGTTTCCGATAATGTTCGCGGGCAGCCAATCGAGTTTCGTAGGATTTGACCAAACTGGAACAGCCCTTAATTAGCAGGTGCTTTGAAAATCAATAGATCAGTGAAATTCAAAACGAATTTAGTGTGGGGCTTACCACTAATCCACAAACGTTTTGGCGGACAAAGGTGGAATGTGAAATCTAGATACACAATCCATGGGGGCTCTAATACATTCGTACACACGGAGAGAACGCAGAATTTTTCGACCTGGAGCTGGCCTACCATTGCAGAAACCCGCGATAGATGGAATGAACTCATATGAGTGAGAATTGCTAACCATGTTCATTATAAGTTACCCAGAGCCGGTGAGCGAACCAAGGAAAAACAAATATGACGCACCAGTAGCTGATGACTCAGGGCTGACCAGAAAAGATGTTCAAAATCGTTCTGCCGCGTGTCTGCATATTCGGGTGCTATGCCCAATTGAAAGACAGGGTAGATATTTTGTTTCAGCTGCAACCTGGATGGGGCGCATGAGGGAAAGGGTGAAAAATAAGTTAGGGTACTCATCTCATTTCAAATTCGAATTATAAACTTGCCGGATCCATTCAGGGCATGGTTAATATGCAAACCAGAGCAAGCACGAGGGCTGAAACACTGCTAAGATGCCTGAGCCTAGGATTAAACCAATGAGCAGCCGTCGGGAATCCGTGTGTTGCAGCATTATTATTGTTGACCAAAGTGAAGAACACTGGTAAACCACCATCGTATAACAATGCTGACTTGGTTGAAGGTCCTCCTGCTTACAAGAAAAAGCTACACAGAAAAGAGGAGCCCAGCCCCATCCTACCGAAAAACATCCGACAATGTCATGCATACTGGATAGAAATTGACGGCAGGAACGAGACTAACCTCAGTTTGCTGCCTACCCTACCTTAAACCATACAGTGTACGGAAGGTTGGCGTCATTCCGTTCACCACTGGGAAGGAAGCAAAGTGAGGGGAGAGTTTTGTTCTACTGATGTGGACTTCAACATAAGTGAACCACAAGTTGGGCTAGTCTCAGATACTCCTCCTCCTCTGGGAGTCATAAGGTTAAAGGAACCTTCAAGATACTATCCAAAGTGATTTTCTTGGGATGTTTCTCTAAAACCGCAGTATCAGCGGCGTTCAGTCGGAGCTCTCACATCTAACTGATACATTTAGCCTACAGATAATTCACTTAAGTGGATGATGGGGGAGGTGAAAATAGCATGAGATGGGGAGGAGTCCATTTCGAACAGTGAAAAAATTACCGAACCGGAAAGAATGGAGAGCAGGAGGCTCATCGCTCAATCAGGACTTCACACGCCGGTACGTGTATCTTGCCGATTATTTGCAAACGGCTATCCTTCGTCATTGGGGTGTGAAGTTAACAGCTGGTTGGGGAAACTGTCGTCAGAAGAGCAGCTGTTACTTAAGTGATATAGAGTTGCTTGCAGTACCATTGGAATAGCGGTAACTTATCAGGTGATGAAAAGAAATTAACACGAAAACCATTGGGAAAACTCGTGACAAAATCATGATGCTTTAACAGTCAGCTGGAAATTCGAACGTTTGTCTTTCTGGAAGGTTAACAGTGAACTATCCAGAGTAAGGCGCCTAGATAGAGAACGTAGGACAGTTACCCATCTTGGCTAGTTTAAGCATCCTAGTATTCGCATTGGTGTATTACCTGTCACAGATCATAGTGGTCACAACGCGAGACCTCTATGGACGCGTCTCATGACCTCGAAAGAAATCGCAGTATAATAGGACTTACATTATGCAAACATTGGGATCAAAACAAGACAACAGGATGCGACGAGAACCGGCAAAAGAGAGAATTTCTCTGAGTATTGTGTCCACATAGAAGTTGTATTCGAAGAAGTTGCCCATCTCACAACCACCGGCCTGTGGGGAAGAAACAAATTTTATAAATATTAGGCAATTATGGTTTCTTGTTGGTGAAGCAGTTTAGTTTATGCCTTCTGGATAAATTCCGTATGACAAAGCGAGTCACACAAAGAGATTATTTTCAATTTTCAAAATGGATTCGGTTTTCAAGGCAAATCAGCTGAGAGCGGCGCACAAGCACTGGGCGACTAAGATCCTGTCAGGTTGGCAGTGTACCTACGTACTGATAGCTCGGGCGAGTTAATTGGTCGTTGATCAGGTCGCAACTGATCAGTTTGCCGAGCGTGGCAATTGGCTTGCAAACGTTTCATCATCAAGCGAGGGGACACCGTCAGTGCGCGTATATAAGTGCAGTCATTAGGTGTATGGGACATGCAGTGTGGTCGAACCTCGGTTTAACATGCCTTTGGTATTCCAGCCAGGTAGTTTATTACCCTTGACACCCAATCTGACGTACAATACCAATTCTGTGGTTCCAAGAAGCCGATTGAGTGCGTCAGCAGTACTACGACGTCAAGTGAGCTGAACCCGTTGTGGGCAACCAAAGATGCTAAACCTTCAGTGATGCTCAACATCGAGCACGGTCTCTAGAATGGTGGCACCGGTGTAACCCTAGTTCACTCACTGAACTGGTCAACCGCCCCCTTTTGGCAGTCTCTGGAAAATTGAACTGAGACTTTGTTTAACAGACTACATTATACCTACCAAATCCCTACATAAATTTATCTGTTCGTTCCCATCACTATTAGTAAACTGGCCAAGCACTGCAGAATAGAAAAGCACATTTGGTGAACAGCACCACAAGTTACTACATAGACATTTATCAAAAGTATTATAAGCACCCTTATCAAAGTCCTATTGTTGGACGCATTTTTCTTTATAACTCCGCTTTCATTGCAGCAGGCAGAAAAGCTCTACCGAACAATCTTCAATTGACATTTTGTTCTTTAAGTGAAGCCAATCTATGACTGAAAGCCTAAAAGGACTGTACGGCTGTTTCGTCCTTATTGTAAATCATCAACAGTGAACATCTCACGAAACTCAAGATAGTTTCGAACCCGCGACCTCCAGGCTAGCAGTCTGAACACTTGAACGTTCAGCCAGATCAGCAGTGTGATCAGATCGCACTTAGGCACGATATAACCCAACTCATCCTTCAGTTACGGAAGCCACATGATGCAGTCACGTGTTAACTGGCTCCTGGAGGGATGACTTCTCAGACGGAAGTTGCACTCATCTTGTAAAATTATTCTTTTCCTGGGCTATTAATCTACTGATGGTAATGTGGGGAGATTCGGTAATTCTCAACTGGGATTTCGTCTTGTAAGTAGAGCTAATCTATGCTGAAAAGCCGAGAGGCAGCGTACAGCTGCTTCAGCCTTGTTGGAACTCATCAGCAGTGCGCATCTCATGAGACTTCAGGCAGTTCCGAACACGGCTTTTCACTTACAGCACGAAATCTCGATTGAAAATCCTCAAATCTCCTCACATTACCAACAAACTTCAATCAGTCGGTTTTTCTTCACCTCTCGGCTGTTTATGGGGCGGTTTTTTTAATTTACCTCATAGTACACAAAACTGGGAGGATAGTCATCTTTTCTTCCCTCTCTTAGTGGTGTACCTCAGTAGCTGTTACGGCATACTGAACTGAAGTGCCTCTGGTGTTACAACAATGCAAGACATATCATACGGCGTCACACAACTTCGTGATCAATAATTCTTCACACCCAACACCGCCCATTGTAAACGAGAAATTTTAGTCTCCGGTCAATGCCAGGTTAACTTGCAAGTAAGTATACCTCCACTCTCACGGTGTATTCATTGAGCTCACTAACGGTGCATAATACTGATGAAACATGCGAGTAGTGTCTGGTCAAATGTGAAAGCGTCGTCCCTTCATCGGACGGAAGATTGATACGAAAATTATTGAACCGCTTTGCAGTGTTTATTCATTATTGTTTACTATTGAAAGAAAGTCCGGGAAAGTTCTAAAGGGCACTTGAGAATGTTCACCTTTCGTAAACTTTGTGCAGATGAGGCTTTTTACTTTCGTGTCTATTAGCCTGTAACCGTTTAGTTCCTGTTCATCAATAAACAACTCCACAGTCGAGGGCGCTCTTCCTTTCACCAGCACACTGACTCCGAAAATCAGACACTAAGCAGACGTCCAATAGCAAAATGCTAAGTGTTCATCGATTACGTCCTAAGGTAAATTAGAGCCAGTTTTCTTACTTTGAAATCCATAGGATATTTCACTTCTATCACGAAGCCAAGATCGGGATCTAGTTCATTAAAACAGGAGCGAAGAAGTGGGAAAGACTGCATCTCGATCGGGTCCAAGTCGTCTTCATCCATTTCTATGAGACGAAAAAGCAGAACATAATACCGAGTTATACATACAAAAACGAAAGCGGGTTTTTCGCAATTTGCTCGATCCATTGTGTGTATAGCTATCCCTCTCTAGAGGGGTTATCACTGGATAATTCCTTTGAAGTGGCCTCTCTTCTGAAGCAGGGTGGCATACTAATGAAAGCATACGGCTTTGGATATCACCCGAACGATGGCCTACAATGTAATCAGTTAGTTTGTAGTTCTTGTAGATTTCAGGATCCAAAAAATCCCATATTTGATGTCTTCACCAAAGGCGTGCTGAGTCGGCTTGAACAGAACAAACGGAAGTTAGATATTGGATTCAAATCATGAAAAGTTATGACCTCAAATGGACTGTATAGAACTGACTGAAAATAATACACAAGGTGAACGGAAATGTGGAGTAAACGGATTTTAAGGACACAGGTTGTTGTTCGACGAAGCTGAACTACCAGTAGCACATAAGAGGATGAAACAAGCTAGAATCAACACCGGATGTCATTCCACGAACCAATAAGAAACGTGACCATCTACATGAAAACAAAGTGTAAAACTCACTTTCGTGAGTGTGAGGTTCGTGCAAAACACTCGAATGATGAACTTTCAGTTCACGAAGGTCATCGTAGTTCAAGTCCTTAATTGCGATTGGCAGATAGGACAGTCGACCACCACGTTTCTATGGGACACAAGTGAGAATATTAAAGTGTCAGAGAGAGAAAAAAAAGAAGAGACAAAGAAACCGTCATAGGTACAAAAATAAAGGACCCTCAGGTGCCAGTGCGAGCTAGGTTCGATAAAAAACATAACAATGCTGCATAGTGCTTACCATGGTACAGCTAACTTGCCATACGCCTCCTACGCCTCACCATAGAATCCGAACATAGCACGCAGCTCGGTGGCGCCAAACTCCAATTAACAATCAGTCGTGTGATCCAAAAAGAGCAACACTCAAGCTCTGTTTCAACAAAACGGACAACACATACCGATTCGAAAAGTCCTCACGTCATTTTGCTAATCAGTGGATTTCTCACCGAATACTACTGTTTACCGTAAGTCTAATGAGGTGTTACCGGAACGCGAAGCAATGTTGAACAGAATATAGTTGTCACTGGAATAGCATGTGTTAAAACCTGAGAAAAAACGGAGTGGGAGGACTGAACGCGTGAGGATCAGAGGTTGCCGCCCGATGTAATGAATTCGGCGGATTTTGGTAGGAAGCCTGAAGATTACAAATGAATTTTAACAAAGTCCTTATACCAGACCGGTACTCCAGAGAGGCCCAACTAAATCCATCCTTCTTTACACAGAAATTAGGGAAGGAATGGTCTGTTGAAATCTGCATGATCGGTTTCGTGCAAACACTTAAGCAGTGCTCACTAGCACGACCATGGAAGCTTTTATGTTGAATCCGTCCACCTTTGAAACCGTGATCCATGGGATGAGAAGTGAGAAAATTAGACTACTTGACAACAGGAAAATGTTATTCCTAACAATTCGGGATCCTTACGGAGGATCTGATAAATACCAAATCTAACGGACTTGGGCTTGAGAATGTTAGTCGAAAGGCAGGATATGATTAGTCCTGATAAACAAATCAGTAAGCGGTTCGCCTTAATTGGATCCCACTAGGCTGCGGGTGTTTTTGGTCGCAGCGCACGCGGTCACTAACCACAACTGACACGCATGACAAAAATGAATCAATGATTCTTCGGTTTCGTCCGTGCGATGAAATTTGTCAAGAAATCTGGCTTCTACTTCTTAATTTTGTCGGAAAACCTCAAAGGAGTCGGTCGCGGTGAAACGCCCCGAAATTACTTTCAGCGGCTAGTTTCATACACAGAGCGGTTGGTAGCCTGATCTTGACAAAATCCGGCCGTTATCTTCTTCAAGTTGACCCACTGTATTGATAACATCACACGTCACTTGAGCTACCTAATCAGGAAGTCCTGAAAGGCACAATCGACAGATGCACCACTCAAGTACAAACAAATGCACCAATTCAATGGAAGGATTAGTATCTTCAAAACAGCCATCAAACGCGCTAAACTCGACTGGTACAACATAACAAACTCAATCAACAGATTCACCAAGATCGAGGGGATGCATCGTCGATGAGAGTGACTCTTGCGGCTAACACTTCTTGTTTAATACGACCTCCCTATAGTCCCTATAGTGATTGGGTTAGGACGATCACATTAAATCAGGTCTAAAAATATCACAGTATTCGCCAACAGTGCAGACTCCACCCAAAGTTGTGCGACAGCACAGATGCTCAAAAAAACAATTCTCGGTGTGGATGCAGATGGAGAATTAGGCTGACGGAATGTCACACCAACAACACAACTGACTGTCAATCAGAACATCTACGAACAGGGCGCGGTAACAAACAAACATCCGGAGCCACCGATGACGTAAACAACTCGATACAGAATTTAGTAACCTCTGTAAGCTGATGTTAATCGCAGTACATGGAAAACCAGCTTGAGGTCTTGAAACGCTCAAGAAGGATTATGCGCAACCATTAACATCAGCCAATATAAAAACAGCGAGTGAAACCGGTCTTCGAGTGTTATAAGCAGAACACCGATCGTGATAATCCTGTACAAAACACAAGAGTGAATAACATAGATAAGAGATTCAGCTGGACTTAGTTGATTAGTACATTATGGGGCCTTAATCAAACAATCTGACATGGGTATACGGCGGTGAGTCACCAGTGTTCTTAGCTAAGGTTGCTGCCAGCGATGATAGATGATGATGATGATGATCATGAACCTCCCGTCAAAACCAAATTAATGTACAAATGAGTATTTGGCAAAAGAGAGTGACCAGTTTAAGGCCCCTACAACCTAGGTGCCTCAGGTCTCCAAACGGATCAAAATGAGTCACAAATTTACGTCAGGACACTATTTCGGAGTAGAACAGGTTGGATGGTAGTGTTTGTGGTAAACAATCAATTGGGGATAAGTACTGGGCTCAACTAAGTGAAGTGAGCAGGCCTCTTCTTCCACCGAGATCAACAGATCGCCGAAAGAACGATAAACGGTAAGTGAACCGTCAGGTGAGCACACAGCCATGCCAAGAAAGACAGATGAGTTCTTATCCGTAGCTGGAACCAAAAAGGTTCAAAATAGAAGCAGACATTCAGTTAATCGTTGAACAATCGGATGTTTGCACAGCCAAAAACTGAATAAGCTTTCTATAGATGCGGCCAGCAGAATGTTACTGATACATATTGCCGCAAAACCTGAATCCTCATTTGCTTGTTTTGATTGAGTAAGCAAAGTAGAACCAATCGGGTTGGTGGTTACTTCGGTTGTTTTCTGATAGCTGTTCTGTTACACCCGACTCAGATAACACCCGGTCCACTTCGGTGCATCTGTCTTTTACGCTGAAGAGCAGAAGCTTTAGCAAAAACATTGAGGAACCTGCGATTCAGGACGAGGGGAGAACTACTGTCTCTACGTGAGTGCCATGCCATGTGGGTTGACAACGGTGATGGCCAAGTGAACTTTGACCCACCTGGCGCGCCTGGTGTGGCCCTAAAGAACCAGAATCCAAGATGAGCGCTATGCACGAAGAGTGTATAAATCCCCTTGAAGAAGCATCCCCAAATAAAACAAGTTCATCGGTTTCCCTTGCGACGCAGTCTGGATCGATGCCTCTTTGATGGAACAGCCCGTATTGTTGCAAAACATATAACAAGGAGCAGGATGCAAATCTAGTGTTTTATCACAATCTACTGCGACAGGTGGTGTGGACGATAAAACTGATTTTAATAGAGATCTTCACATAAGCAAGCATAACATCACGCCAGCAGCTTCAGTGCTTCATTGTAATATTGGCTGAAGTTGAGATATTTTAGGATGATTTGCTTGCAAGGTGGGTCAAAGCGGTCCCCTCCGAGGAATTGGAAAGTCCCCGTGGCCGACCTTCGTCCAGGAGGCAGGGGTCATTGCAGTCGATCGGTGTTGATGCTTCAACAGGGGGAGAGATGGCTCAGTGGTTAGAGCGCGAATTTACTGAACGTAAGGTCCGTGGTTCGAACCGAACCTCTGCATCTCGACTTCTCCTGTCTAGTTTTGGGCAACCTCGCAGTATCTGGGCCCTCGTGCTTCCTTCGGGTGGAATGGCAGCTAGGCACCGAAAGGGTGTTACAGCTGAACGATGCTCTCAAAAAAGCTGGTCCCTCGAGCAGTGGAGCGTTGAGGAGGTTTGACAATACAACACTCAGGAGAAATCTTATCACAGTCCAGTTAGTGTGAAAAAAATCGTTGAAAGTTTATGTATCCGACTTGCTCCACTTCTACACCCGTCAGGAGTTGCAACAACCTGTGAACTAGGTCTTGTTGAGGAAAAGCTTCTTTCTTCAGCATTTGGCTTCGACTGCTGAGGCTAAAATCAGACCAGTCGGCTGTAACGCCATTTGTGGACGAGGATTCCAATAGTTCATATTGGTCAGTAAACCGTTTCTTACGTCGTCAGCCAAGAAATCCAACAAGTTTAGTCCCGGCAGGTGGCTTGTTTACCGAGCTGTTAATCGAACAAGGCAAAACGAGTGAAACCAGATGGTTTCGATTTCCACGCAATCCTTCAAAAGGAAGGGGGACTGTTCATAGCATGAATTACGGAGTGTTAGCCTAATCGGTATTGCTCCTAACTTGCTGACAGATGCCATCCTACGCAGGCTGACTAGCACTCACGAGATGCAGAATCGTGAAGACAAAGCATCGGCCGCGTTGACCATAACTTTACAAAACTATCAAACACCGTCACACAAACAAAAGACAAACAGTTATTGCCTTCTTAAACCTAACGGCAGTCTTCGACCAGGTCGATCGGGCCGCCCTGTGGCGATGTACCTTCTCCAAAGGTGTTTCGAAAAACCTGCGGAGGTGGGAAAGTCTACGAAGAGCGCAGAACACTAAAAGTGGTGTTCGCCAGGACCGTCTTTCGTCGCTGTTTCTCTTCAACTTCGTAAGCAAGTTATTCTCCGGGGAAACTTTTGCTATGCATACTACATCCGATGTAAAACTTCATCCTGGGAACACCTTAAAGACCAGGAGTGTACCCAAAATATCGCCTTACTTGGTTCAGCTTTCACCCGGATACAAATCACAGCAACTAATCTAAATACTGTTGCCAGACAATTCGTTATTCGCTTTGCACATTAAAAGCGCTATTGCAAGGCTGGGTGAGTACATCACCAAGTCTGGTCATGACGTCAGAACCACAGTAGATAGTAAAAAAATTTATCAGTCAGATGACAACATCGTTTGCGAAGTGACCTATTGTCGCCGAACTTCTAATAGCTTGAACACCACTATGATCCACGTGAGATTGGTTTACCAGTGAAGGCTATGGCATACAGCGCAACAGTGCGTAATGTTGCCTTAGGTTTGTGATGCCTGACCACCGTGCGCTGAGAACAAAATATCACTAACACTGTCTTCGAAGCATTATACAATATCGTCAGAACTTCTGGATCGCAAGGCTGAAGTGCGACGAATGGGTTTTGGCAACAAATCAGTTGCTTGTCCAATTGGTCGGCTGATTTGTCAGCACCGACTACGCTGGCTCGGTTATGTGCGTCGTATGCCAGGTGGCTGATTGCATTGCTATGCCTGTTTGCTGGTTCCAACTGGAAGATATCACAAGATGGGTAATGCATGACCTTCAGGTGAAGCGTGAAAAACATAAAAATGGGTCTCAGATGCTTTGGTGTGTGGCATCTCCGAAGTCGAGGTATCAGGTTGGAGCCACAAGCTACGGCGACCCGCAACATACATGCATGGCTCACGCAGCAAAAATGAACTGACCAACATTAGGAGTTCGACGTCAGGCAGCCCACCTGAATGCACAATGAACTGTGGTTAGACTATAGGCATCGACTCGATCAATACGGGTCAACCATTTCAGTATTTACCTGAAAGATAGGGCGAAGGTTCTACATGAGAGATCATGCTTTGGTCACTTATCTGGTATGCATTACAAACGAAGATTACAAGTGTGTATCCGACTGGGATTCAGTTTTCGAAGACATAGAGGGCCATCTGATGGAAAGCACCATTAGGTGGAGTTACAAAACGCAGGGCTATACTTAATAGCAAGTGCCATATAAAAACAACACCGACAAAACAATGTACCTTTCTGGAGATAACAACGGCTTCGTAGTCATGGTAAACAACAACCTTGTGATCCTTCGTCAACTGCACGTCCATCTCGACAAAGTCTGCTCCCTGTGGAAAACATGATTCGGGGTTTTCGGGAAAACGGAAGAAAATGGATGCGACTGAGTTTAGGTAAACAAACCTATAGATAAAAGCCACCCACCCACTCAAAAACAAAGACACAGGATACCGTTTGCAGCGTGTAGGTATTTGGTGATTAGTACCGTGTCCACTGATAAACAAAAGTTGTAGGATTGGTGTTTAAAAGTGAGATGAAGTTTTGATTCGTTACCAAACAGAGAGACAGTTGCAGACAGGCATCGACGAATCTGACTGAATAAGTCACTGGACCTGGCAATGCCTATGTAAAGCAGCAACATAATTCTAGGTTGAACATCTCATTTATCCCACGGTTAAGCCACTGCTCATAGGCTGTCGTACAAACATGTAGCACTCGTATTTCGACATGGGAGGAGGATACCATGCTGTTCTGGCTATCAGTACTATAAAGATGGGAAGTAATTCTATAAGAACCAGCCTGGACTGGACACGCCGAAAAACTGTTACTTTGGAGGGATGAGAGAAGCTAACTGTAGACCTCAAATAAACATCAATCGATCGAGGAAAACCAAACTAACAACCAACGCCACTTCGAACTAGGCAGCATTACCACCCAACTCCAACTTAGTGTGGTCATCTACCCACGTCTCAAATTCTTCAAAGTCCGCAATATACCCGGTTGTAGGTTCTCATACCATCGTATTAATCATCTGATGGCTCACCAGGTTAGAGTGTTTGGCCGAAGTTTAGTGCCCGAACCGTGGTATAATTTTCTGCGGACACTGACAGCGAGATCCTTCACCCTTTTGAACTTTGTGTTCGCTCTTCTCTTGTTGGATCGATGGTAATTGGCCCTTAAAGGTCGGCTTACACGCAAGCAAGCTGCCCTTCCATGGTATCTCAGTGAATTCGGTGGATTTATATCCATAACCAGTCCATTCCTCCACCGTTCGGACCCAACCTCAGGCAATGTTGATGAGTCGCATACTTACGTGCCCAGTGTCCAACTACTTGACTCGTACAAAGCCTACAATTCGGAAATGAACCATAAGGTTGCTGAAACTTCTTCGACGAAGAATTTTCAGCAACCTTATGAGTAGTGCATTACGAATATACATGTATCGTGATATCTCGAATATCGTAGCAACTGAAACATGAGGCAGCCTGGTGCAGCACATCCAGTTGCCTGGAAACATCACAAACGATAGATTCAGCTGGGTTCCAGGTGAGTCTCTCGCAAAACCAAATTTGTTTGCAAATAAGTGTATTTCGCTATGTGACAATGGTTCATCAAAAACGGGCCAACATTCAGGCCATGAAATTTTAATTCAGTCCACATGCTGTGTGGGAAAAATGCACTCGTTCGGGATCAGCTAGTACTATAGATAGACTGAGGTTAGCTAAACGTAGCAGCCACACGTAATTTACACGGAGGAGACAACAGTCCAGTCCAGATGATACAAACCTTACATACTCACTACAACGTTGGTGGTAAGTTGCTATACTATTCAGAAGTCATCCACTGTGGCCGCTAATAGCTAAAAAGGCCTTACAAAAACATCCTGAAAAAAGTTCCCATTCTATGAGAAACTGTTTACGTCTCACATTTTTGAGCGTGCAATTTAGTGGAGTGTTGCCTACAGACGTTTAGGAAAAAGTATATTACACTGAAGAAAAAGCGGACAGCAGCAGATCGCATACAGCCGACCAGAACCGACAGCATTGTTCAACAAAGCTAGCTTGTAGGTACATCCCAAAATGAAATCAGTACATAACACATAACCAGGCATACACAATTTCTTTGGTAGTGGATCGGACCAGCGAATGGACGATACTTCCTAGATGAAATTGTCAAAAGCACCTAGTAGTTCAAAGTGATGTGGTCAAAGTGAGATTCCTTAAGATGTTGTACCCTATGGCTGATGACGCATAAAGTGAAGACGCGCCTACGAAAGCAGAACCGCCTTTACTTGGGCTGGTGCATGTCACCTGTGAGGCTGAGGCAACAGAGTTCCACTTCATCAACGCTAGAGGTTACCTGCTGACCTGGCAACGTCATCCGGGCAGTGGCACTGTTGATCACTAACCTGCGATTTATCACTTCGTTTTCTGAATTCTTGAGTTCAGGTTATTTTCCATCCGATTTTACACTACGGGTTTCAAACACTGCGCCGATGCGAGCATAGGTGTAAAGGCAAACTGAACATATTGCCGTGGTCTACAGTTTCGTGATAGAAATGCACTACGTATGGCTCATAGACCGACTCTGGTGATGGCCGAATACCATACGCAGACACACAAGGTTGTGACGAGACATGCTCTATGAAGATGGTAGATACAACCCTATCGATAGCGACCAACAAGTTTTGTCCTTTCACGCTCTGGACTTGATGACGAAGTTGTCGTAATCTGAACTAAACGGATACAGAGAACCATCAAGTCGCCAAGAGCAACACGAACTAAAACGATTACAAGTGGAGACACGCAAACCTCCTACAAGAACGTCACCGCAGATTACCAACAGAACCATGAAGCTCCTGAAGTCGATGAGGACGGAATCAAAGGTGGCTGGTTGTTGGTACAGCGATGAGGAGGATGCTGGTGCTGCTGCCGCTGCTGTTTTTGTTGTTGAGGCGGATGGAGGTAAACGTGAATACACAAAAACAAAGCGAGTCAACTGGTTGCAGATAAATTACATGTTGGACTGCAGTCCTGAACGAGTCCAGAGTATTCTCCTTATTATTGGCCGGCCTGAAAAAGGAGGTAAGACACAACAAGAGCCACACAAAATGCATGCGCATGTAAGCGATAGCAAACAAGCGAAAACTAGTGACCTAGCGCAGATAAGTGCAACGAACACATTGTTGCAGAAGTCGCCGAGGGCAACAATGACGGCGCATCAATCAACCACGGGTTCGATGACTACTGATAAAGGACACTAGCGGAGAGGATAACGTAGTGCGTATTACACAAATACGCTAGAATCTGTGGCTTCATCTCGGGGAAATATCAGCTGGTCAGCCGAGGACTATACCATCGATAGGTTTCAAAATACCCACCGGATCACAGCTGGTATCTACAGCATCGCTGTAAACCACTGAGGTTAGCCTGATTGTTCTCTGAATCGTCGACACAGTGAAAGCAGCCGGGAAAGGGACTATGTAACTCTCCCTAGAAAGACTCAGTGGAGGCAAGGAACCCACCACAACAGACAACATCTACCCGTAGCATCTAGGGACGTAATTGGGCATACAAAAGAGCACGCACCACATCCCCATAACCCATCTCACTCAGTCTATGCAACGGATCAAATTACATACAGACATGGTCGAGGAATATGCAAACACGGACTACAGAAGACTAATCCTCGTCGGTACATGGACGTGCGTTAAAATGGTAGTGCATCTAGGCGAACCAACAGGGTCGTACTAAGTAAAAGTCGCAATATAGAAGGTTGGTGGAAACAGCAACAGAAAATGTTTGGAAAGTGGAAAATAAGACAAGCACGATTACCACGAACACAAGAAGGTACGCAGGAAAAAGGGTGCTTATGACAATTAAGTGTTCAGTTCCTCGTAAACATGGGTTCCAAGCGGTTTCAAGTGGCTGTGACGATTGAAGGCACAAGTGTTTTTCCAGTATGGTACAATGCGGTTACGCATAGTGTTCGAGGCAGTCCTCCCCTACTGCAAAACACCCCGATATGCGGGCGAATACGACCGTTGGTTGAACGTAGGGTAGGCCAGCTCAAAGCTTACCCTGTCGATGAAAATCTACAAGTAAGGTCACGGGAACAATGAAAAATAAAAATGAAAACAAGTCCGTAAAAGGCAAAGATAGCCATGGAGGAAGGGTCTTGAGCAATGTCAACCAACAAAATTTATTGGTAGAAGTGTGTTGTCTCCATTAAGCAGGTTACCTCAGTATGAATTTATCCGAGAACATGGTGTCCAAGTGGCACTTGAATGCTGCGGGCTGTTTCGCTGATCATAGTTGGATAAAAGACTTCAAGGTGCTTCAATTGTTTGGCCGCAGTGGCTGCTAATTTATCGTTCGGCGATTCGAATATGGTGTATGTGGTTTACTTAACTGACTGTTTCTATATTCTGCCCAATTTATCACCCACAACTTTAGCAGAGTAGAATTTCCTGCTTCAGCAAGGCCTTTGATACCTATACGAAGTGCCATTGTGCCGCCACCGCAAAAAACGCCAGTCCCTCAAGTTCTACCCCTAAAAGAGCTTTCAGAGACTAGCGAAATCAGCAGTTATTACATTCGAGCATTCCGCTGCACAGTCTTCAAGTCGTGGTTGCCAGTCTGTAAAAATTTCATGATGGCGTATAACAGACCTCGTAAAGCAACAAGAGTATCTGGGGACATTCGCGAGGTTAATACACGTCCAAGGTGGGGCAAGGTGCGGCTTTCGATTCCAGACAACAACTGTTAATAGATGGAGCACATCGAATCAGATATGATTTGAATTCTCAAATCTCTGACTTTGGGTGCCTTTAGCATAACCAGGCGGTGCACTTGTGGGGTTGAATCATCCGTTCTTATGAGGTGGTGACATTTTAGGACGCTTGAAGCAGCACCCCGGACACAATTTATCGGCGTCATACTGAACAGCCTTATATCTGAGGTTACAGGGTAACTTTGCGTCGTTCGCAAACAAACATTAAGGGGTTTCGAGATCCTGTTCACCAACCTACTTGCCTTTCAACATGTCCGCGTGTATAGCAATCCTTCCCCTAACAAGACAACTTCCAACAACCAATAATTCTGGAGGGAGTGATTTTTCTGACCAAAATTTCTGCAGTAGGATACCCCTTGTAAGCAAAAATACTCCCAGAGAGCAGCAAGAAGCGATCTATAAGGAGTGCTTATCCCAAATATGAAACGTTTTTTATGATGAACCAAATTATTCTCGTTGTTTGAGTTGGGAATGACTAAGCAAAACTGTACAAAACGTGCCACGAATGGGAGGATAGTTGACTCATCCATTGCTCTTTGGAATAGAACTGACCAATACAGCTGTCTCAGTACATCTTACAGAGTCAATCAGTATCGCGTAAACTACGACCATAACTTCATCCAACCGTAGCACCCTTTCAGCGCACAAATGTCCCACAACCGGAGAGACTAGTCCTGTCTAGGCTTTGGAAACCGTCAGTATCTCAGCCCTTGTGCTCTCCGCGAGTTGCACCGTGGGTACACACAGGAAAAGTGCTATAGTTGAACGATTACAAGTATTTTCTATCAAATTAAATGAAGCAAGGGGGCTGGGAAACCGCCAAGTCGCCGAAGCTGAGTAACAAGAACCGAGGAGCCCAGTTTCGGTTCGAACCACTGATCTTCCGGAAGGTGGTTTTACGCCACAACCTTCACATCCTTCAGTCGAGTCACATTATGTCCACCTCGCAGTTTGCGCCGCTCTGAAGGGGACAAGGAGAACAATATTCGTCTCAGAGGACGATGTTTTGGTGGGCCAAGCCACCGCAGCGGATGTTGCTGGATGCTTTCTGTCAGTAAAGTACCTGTTACACAACCAACTACTAATTTTCCGATTGTCCCATTACGACTTCGATGACGCCACATGAAACCAGCAACGTTTCTGAGACATCGTTGGTCAAAAACCTGAAGACGCACGACATAATCCGTCCGGGACTCAGCTAGTCACTGGTTAATGACACATAGAAGTGAATCAATCACGCGGTCAGTGGCGCTTCTCCATCAAAACCATTGCCTTCAATGCGTCGCTGCCCAGTTTCCCGTTCCCTCAGAGCAATATACAATGCAAACAAACTGGTCGTGCCATAGCTTCCATTGCTTCGTTATTGCTCACACGTTTCCTCATCTTCCGGTGACCAAATATGTAGCAGCTCGAATCAAGGTATCCCAGATAAATGATTTATAGCGTGTATACTGAACTGAAAAGTTACAAACGATCTTCAATGTACGGCAGTGGTGTGTCCATGTTCCTGTCCATTTAGTTCTTTATCGAATGGCCAGCCTGGATGCGCATTTCGTGAATGGCGATGCTGTTGTGCAGTTTGGATATCGACATTTTGAGTCTCTCTTCAGTGCTAGATGTTCTGCTGAGAGGAATCTGTCCCTCTAACCGAAGGTCCACGTCCTGTTGTTTGCGGGCGACTGCATATTGCCTGCGAATAGATGTACTGAGTCGCAATACAGCTATTGCGTAGCTTGGGCTGTGCATCAAATCGAATATGACTTTCGTGAAGCACCTGTGCCAGATGGAATCTCCCGTTCCATCAAAGCAATATACAACCTGGCAGCCTTACATAACCAGGCCTAAGAAGCGCGTGTGATATGGCATTGCCCTCGAACGGTTGCTTTTTCTCCATCAGTGATTAGCATTGTAACTCCTGATTTCTATTGTTACATCCTTCGCTCGCCTAACATTGCAGTTCCTCGATGAATCCCAGTGGTATGGTTTTCACTGATATAACAATTATCCATAGTTCGCCGTTTGCTAAATTCCCATGCCCAGTCTACTCCATAGTAATTATGGTGCAGCTGAAATAACAACTATAAGTGAAGTGGATACTTTGCTTCTTTCTAGTAAGCAGAGCTTTCCGGTCCCGTCAAATGTAGTTAGAAGACAGAGATACCTCACCAAAATTAATGTTTATTTTCCTCAGAGGTAGGGGAATTTTCACCCATTTCGTCTCTGTCCGGTTCATGGTGTTTCCGGTAACATTTAAAACATGCGATAGTGATTTTGTGTAACTATTGCGTCTAGAGAAAAAGTCATGAGAATTACCAAAAACTATGTATAAACATCGTCAGAATTATCTTGATGGAAAGCTCAGTGTGAAAAGCCCACCAAATCAAAAAGTCAGATCTTTCAGCAGGGTAAAGTATTCGGCACATTGCTATCATGCAAAGCGCGATGGCCGACAGGCTGTTCGATCCCAAGTATAAGCAGTAGAAAAGTTACGCACGGATTCGATAAGAAGCCGTACCTTGGTTTCGAAGAACTTATCAGATCAGGGATAAGAAACAAGGAATGGACAGGTGAAATGATTCATATAAAAAGCGAAATTTAGACAGATGCATACAACCATCAAGCCAAGGCTGCAGCGCTGTCAATCCAGCCTTCAGGATGAACAAACATAAGCGTTCCTGACTCGTTGGTGAATCACCGTCGTTACAGTCAAACAAACAAACACCGGTCGATATGAAGGGCGAAAAAAGCACCAGCGAAACACCACTCGGCAACAAGAAACAGGATGAATCTGCAGAACAGACTGATGCAACTAACAAACCACCAAGCCAAACGACCCACAAAGATGAACGGCTTTGACCAATGTATGGACGAACAATACAAATCAAACCAAACGGCTCAGTTGTGGCATTCTATCGGTGCCCAGCCATCATGCAACCAGGAGACAGTAGGGTTGACTTTGAATCCCCGAGCTCTTGCTCACTAGCTCGCATCTTTACCTCTGGGCTAGCCTCAAGCTCGAACGACGTATGAAACCAAGCAACTGAAATCAACGTACTTTTTGGTACTCTTCTGTGAATGTCCGAGAAAGGACGTGCCCATACCTCGGTGTCCAATGTCCACGGCCTTGCGCTTCTTCCAGTGATGTTGGTATGTCACAGCAAGGCTTGGGGTAGGTGCCTTTGTCATTGGATGTATAACCAAATATTGAACTGAATGAACAAAGCAAACGGTGGATATGAGTGTGCTGAAACAGCCACTAGACTGGTTTTATCTACGGATGTCGTTTCTGCATCTGCCGAAAGGGGTGCTGTTTTCGACATCCCCTTCGTAGGCACGTGAACCAAGATTTGTCACTTGTCACAGTGTTACTTGATAGATGGTACAGCTGAGTGTACAATGCCTGAGTGTTGTTAGTTCCACACTGCGCCCCCCCCCTCTGCGCTGCACTGGAGGCACGGCGTTTCCATTAGATTCTACATAGAATGGCTGATTAGATGTATTCCGGTTTCGCACGGTGTTTGTGGTAGACTGAGTCAACCCCTTCTCTACTTTTTTCCCCATTCCTCTGTAGGGCTTTTTTTTTACAAACTTTCTTTAGTTATGAAGTAATAAAAGCCAAACTAACGCTTGTGACTATGATGAGCATGATTATGTAAAGTGCTGGCGACACATTCATCTAGTGGACAAAAGCAGCACAAAGCAGCTTCCGCTGCTAGCCGATAGCATAAGCAGAGGCGTCGATAAAGTCAGAGGATCTAAACACACAAGCAAACCTTCCTAATCCCTTGTGCTACTCACAACCCACTCACCACCGTTGACCGTAACCCCTTCATAAAGAAAGGTATCACTCTGTCGGTGCCGAAGAAATTGACCGATCTAGCTCGGAACTATTAGTGGGCTCTTAGACTAGTGTGCGAATATGCACATTAAAATATATATGGAAGTCCCCAAAGAGGTTTTAGTGAACGTTTTCTGTGCTTACAGTAGCATATACAGCAATCTGTTCATCTTTAGATGCTGCTGATCCGCTACTAAAACATAACTCTATTACTACACTCATTTGAAAATCAATTTGATTTTCACGAGAGACTCAACTGAATCTCTCGTTTATGATATTCTTCAACTGAATGTGTTGCACACAGGCCGCCTCATGTTTCAGTTGGCACGATATTCGAAGAGTTTTCAGCAACCTTGTGAGTAGTTTCCTTTATGAAAATAACTCTATGAAGTCCGGCTAAACACAAAGATTTCAAAACGAACATAGCTCACATTCGAAGTAACACACTCCGAAGTAACCAAAACCCGTGTATTCTTAGGCCTGAGTTACGACAAACATGAGATGAATCGCAATGTAACTCAGCATTCACACACGTCAACAAAGCAGAAATTATCTGAGTATCAGTGGAAAAACAGCAGAAAATGGGTAAGACTCGCCTCGTAAATCCCCAATGGGAAGCTGTTTGGAGCTCAAGATCTGGGAAGCCTTACGGCCATAAGTTCCCTCGAATGGGCCAAACCGTGCACAACCAATGAGCCGAAGCGGCGAAGCGTTTGTCTGTGCAGCTGAAAAAAAAGTGAAACTAAAGGGTTCAGAAGTTTCCGTGAATATCCAAAGGTTTACTGTTTTGTACATGAGACCACCGTTGTCGACTTTCCGCCAATGACTCCTACCTTCCAGAGCTATCTTGAAGTAGCCGTGTGTTTCAGACACTGTGATAGCCAAACAGTGTAGCGCATCAGTTGAATTAGTGAGCTGTAAACGACGTTTGATACTAGTGAAAGAGACGGTGAGAATGTGTCCCATCCGGCCACCGTACGGAGTTAGGTGTGAGAATGACCAATCCCTTACTACGGCTGACAGGTCAGATGCGGAATAATGTCTGAAGGCCTCGGCACACAGACGTCTCGGGTGAAGCCAGAAGTAATATACTGGGAAATATGTGAACCAGTATGGTAGACCTGAAGGATCTGCTCAAGTACACGCAGAGTGATGGCAAGGTCACGGTGTAAACGGTGTAGACCTTAGGGAATAAAACCAGAGGGTGGGTGAGGAGAAGTTTTAAAGCCATCAGTATGCCCAACCGATCTCCGGTAATTGTCGGAACAGTATATACGAGGGATGGCCTGATGGTCCGCATTAATAAGACGTACCCAATACAATACACTGATCGACTTGGTCTGTGCAACGATGATCAGTGAAGGTCAATTCTAACGCCATTATAGGGGTGACGTTCCGGAATGTCCAGGTGCTTTTTGGGCAACTGGGGACAGCGTAACAGCTGAACTCAAAGATGCCCGTTACAGATACACTGAGTCTGCATTACTGATAAGACAGATTCACATTACGCCTGTGAGGCGTTCTGTATTTACTCCAAGTTCTATTTTGCTTGGTCTATAGGCCTACGGTCATAAAAGGTTAGTCCTGACTCCACGCAGTCTTGACACATCGAATCATTCAGTGCGTTGAGGCAGATTAGTTTGTTTTGTTCTAGAAGGCAATGATCACAGAAAGCAACTTCTAGCGCCGTTGCAGGAAGCTAAGGCAGGCCTGGTAAATTTGCTTAAGCCGCCGACCTCTGATGAATCACTGGGTCTGCTGATGGCCAACCACAGCGACTAGCATAAACCGCTTCAAATCCAGCTTGCTCTGTCTTCAGGTCCAACGGATCCATGTTGTGCGTCTCAGCTGTATGGCTCGAAGCTAACTTTCACTGAACTGACGAACTCCAATTTGTATCATTTCTACCGATGTCGTCCTATTTTGTGTTCCCACTTCCCGATTCACGAGATCCACGTTGGTAGCATCCACATTCCAAACCACAGTGAATAATGTTTCGACAGCGTACAAGAGGGCAGGTAGGAAAAGCGCTTTGCTGACGTACAGCTTGGTTTAAAACCGCAGGTTTCGTTTCCCCCACAAGTGTTCAAAAGGCTGCCAAAAACCGCACAAGCCTTAGCAGCATGCGATCAACGACCAAACGCAACAGATAGCGTGATAATGATGAAGGTTGCACAGGAGTCCACGAACTCAGTTGCAGTCTTGATGCGAGGAAGAGCGCTGGAGATTGCATCTGGCACAGGTGCTTCACGAAAGTCATATTCGAGTTGATGCACAGCTCAAGCTGTGTAGCAGCTGCATTGCGGCTCCGTACATCTATTCGCAGGCAGTACACAGACGTCCGCAAACAACAGGACACGGACTTTCGACTGGAGGGGACAGAATCTTCGCACCAAAACATGCCGATATCCTAACTGCACAAAAGTATCGTCGTTCATCAAAAGCCGCATCCACGATGGCCATCCGATAACGAACTAAAAGGACAGAGATATGGACACACCACTGCCTTACGGTGAGGGTCTCCATATCATTCGTTCGTAACTTTTCACTTTAGTATGTAAGCTTTAAACCATTTATCAAGGATTCGAGCTGCTACATTTTTGGTCACTGGGTGATGGGAAACCGTGCGAGATATAACCAGGCAATGGAGGCTATGGCACGACCAGTTTGTTTGGGTTGTATATTGCTGTGCGGCAAAGGGAAATTGGGTACCTACGCATTGAAGGCGAAGGTTTTGATGCAGGAGCGCCACTGACCGCATGACTATCAGTGTCATTAACCAGTGACGAGTTGAGTTCCGGGGTCCCTATGTAGCGAGGCGAAAGTCATCGACCAAACTGAGTTTACTGCTTAGTCTTTGCATATTTAGTTGCCACATCGTAGTATATACTCTCTCTCAGCAGATAAACTGACGTCACGCCGGTGACCTAGGTGCCGCAGGTTCTCAAAAGCTACACTGGCTTTCCGGATTCGAGAAGCAGTCAAGTACACAAATTTATCCACCACTTCGATCGGCTCATCTGCAAGCATAAGGTTTGGGTTTGACCGCACCCAGTCCTGTAGAAGCACCGTGCACTTTACATGTGTGGAGAGCATACTAAACCATGCGGCACAATCATTTAGGTTATTTAAAGTGGATTGCATCTTTGAAAGTTTCGAGCCAAGGGGAGCAATATCGTCCGAATACCCTGCGTCTGAACGAAAGCCGCGGGAGCAATTCAATCTCCGAGGTTTCAGAGGCCGGCAGAGAAATTCCGAGCAACATGTTAACAACACAACTGGAGAGGAATGATGAGAGGACAATTTTTTCCCACACCACTGGATGTGATAAACTTGGGCAAAATCTTGCTGTGTACCCGTATGCGCCCACAGGAGTTGGCACAGTGTCCCCATAAGAGGCATAAATTTGGAAGAAAAGCCTTTGCCCTCCAAACACCGCCACAGTTTTTGACGATCGACAGAGTCGAAAGTGACTTTCATGTCAAGAAAAACGACCAATTTGGGACGTATGAAAGTGTGGCGATGTTCGGGAACTTGTTTCAAGCTAAAGACACGGTGGTTGCATCCTCGGCTGGGACGGGGCGCAGCTTGATTCCCACATATCTTTCCCTTGATACAATCGACTAACCTGCACAAAATAATGCCACAGAGCATCTCAGATGTGACGGCTACTAGGCTGATGCCAGGATGGTTTTCACACGACATTCTTGCATCCTTTTGAAGATTTGGATCAGGGTGGATGTGCTACATTCCACTGTCATTTTCTTTCCAAATCGTCAGTGGCAAGGTCGTCAGACTGCTCGTCAGGGCTTCACCACCTTCGCATCTGCTGTAACTCCATGATGTGGGTTTCGGATTCGGTACACAAATCTTGGCGGACAGCGGTTTCAAGAACGAAATTTCCACGGTAGATCAAGATTGAGATAGACGAAAGTCTTTATGAAACCTATGAAGAGGGAACGTGGAAGCAAAGGATGTTCGTGAGATTTTTCTTAAAGCTGTCGTGTGGGAAATATCCTACCAATATGCTACGACCAACGCTTAAACCAAGCTTCTCCCCGGAGATGTGCTTCTATGACTTCAGTAGTCATGTGGTTGAGTAGCACTAGTGCCGAGGACTCGCCCGCACATCTCAGCAGGAGGACTCCTCCGTAAATGTCATATGAAGTCTTGCTTCCTTTCTCTTCTTAAAATGGCAAGAAAAAAGCACTTTCGAAAGCTGGCTGAACTGTCACTTTCTGCAAAATGACATAGGTCGCCTGGTGAAGTGCGTTACCTGAAGTCGGGCTATCATACTTAAATGACTCTACTGCAAGCAGGATTTCTCCAGTTGTCTTGCCATTCCGCAGTTGCACACTCGCCCGTTGTGTCCCTACAATAGTCGGAGGGAGACAGAGGGACAGTCTATTCATTGAAGCCTAGCCGGCTCTGCAATCATTTTTCATGGTGCGGTTGAGTTGCTGCGTCAGGTCGTTTCGGGCGCCTGATAGCTTTTGGTTATTTGTTCTGATGGACGAGAAAAGCAACAACACTTTGTTCCTTCCAATTACCATGAGCTGCTTGTTCTCGTCGAGTCAACCAAGGTAACGTGGGTGCAACTTCTGTTCTGATCTGTTTGGCAGTCGTCGTCAGCATTCGGTGCCCCAAGTTATGCGATGCTCCTGTCGCCGGTCCTAACAGAGTGAAGTCTGTCAGTGCAGAGGTCAGAGGATACTGGTACAGCAACTTCATTTTCAGAACTTTCGGCGTTTACCGGTGGAATTGGCATAGTCTCGCCCATGAAGCTGTATGTTAAGCTTAGTTAGGATAAACTGATAAGCTGGTCTGCAGTCAGCCTCTTCCATCACTCGTGTGACGCACGCCTCCCAAATATCTCCCCAGGATGAACAACGTAATAGAGTAGGTAAGATTGACCGATGGGTAGGTGTGTCCATGAAGTGGCGCATCGCTGTCTGATGCAGAATCTGGTGCGAATGGTGGCAACGAGTGGATAGCACAGTCTGAGAAGTTGGTCGAGGTACCATGGCATCCGAGAACGCCTGGAGACAGGGAGCGATCCCGACTGACGTATGTAATGGAGTAGAAAAAGGATGTATCGTTGCGGGATGGGGGACTCAGCTGAATTTCTCACTTATGATATCACTTCACCTAGAGGAAACTTCGAGGACTACTTCCACCTGACGAGCACTCAAAAGGAAGAAACCCGTGGTTTGTGGTCGAAGGGTTATCAACAACCTGATAAGTACTGTCAGGTCAGGAATCCTACCGTTTGTCGGAACTCGCCGAAGGGCAGTATCAATATCCGTGTAGAACTTTTGCTAAGTAAAGCGTCCGCGCGTATACACTGCTCATGGTCACATAAATATAATTATAACAGCTGTAACACCCTTTCGGTGCTTAGCTGCCATGCCACCCGAAGAAAGTACGAGGGCCAATATACTGCCAAGTTACCCAAGCCAAGACAGGAGCAGTCGAAATGCCGTGGTTGGGTTCGAACCAGGGACTTTCTGGTCGGTAAGCTCGCGGCTTAGCCACATGGTCACATAGTTTCGAGCGGTAAGTCAGCCGGTCACAGACAATGGTTGAGCGATCAGTGTGCGGTTTTTAGAGGCATTCTTTTTGAACTTATCTTTCCTTGATTGTTTCCACAAAAAAGAAATCGCCGTTGGTATGCCTTCATACTCCTATAGCAAATAATAGCACAGCTGTGCTCTCAGACCGCCTCATAATTCGATTGCTTGCGGAAAGAATGCCCGCTTTTGTATGTCTGGCCGCTCCCCTTAGATATTCCTAGCATGCTTGAACCTTGGGTAATACGCTGCAGGCAGTGTATCTCAGCGGACCACAGTGGCATTTAAATCCGATTACCTCAAAAAGGAGGTCTTATTTGTAAATCTTTCACTGGATGTGTTTTGAGTCTGTNACCAGTTTGTTTGGGTTGTATATTGCTGTGCGGCAAAGGGAAATTGGGTACCTACGCATTGAAGGCGAAGGTTTTGATGCAGGAGCGCCACTGACCGCATGACTATCAGTGTCATTAACCAGTGACGAGTTGAGTTCCGGGGTCCCTATGTAGCGAGGCGAAAGTCATCGACCAAACTGAGTTTACTGCTTAGTCTTTGCATATTTAGTTGCCACATCGTAGTATATACTCTCTCTCAGCAGATAAACTGACGTCACGCCGGTGACCTAGGTGCCGCAGGTTCTCAAAAGCTACACTGGCTTTCCGGATTCGAGAAGCAGTCAAGTACACAAATTTATCCACCACTTCGATCGGCTCATCTGCAAGCATAAGGTTTGGGTTTGACCGCACCCAGTCCTGTAGAAGCACCGTGCACTTTACATGTGTGGAGAGCATACTAAACCATGCGGCACAATCATTTAGGTTATTTAAAGTGGATTGCATCTTTGAAAGTTTCGAGCCAAGGGGAGCAATATCGTCCGAATACCCTGCGTCTGAACGAAAGCCGCGGGAGCAATTCAATCTCCGAGGTTTCAGAGGCCGGCAGAGAAATTCCGAGCAACATGTTAACAACACAACTGGAGAGGAATGATGAGAGGACAATTTTTTCCCACACCACTGGATGTGATAAACTTGGGCAAAATCTTGCTGTGTACCCGTATGCGCCCACAGGAGTTGGCACAGTGTCCCCATAAGAGGCATAAATTTGGAAGAAAAGCCTTTGCCCTTACATTTAAGGTGAATTATCAAGAATAAAATTCAAATGTTTGGCCACTGGTCAGAAATTACTACGTAGAGACAAACTAAGTGGGACTGTCTGGAGCCCTTCAATAAGCATCCACCCAGCAAGCAATGGCATACGCGATCCTAGGACCCCGAAGGGTACCGTTTTTTGGAACTACTAAACAAACATATTAGTCAACCATACATAGGAATGCCTGAAAATTCTAGAGTGGATCCAGTGAATTTCACACAGCGGCTAGCTACTCCTGCCTCGAGCTAACTGGAGCGTAGACCATCGTATATTTCAGTTCGCTGTCTTTTCTGGTAAGAAAATTATGCGTTCAAGTAAAACCACGCAGGAATACAGTTACAGTGCAGAGGCAGACTCCACCGGAAAACTTACTGTCTTGTGATTTGGTTCTCCTTTCCTGCCGGTAAAATTCGATCACGATAGCTGTGTTCTCGATATCACTCGTTTCCACATAGAAAGTGACATCGTCGCCCGGTTTGTAAAGAGTACCCCAACATTCAGTGTTCTCTCCACGATGTGCGCAGCACCGGTTTATTTCCAGCGTAGATAACAAAACAGGATGGGGACAGTTGCGTGGAGTGAATGAAAATACTCCGGGAGTCACGGGGGATGAGACGGATCGTGCCTGTGAATCCACACGGCGTAAACCCATAGTACCTTCTGATCCATCTTCAGGACATACTGCGGGGCGATCGTCAAGAACTGCGGACAAAAAGAGAATAACATGGGTAAATAGCCATCCGATTTCACTGAAAGTCCACAGTCATTTGTCTTAAATCACTTACTGGTTTAGTTCTAAAATAAGACAAAGCCGAAATCTTTCGACGATGTTACTCTCAGGTTCGATAAACTCAACCCTAAGGCCGAAAGCCACAAAGATTGCATCCAAAACCGGGAAAAATTAGGAAAACATAAAAATAGGGACATCCACTGAGAAGTTACCACCAACCTTTCTGATAAAGCACGAAGTGCTCGATTCAACTTGATAAATCAAGTGAGGAATGAGGATTTGACGATAGTAACAGGCTTCTAGCGGTCAACCTGGAGGTAAGTGGGCAGCAGAAAGACACGAATTGCATAGTTTGGTACAGAGCTTATCGTTCAGCTGTAACACCCTTTCGACGCCTAGCTGCCATGCCACCCGAAGGACGCACGAGGACTGGGATACTGCCAGGTTGCCAAAGCCTAGACAGGAGAAGTCGCATTGCAAGGTCGGGTTCGAACCACGGACCTTCAGGTCAGTAAATGCGCGCTCTAACCACTGAGCCATCTCACCCCGACAGAGCTTATATTTCAGGTGGAATGCGTGGCGTGCGCCAAAAGGTCTCCGTGATCGTAATGTGTTGGAATATTGGTACCTCGGGTGAATCCATTGGTAATTGACCAGGTGGCTATTGATCTGTTCGCCGAGCTTGAACACTGACTGCTGAACAGTTTGACGTTCCCACTACGGAATACTCAGAAAGGAAACAGAATACCAGTGGAATAGGGAACATCGGCCATCGTCATAGTCCACAAAAAGGGCGGCCAGGTAAAAACCATTGTGGCAATAGCCTTGTAGCCGTCGCATCCAAGGTACTTTTGGGCATTATTTTGCGCAGGATTATCGACCATCGTGAGAGGAACTCGTGATATTCAAGCTGGGTTTCTCCCTGACGGAGGATGCGTTGACGATATCTTTAATACAAGCACTTGAGCAGCGCCACCCTTTGAAACATCCATCGCTGATCGTTTTTCTTGATCTGGAAAATCCTTCTGGATATGTCGATCTTCAGGAACTCTGGTGTTATGTTGTGATTAAAGATGTGCCTTCCAAGTTCATACCCCTTGTGCATGTATTACATGCAAAATCCTATGGTGCACACGAGTAAACAGCAAACTCTTACCTGAGTCGACAACTCTGTCGTGCAACCGTAATTTATTTGAAGGCCCTACTGTGAAGAATAAAGGCGAATGGGGAGGGGAATTGGTGTGAACCTACCAGAAATATTCCGAGGTGCCTACACCTTCACATACTCACTCAGGAAATCTGGACAGAAACTGACACCAAGAACGCCACTGACATTGATTAGCAGCCATATCTTGCAGCACCTCCAAACTGGCGCAGTGGGGTTCACGAGGTCTCTATCTTGGAAGGCGAGTAGCACCTACAGTACCCAAACGTTTCGTAATTTCTTTTATACCCCTCTGCCAGGTCAAGGCTTGGCGACCTCTCTGCTTCCGCCAGTCCGAATTTGGCACGGAAAACAGCGGTACACGGCCTAACCGACTCAGCATCTGGTGCTGGACATACGTTGTACGTCGGAAAACTCATTGTCTAAGTGCCTCGTTACTGATTCACCGACACCAATCTACACGAGTTGTGGCTCTGAGACAACGGTTGGCGAAGACCTGAGGACGTCTCAATTACGGCGATCGAACAGGCCAGGTCTCACAGCCTTAAAACAAAACAACCCGTACGGTAGCCTGACACACACGCCTTTTAAGATTCAGGGATATACCGCTCTGACGCCATAGGTGTCTCAAATTAGCGAACGCGAACCCAGGCTTGCAGATCCGTGCATTGACCTCATCTGTCACACTAAAATCGGAGCTAATACAACTTACAAGAAGCGTTGTTCCTACGCGCAGAGTATCTGTGGAAGTATCTGGCGCTTGAACATCGGTGTCTCCGAAGCATTGGTCGGGTCTGGTGACAACATCAGGTTAGCAACTCTAAGATGTGTCAATGGTTTTAGGAGGAAGAAACTCCTCACGATGGATGAGCTACTCACGCCTCATAGGTTACACTGGTTAGGACAGTAACTAGCATACCAAAGAACCATCTGCCTCTTGGATCGCTTCACCCATCCCAGTAGTGAGTGTAAGCAACCAAAAGGTGGACAAGCTATGACATGGTAACGAAGTACGAAAACACTAGGTAGCAAACTCAGTCAAGTCGACAACTGCCGCCCCGAGACCCGACTCATCACTGGTTAATGACACTGACAGACACGGTTTAGTTGTCCAGTCAGTGGTACTCGTGCATCAAAGCTATCGCCTTCAATGCGTAGTTGCCCGTTTTCCCGAACCAACTGCCTCCAATGCCTGGCTGCATGTCCACACCCCGTCACTTTCAGGCGCTCGAAACTGTAGCAGCTGGGTCCTACGTACTCTTGGCACACAGTTTATAGCTGACAAACGGAACTGAATATTCCATCTGAGACGACGTTACCCGACGAAACAGTCCACACACAAACACACTACTGAACAGCCACTCGTGTCCGGACAGTTTAGTATTCATCTGCTGACCAATAGGTCGGTAGTACGAATCACCCTCGAGAATCGTCAGATGCATACTGCTGACGATGCACAATGAGGATGAAACAGCTGTGAACATAATAAGTTATGTGTATTCTAGGACTTCTGGAGATGTGAGCGTATACGGAGATCTCTTTGAAAGATTCCGTACACAAAGTAATGTCCATCAAGGATGCCCACTGTCAGCATTCCTGCTTACTTTGTTGATCAATGAGATATTAAGAAGAATGGAGGAAGGCATCAAAAATCCTGGTGTTCCAACAGCTGCTGGCGAAAACCTTGTCGATCCGGAATATGCAAACGACATGGTTTTCGTCTTCGGAAAGAAAGCGCAGGTGTTCCTAGATGAACCAACCAAAATCACCCCGCCCTTTTGCATGCGCCTCACACCCACAAAGTGTAAGGTCATGCTTCTGAATCTGCAGTCACTGAACGCGCCACTTGCAACCCAAGGAAAAGCACTAGAAGTTGTGGAGCGTTTCACCTATCTTGGAAATTTTATTAGCTCCGATTCTAGTGTGGTAGGTTAGGTAAATGCACAAGCCTCTAAGGCCCGGTTCGCGTTTGCTAATTTGAGACACCTATGGTGGCAGGGCAGTATATCTTTGAATCTCGAGGCACGCGTGTATCAGGCTATGTTGTTGTATAATTTTGTTGTATAGGTGTGAGGCGTGGCCTCTTCGAGCAGCAAAACTGAGATATCTTCCGGTATTCGGCAGCCGTTGTCTCAGAACCATAGCTTGTGTAGGCTGATGTCAGCGAATCCGCAACGAGGCCACTAGAAAACTAGATTAAGTCTGCACAAAAGGGTCTTTAATCGAAGAATACGTCTAGCACCAGAAGGTGCAGTGTTTAGGCCATGTAGTGCGCACGCCGGACCACCGTTTTCTGAGTAGTACTGCTTTCCATGCCCAGTTTTAAGTAAAGCAAGCGGAGAGGTGGTCAACATTTGACCTGTCAGAGTATGAAAGAGATTACACAACGTCTGGGTGCTGTAGGTGCGATTCGCTTTCCAGGATGGGGATCGCGTGATCACCCCTCTGCCTGGTTGGAGACGCTGCAAGATATGGCTCCAAATCGATGTCAGTAATGATTTGGTTCATTTCTATCCAGATCACCTGAATGAATGTGTAGAGGTGTATGCACCTCGGAATTTTTCTGATGGGCTTGCACCAATTCTCCTCCTCGGCTATTTTTATTCTTTACAGCAGGGCTTTCAAATAAATTACGGTTGTACGGCAGTGAAGCATCATCGTTAAACATTGATGTCACGCTGTCGACGACAATGATGATGTTGATTATGAGGACGGTCCCGATAAGTTCATCAAACTTCAGGACCTGCTAGCCTCTTAATTGCTAAACAAGTTGTTCGCCCCTTACGTAGCCCTGGAAAGCGAAGACAGAGGCAACCTGCACAACCCCATGGTGAAACTCCACACAAGTGTTTCGAAACAAGCGGCAGACAGCTATTGACTCACACCGCCTGTGACTAATGGCGAAGTCAATGGCTGGTACCCTGTTGGAGAACACCATGTGGCCGGACGACTCCGGTTATTTCAGAAGTTAATACCACACAAAAACACCCTGCGGCTAGGAAGCGGCTGAAGCAGTCGTCCGCGGTTTTGTGTGTGCATCGGGCGAATCCATGTGTACCACCCAATCAAGTCTCAGATGCGCTAAATATAACCACCTGTGTATTCAAATGTCCTCATGTTTGCGAGTGAACCTATCAGTATGGTAGATAATTTCGTCCAGCTGGGTAGCTGCATAGGTCCCGGCGGATTGGCGAAAGGCAAAATCACTTCCCAAATCTGGAAAGCCAAGGCGACGTTTTTCAAACTCCGACATTTGGAGCGCCAGTTTGACATCTGCTTGAGTGCCAAAGGTAGGGCACACAATACCGCGGTCTGATCTGCCCTACTTTACGGGTCAGAGACGTGGCCACTGTGTGGGGAAGGCCTTCGGAGACTCTCTGGGTCTGATTATCGGTCTTTTGGAAGCGTTGTGCGGGTCTGGTGTAAAGGTCAGACCAATAATTCTGAGGTATGCCAGATGGTTTTGTGAAAGTTTGTCCCCCCCCACACACACACACGAGATCCAAAGTACGAGACGAGTCAAAAGAGTGGAAGTCTAGTCCAACAGCTTCTAAGTAAACCGGAAAGCTGAAGTTTCATTACATTTAAGAGATTGGACATCCCCCTTGAATCGCCACAGTCCATCTGTGAGTAATCGTACCTTGTATCACTCTCCGGAACCATTATTCAGCAGCAATGTACGGCCTTATTTTGCCTCATTGGGTAAGCTGTGTAAGCAATTCGCGCTAGCTTTTCCAATACAACATGATACTATGAAATTCACTACAAGCAAAGGAAGTATACACTGCTGACAAGCGACCTCCATCATTCGGAAGCGGATTTTAATTAGGACTCACCTGTATCCGCATCAAATTCGTCACTAAAAGTGGGCTCTACGACGAATTTTGAACAAGCGATGTACATATTGTGCTGCAGCTGAGCCGTATTCGAGAGGCAGGGGTTGAAAAACTTGCAAGCGGTTGCTGATAAGCGCACATGCAGTTCAGAAGTATTGGTAAGCCAACCACGTTGGATAAATGTCCCATTATCTATAAAATGTCAACTCAAACCTGGGTGGTATACCATAAACACCGAACTTCACGTGCGTCAAACAAAGTTTATCGCCATTATTCATGTAATCTGCGTCGAACGTGTAAGCACCGGGTAACAAATACCGATTATTGAGAAATTCCGCGGTTTTAGACGAGACTCCCATGCCAATATTCTGAGCATATTAGAGTCAGAATATTCATCATTGGTTTCTTCACAAGCAGCAACGAAATAACGGTATTGAAAAGACTGGCATATATCGGAGGTAAAACAACAGGACCAGGTTTCGGTTCTAGTGAAATGAAATAGGAATTAAAAGTACGGACCCTGGAGAGTCAGTCTTCTGAAATTTGCATATCATTCCCCTTTCCGGGTTCCATGAGCCCAGGCCATTTGTGTTACCCGTTATTCCAACGACTACCTTCTGATCCCTGTCTGTTGAAGCGCCACTGATGTATGCTCCAACGTTCTCAAGCAATTTAAACTCAACCTCAACAGTCAGTGACAACGTCAACCGACACCCTTCACTGGACATCTACGGCTGCGCGCAAAATACCTGAGCTGGAGGTGGGTTCAACTAGCCGCTAAAAAAATCATTTGCTCACGCGTATGTTTACTATAGACAAAGTCATTCAGTTCCGTTTCCAAGATGCATATTTACGGAGTTACGAACAAATGGCCAGCAAAAGTGAAGATTCCCCAACCAGTTCATCAACTTTCCAAAGGTTGTCACGATCGCCTGTCTTCGCTGGAAAAGGATCGTTGGAAAAAGTGGGTGAGTTTTCCCATTTCAGACGGCTGGTGGCGGCAATAATCTTCATTCTCAAACTTGTCCAGGCTGCACCCAGCACTCCTTCCAAATTGCTTTCAACACTCATTGTGCGAGGTCCTGCGCTGATGGCCTTGCTGCCACGGGACCTTGCCGCACCTTGCTTTTACCTTACAATTGAGCGGAAGCTGCTGAAAAACAAGAAGCCGGCCCCGCGAGGCCTGGACGAAAGCCTTGATGCGTGAATCACCCCGTGAAGTTCGGCCGCGGCTCGTGGACAAATATAATCCCCTTTTTATTTGTTCGTCGTGCTGGCCAGCAGCCAGTGTTTTGGGGTTCGGTAGAGTAAGCTTGTAATTCAGATGCACTTCCTCGGCTTATACGGCCTAACCCTAACCTGTTTTGTACCCCTCAGCCTTGCTTCAATCAATCAGTATGAACGCTACTAGAGCAACAGAATCATTATCACCTTGTGGTTTTTAATGCGTACATTGCAACTCATATCACTTATATTGGGTAATCACTGTGCAATTTTTCCACCGCATAAGGTATCAGTTTATTTCAATAAGTGAAAGAAGACAAGCTCATTTGCCGGGCAGACACACATCTCAATAAGAAAAGCCTCAGAAATGGGTTCCCCTGTCATCTCACTCTCATATGCGATACGCGCACCGCCGTGTAACGCAAGACACAAAAGTCTAGCTACTCGCTATCTTACATCAATGATAATCCGTGGCTTGTACTTCATACCCAAGCGCTAGCCCTCGCTGTAGTGACACCTCCTGAACGGAGCTCTTTCAACTATCTGATTAGTCGGCGCATTTTTTAGGCCGATCAGTTACGTTTTCTAGAAGGTCGCTGAGTTCGTTATGAGACGGGTGGACCAAGATTGTACATAGGTTGCCCAGTTATAACTAAATTAAGGTTTGTGCTCCTAACGAACCGCTGGTGGGCACGACGCCTGACAGGTCACATTATATTCAATGTGAACATATCGCTACGCGCTGCCGATCCAAGCCACCAGAAGGTTTTATGCCGACCAGCATTTTTCTGGAGGAGGTCGACAGAATAGGTGTTGAGCACATAGTGCTTTACAGATTTTTTCACGTGAAACTAAGCATCCAGAAGAGCACTCTCAAAGGCAAAACGGGCGGCAGGCACTTGGGCGCAAGTTCATCCATGAAGACTGTCTTTCACGTGTTTCCTCTAATCATTTCCAGAAACAAGCGGAATATAGCACTTGTTGGCATAAATCTCACTTTTTCTAATGAGCCCTACTTGGGAAATCGACAATGTCAATGCCGCCACTAGTGGGGGAGCGTAAAGCCTACGCTAATTTTTGGAAGATTTTGTTTTAAAAGGCGGGTTACCTGGGATAATCTACATCGTGCTAAGCACGTGTGTGGGCAAAATAATCATTATCTGACTGAACGATAAGGCGAGTGTACACCGACAATCATTTAAGAGCTGGTTTAAATCGTCTACACTGGTTATTTTTGTTAGAAAATCTATTGTGTATTGTTCTGCACGGTATTGTGTAGCTGTTAGCGTTCGGTTATTCGCCAAGCTGGTTTAAAGCTAACTGTCGACAAAGACAGTCGATATTGTAGAAAACGGCAAAAATTTCACGCAATAATCTGGCATACTTGAGGTTGCGAAGCTAATGGTAAGAAGCGGTTTATCCTAGGATCCTGAAGGAAACGTCGCTGGCACTGGCGAAGCATTTCTACCTGGTGTTTCGTCAGTCACTCGACGAAGGCAACCCCCCTCCGCTTGGAAGGAGGCAATTGTCACGTCAATCTACAAAACCGGTAACCGGCCGTCGGCCGGCAGCTACAGGCCTATTAGTCTCACTAGCGTACCGGGCAAGGTAATGGAACGCATCCTGAAGCGGGCGATCTTAAATCACCTCACCAACAACAACTTGGTGTCCCCAGAGCAACATGTTTTCCTCCTAAACCTTTATTGCGTGACGAACATGCTCGAATGTATGGACAGCTTAGCTCAAGCTAAGGGCGAGGGACTCATATCGGAGGCAATATTTTTTGACTTCCCAAGGGGACTCGATCAAGGTGCGCAAGCCTAGGTGCTCCACAAGCTTGAGTCTTATGAGATTCAACGAAAAATTCTGCCCGGGATCAAGGCGTTCTTATCAGCTAGAGCATTCTGAGTGGAAGTAGGCTCAACCCACTCTTCTTAATAATAATGTTTATTCCCAACTAGTGGGTGGCATACCTTCAGGCGAGGTCATAAATTCACAGTCAGAATGAGAGCATGGCTGGTATGGTTTGTGGGTACTGGGAATTGCGTGAAAAACGGACGGCGACATAAAGAGTGGGCATTATCCGGAGTAGACGTGGTCACGCCTGAGGCGGTATGGGTAGGGAGCCAAAATTACAGGGGCTCTTTCTTTCTTATGGGAACATATCAGATGAGACAACGTACGATCGTTAAGATTTGAAAGTGGCGGGCAAAAACAATACGAGGGAGGGCATAGAAAAGGCTTCCTGCCTGGTACGTGACAAAAATAATAAAAGAAAAACTTCAATCCGTGGGAAAAGTGGAACCAGAATAACGGATCAGGAGAGGCAGCAGAACTGACACGATCTGACCGGCCGAGTTGAACTAAAGCCTAAAACCGTTGCCAGGGCATCGTAGCCTTGGGCTGTTGGGCGTATGGCCAGAGTCACGAAAAGCTTAAGTGGAGGAATGTGCAGTACGGATAAATGGCAGTAGAAAATTCAGAATCGCAATGTGCAGTGTAACTGGAGAGACTCACTAGTGTTGCTGGTAGGGAGGGGTCGGGTCTGAAAGTTCCTTGGGAGAAGGAGTTCACGAAAACGCACAAGAAGGAACGCAAGCTGCACGAAAAATGACTGACTTGGTGAGGAGTACAAAGTAAAAGACACCGAGATGTTCAGATCCGATGGAAGGTTCAGCAAATTGGAACGAATGCCTCCCGGGGGCGACCTTGATTGTGGTTATAGGTAAGGGAACGAGTGGGCGAGCGGGCGCTGTCAAAGTAAGGAGTGAACAGTTACGGGTATGCTATCAAATTGGGTATGACAGTGCCGTGCCGTCACTGCACTGAGATACTTCAGTTTCTGGACAGCATCGTGATGGACATCGTGATTGAGGCAGTTGGGCTGGGTTGCGCAGTTTTGTGAGCAGCGGGATGTTGTGGGTTTTCCAGGGGATTCCGCAGGGAGAGCAAGACCAGTGTAATATCGCAGGTGGTATTTGTTTTTTTCCGGTCGAGGATCCCCTCAGATGTAATGCACAGATCGAGTGGAGTGGATAGTGGCCACATAGGACATCCATAGCACGTATTATCGCAGGTCGAAGCTTGGGAAGATGAGATGGGATGAGATCAATAAGGTCTAGAGAGTTATAGGAGTCATCAGACAGGATATAGTCCTTTAAGAAGAAAAAACTGAACGTTTACCACAATTAGGATTGATCTGCACTCAGTAGTATAGTCATCAAAGTCAAGCTAAGATTGCCAATATATGCTATTATACTACCTGAGACATAGGACAGTACGATGTAAGTAGGGAGAGAGGCGGCGTGGTAAGGGAAACCAAACACTTTAGGACTGGCGGGGGTAGAACTTAGATGGTGGACTAGATTTCCTGGAGGTTGATAATGATCTGGACAATACTACGACAATCTAGGATGGAAGGTGAACGCAAGGGGAATGGTCACTAGTCCCCGAAGCACTATTATCAGCTTCGGTCTAAAAGTGGTGCTTGGCGAAAAAGACTTTCGACGCTAGCTTCGCATGCTGATAGTGGTGGGATTGGAGTCTCACTATATAAATATATATATTGTATGTCTCCACTCCTGGGAGCAGCAGATAGGTTTTTTTGTTTGTTTGACGAGGTGGGTTTTGGTGCGGTGTAGCCTCGATTCTGACGAAGGCAGCTACAGCTACGCACGTCGATGTAGGCCATGGGAATCGCAGAATATCTTCAGGTTATCCCTGATATATAGTTTTTTTTACAGACGGAAGGCCTGTTTTTTTCTTATCTGTAGTTTATGGCTTTGCCTGATAAATAACTCCACCGAGGCGAGTCCAACACCAGCAGCAACAAACAGAAGACCGCAGTGCTCTTTTTTATTTCCTGAATTTAAAGGCCAGGCTCAGAACCACCGGCGATGGGCGATGCACCCGTGCTACTGGAGTGGTAGCGGGTATACGAACGCACTATGGTGCAACGTAACACGGCGACTCTCCTTGCAAGGCGTGCCCGTCCACCACACGAGGTTTCAATCCCTCGTGCATGCTACCAGAGCTGCAAGGTGGGAAACCATCCAAGCGGTCATAAATGCGGTTTGTGCATTAAAAAATACTCCAGCTACCAGTTTTTTTTGGTCGGGGGGAAGCAGGGCCAGTAAAAATAGCTCATTCAATTCGAACAAGCAAACGGCAAACAGACGCTGGCTGGCAAGTCGCGGAGGAGCCAAGTGATATGACAGTTGCCAGCGGGACAATGGGAATGGAATGGTGATATTCAGGGCGAATGCACTATGGCTAAACGGGGACTGAGCATTAGTGAGCTGCCATGTCAAGCAGAGGCGTACCGCGATGCTGTGTGTGTGTTTAGTGAGCTGTGGAGCAAGTCGTCAAATGGATATGATATATATATATATATTGGCGTATAGTAATGAAGAAAAAACTGACTGGTTTTTTGTCAGTTAGAGTAAGGCCGAGAGCAACAATCGCTAGACAGAGCTGATAGAGTAATCCGGGGTAGTGACTTGACTGGAACGAGGTATAAGTTGGCTGGGGAAAACAAGAAGAACAAGCAGGACAGTATCACAACATATTTAGGTTAAGTAAGCGTTTAAGTCCTACGGTGGCTTGTAGCAAGTCAAGAGGATAGGAAGATATGATAGCAGGATATTTTTCTTGCCCACTAACTGTATCGTCGCTAAACTCAAATGCGCATGGGACCCGATTCATAGAGGAGGTCGGGGGGTAGTTGGGTATTAAGTAAGGCGGCAGCAGGTTCACAGGCAAGGAATTTGTCCACGAACCGAGAAAAAGCATGGTGATGCATGATGTTTCGCAGCTGCTCAAGAAGGCTGTTCCAGATGCGAGCATAGCAAACTAGAAAAAAGTAGTGGCGTAGGTTTGTACGAGCTGAAGGACACGCTAACAGGTTGCAGGAGTTACGGAATCTGTAGCGAGGACGAGAGTTTACGTTTGGTCTAGCCTCTGCTATAAAGGCGTTTTTGTGCAGCAGACGGTGCAAAAGAGTTAGATTTACCTTAAACCGTCTGAGCCATAATGGCTCAAGGCCTAGGATTTGACAGCGGGATCGGTAAGAGAGAGGGTTGGACCGAGGCAACAGCTTTTTTGTGAATGAGCGCTGGAGGCTTTCACCTGCGAGTCTACAACTTTGGGTGCAAAGGGAGGAGAACGGGGGACAGAATTCCACGATTGGTCGTACGCATAGCTTAAAAATTGCAGTCATTGTGTCTGGAAGGTGAAAGGAGCGTAGTATTAAGAAACTGAGTCCGCGTGCTCGGGCAACTTGGAACCCCACCTGGAACAAAGGCCAAACGAACAGGAGTATCTGAGGCCAAGATCTTTTATCTCCGTGGAATGAGGGATAGGATTTCTATTAATTGTGGAAGCATCTGCCGGGAGGGAGCAACGGCAGGAAGTTATGCGGGATTTCGTGGAGGAGAAGCTTAAGCCGGAGCCGATTGACCAGCGAGTCAGTGAATCTAAGTCTTGCTTAATCTGGTGAAAGGTAAGGGCTTGTGCGGTTGGGGGGAATGTGTACGCGATTTTTATATCGTCCGCGAAGAGTAAGACCTTACCGTAGGATATGGCGCCGAAGACGTCGATTATGTACAGTAAGGAGGGGATGGGACCTAGCACACTTCCTTGAATGACTCCACTGGTGAACGATAGTGGAGATCATTGTATGCCACCGATTTGTGTTATTTGCGTCCTGTCCGATGAGTGGGAGGCAAACCACTTAAATAAGGTTCCAATGATGCCGACGGCACCAAGTTTATGTAGCAGGGATGCATGGGGACCTGGTCAAAGGCTTTTTGAATGTCCAGGTAAACTGTTACAGTGGAGTAACCAGCGTCGTAGGCTGCTGTGATTGTCTCAAAGAAGTTGAGCTGACAGCCACTGACGGATCTTTGAGACAGGAATCCATACTGTCGGTCATCTATGGCATTACTAGCCAGGAGGAACTTGGTTATTAGCCCTCTGACTAGACGTTCAAGGGTTCTCATTAGGAGGGAGGTATGGTGGATTCCCCTGCAGTTGGAAGGAGCTTGTCTAGATCCTGATTTGAAGCGCGGGTTGATTATAGATTTCTTCCACTGGGAGGGGACGATTCCATGGTTTATACAGTGGGTAAAAAGGCTTAATACAAGGATTTCAATATCTTGTCCGCCTTGTCTCAGAATACGGGGTGGAAGGCCGTCAGCCCCTGGCACAACAGAGTCCTTAATCTTTAGAAGAATGGAAGAAACATCAGCGAGGGAGATGGTTACGTTACTGAGAGTGGGGTTTTTAACCTGACCTTTAAGGGTTTGGAGATATGCAGCAGTGGGTATGGGTTTGGAGTTGCAAGGAATGGGTAAGTAGCAGCTGGCGAAGTAAGCGTTTAGAAGGTCTGCTATA
>SJOL01009828.1:858437-872927 GCA_004794785.1 Opisthorchis felineus
AGTTAGCCTCGCTAGAATGGTGCTGCAAAGCTTATAACACAGGGAAGCCTAATCAAGCTGGAAATGGTTGGAGGGATAGTTGAGTGTGATTAAAGATGAGGTGTGCTAAAAAAGGTAGCTAAATGCTATACTATACGCAGGTAAAACGCTACGGTCGGGCTAGGGTCTAAAAAGATATTTTTACAACACCTGACCTTGAGATTCGAGCAGCGCGGAATATCAATGCATTCAATGCGCTTGGGCGAAAGGTCGGTGCAACACGAGTTGCTGATCAGCCTAGATAAAGAACCGACAACTTAGGGGGATTGTTTTAAGAGCACAGAATCCGTGGCTTATCTGGGTCGGGGTAAACTGGTGACAAACTATGGCCCAGTCAAGATGGAGGGCTATCCGAGCACTACCATGAGCGAACCGTATGTCCGAAAGCTTCCGTCTTTTAACGTGCCGTCAGTACAATCTGTGGTAAAGGAGTACCTCAAACTGTTCACAGAAGATAAAGATCCGTTTGGATTTCCCTCGTGGATTGAAGAGGAAATCCCTCTCTCGCCCGAACGCTTTTGGCCGTACTGCCCAGTACGCTACCGCTCTACCTACGGGTAGAGGTCCACAAGCGGTTTCAAGGGATGTTAAGAAATAGCATGATAAAGGAAGTCAACAGTGCATACAGCTCCTTAGTAGTGCTTGTGAAGAAGCCCAACGGGAAATACCGATTTTGCGTGGATTCCCGGCGTTTGAGTCTACTGACCGTAAACCTGATCGAAGCTTTTCCTTCTGTTGCGGAGGTTTTTTTATTTGCTCCACCAATCCCGATATTTCACGGTGTTGGACATGCATTCCGCATACTGGCAACTATCTGCTAAGTCAAAAAGACCGAGAGAACACGGCGTCCACGGTTGGGGTCACACAATATCAATTTAGACGAATGTCGTCCGGTACGTAAGAGGCACCGTTCACATTCAGATGCTTGATGGTTCATTTAACGAAGGGATTACAGAATCGTGCCGTATGCCGAGACGATATTAACGTGTATGGAAAATCGGAATCAGAGCATGCAGTCAACTTAAAAGCTTTATTCAAGCGTATTCGGGAGGCTAACGTGTGGATAAATGAAGCAAACACACAACTCGCTCGAAGTTCGATGACACCGCTAGGGCCCAACGTGGACCACGACAGGTTGGCCTACATCCAGAAAAACAGGCAAAGATCCACTACTGTGCTGTACCCTATTCGAACTGGTCCCTACGGCATTTTCCCGTACAAGCCGTATACCATTGCCTGTTTATCAAGAATTTCAACACGGTTGCTGCTCCACTGTACAACTAGCATCGAAATCGGAAGTTCGAATGGACAAGTGGAGCGCATGAGGTCTTTAAACATGTCAAAGCGTTGATGCTGCACCAGCAACTGACTCCGAAACTGCCCAAGGTTGAGAATATGTTTATTGTTACAACGAACGCCGGTGAGTGAGTTATCGGTGCACTCCTAAAGCAGAGGAATGGGTCCATCAATTATACTGGTCGTGTCCTGACTAACGCTGACTAGAAGTATTCAGCTATTATGAAAGAGCATTAAGCAATCTTCTGAGCTCTGGATAAGTGGAGGTCATACTTGATCGGACAAAGATTTAACGTTGAGACTAATCACGCACCTCTCGAATGCATCAGGACCACCAGAGATTCTCGCAAAGGGCTCGCGCGCTGGGCAATCCGGTTGCAATAGTACGATTTATTGATCCGGCAAGTGTCAGGGAAGAGGAATCATCCGGTTGATTGGCTGTCAAGACCAGATAAGGTTCAGAAGATCATGGGTGGTGTCAAAAGCCTCGTCACTGAACTGCATCCCGGAAGTTTGGTACAACTACAGTGGCAGGGTCCTGTATTAAGGAGCGTTGCAACCGCCTTGTTGGATGAAAGGAGTGCTGATAGCGCGGAAGGGGACAAAGAATTAGATACGTTCCAGAGCCACTTCGATAGGCTGAGTCTGAGTGAAGCTGGCCTAATATCATGGAATGTCACCAATTCTAATGTTGTGTTGCTCGTAATATCTCGCTTCTTGAGAAGGAAGCAGATCGTCGAATGTCACGAGACGACAAACACGGGGTGCACCTAGACAAATGACTTATATCGGTAGAGCGCCTGCTGGCCCTGAATTAGAAGTAGATCGGTGGATTTTGTGGTGGCCTGTAAGCAGTGTCGGCTGATGAGAGGAGATACAGTAAGGGCCGAACCACTGAAACCTAACAAAGCATCAGAGATGGTCGGTTGACGTCATTGGCCCCTTTCAGGTGGCAACCAGCGTAAAGCAATACATCGTAATAATCACAGCCACCTGTCGCGGTGGGTCGAGGCGGCAGTCGTACCAAATCAACGGTTGACGACGATCAGTTGAGCGGTAATGCATCCCATCGTGGCCAACCATGGGTTGCCAAAGATGATCCCAACGGATCAGAAGCTTTGCTTTAAAAGCAAAGAGTTGGGGAGTTGCCTGCAGAAGCTGGGCATCAGACGGCTAAGGAGGTTACCATACCATCCAAAAACAAACAGCCTAACCAAGCGCAACACATAAATGATCGAGGGGTGCCTGGCGGCCAAAGGAGGTGACTGGGAAGTGAACCTGCAGATGGTGTTGCTAGCATGGCGTGATTCCATCAGCCAACAACAGCAAGTCACCTATATTCCGATGTACGGTCGAAATCCGCGTCTCCCAGAAGATCGAAAAATCGGGTTGGGGCCGGCAAGAAGCTTGTCGCCAGAGGAGCTGAGTGAAGAAAGGAAAACGCCCGAGAAAACTTGACCGTCGTTTGGGAAAGGACTAGATAGAAAACGGCAAGTAGAAAGGCACGACCATTCCCCATATGCGTGGAGGCCAATTGGAAGCATCATTAGAATCCTGGAAGGAGTAGGCTGGGTCCGCGGAAGCTGGGCAGTCGATGGCAAGGTCCGCTTTTCGTTGCCGACCGCCTGGAAAACGTCCGTACAATTCAGGATGGTCGAAGCTCAAAAAGAGTAAATGAGACTGAGCTTCTGAATTGGCATGATGCACCCGAAGAGCTGCCGAATAGACCAGCTGCAGGGGCCGAACTAACGGGAGCAAATAGGAATTTGTGGTATGCAGGCAACCCGTAAATGGAAAAGGTGCGTAGTGGCATATACTACTGATGAGGCATGCAAGTAGTCTGTGGTCATATTGAAGTCCTCTACCGCATCTAATGGAGGATGAATTTTATTACAGAACTTGTGGAACTGCTTTACAGTGTTCGATTACAATTTTTGTAATGGTCAATGAATATCCGTGAGGGTTCAAGAAGATGCGTGGGACTGTTCAGTTTTTAAAAACTATGTAAATACGAGACATTTACTTTGCTGTCCAATAGCTTGAGACTGTTCAGTTGGTGTTTGCTAATAAGCGACTTCTCAGCGAAGGATTCTCCCTCTTTTACCAGTGGCGTAGAAATCCTGGTAACGGCTGGACTGGGGGCGTGCTTACAACCTTTTGTCCAGTAATGGACGATTATTTTGACGCGTAGATTCTTCTGTCGTTTATTCTTACCCTGCTTTATGCTACATAATATGCCAACGAACGACCCGGGGATTATTTTTGCAAAAAGATATATTTAATCTGCGTATTTATTGCCTCAAAGATCATCGGCTTAGACTGCTTTACCACCAATAAACTGGCTGTTCCAATCCGGCTTTCTGTCAAAAGATTTCTAGTCTTCAGTGCCGCTTGTTTAAAATATCAAGAACAATTACTGCAATTTACAAAAAATTAATAAGTAATCCTGCATGGAACTGGTGCGTCAAAGCAACGCTATTCAAAGCCCAGGCCTCAGTGCACAACCAACAAAGCGCCGTTGTAGCCGGACGCATACGGGCTTACATAAAAAACAGCTTTCGCAACTAACCAGCGTAATTGTTGTGCGTGGAGAGGCCAGGCGCAACGGTCGTACGCTTGTGTGCACCTATAGACCCGACTTTTACAGAAAACACTACCTCACTGCAAAAGGCGCCTAGCCTATATAGACTGCGCTTTTTATGTTTCAACCCAAAGTGGATTCCCTTTTCCGATACCTCCAACTTCTTTATGGACGAACTGGACGAAAGGAGCAGGCTCACACTGATGCCAAACCCGCAGTGTCATGCTATGTTATGACGGCACAAACCAATGTTGCGTTAGCCAACCTAATTTACCAACAGGTTTCATGGAAGTTTCGTTTTGTAAGAGATAAGCAGTTGGGACAACGCCACTGGCGGCCTTCAGCAAGCCCTCGCGTAGAAGGACGTCAGACCGATAGAGATCTGGATAGCTTGGTGATAATCACTCTTCGTTCATGTTCAGTCGGCCTGACGGAAATGATCGCATAAGCACAAAGGCGATCCTCTATCCTAAAGGTATGGACCCCAGCTGCAAGATGCCGATGCTCGGATTATGTCAGCAAATGATTATTTGAGCTATACAATTGTTGAATGAAAAATCCTACCGTTCGCACCCTTGTGAGCTTGTTGCTGGGACGTTCAGCTTCAGGACAGCAATTTCTCTCGAATCAAACTTTTGGCTCAAATGGATGGTAACTTAAGTTTTTCTCCGGCTGTTACGATTTAGCCGTAAAAGCCACTGTAAGCAGTTGTATGCAACGTAATCCTAGTTTTCGGTTCCCACCAAATTCTCAACGCAACGTGCGGACGAATAACCACATAACAGATAATTTCCTCAAAACTCATCGCTCAGTTTTGGACCCAACGCGCGGTTTTTTTCAACCCTTTCGTATCTTTTCATACATGTGTGGTACCCAACAGATCGCCCAGTGTTCATCTGTCTAGAATGCATTTCCGCTTCTTTACTCGCCAAGAAGCTCCGTGTACTAGTGACCTCACCCGATCAATGCAAGCACATCTAAAAGAGTAAGCATTATTTTCGCACTCCGTTTTTCATTCTTGTCGGCCAATTCTTTCAATAAAACAGGATTCCTATTCCTGGCACGCAGCTGACACGTCTCACCTTTGTACCATGTCTGGAAGAAAATAATTCATTGCATCGTTGCACCGTCTTACATAGAATCCTTGAACGTCCAGTATCGTCCTAGTGTGGAAAACCAAATCTCATCTTATTTAATAACTTTCAATATAAAGAGTGTTACTCAAACCCTGCATTCTCCGTGCCCCTCCTCTGCGGGACGGATGACCACCGTCCGTTTTCCCCCCTCACCAAAACATTACACTCTGGAACTCCCCATCGAACAACAGCGTTCTGATATCTAATGAGATACTGCTGTTTAATTTTGGAGCCAACGTGTTCTTGTATACCCAGTCCACGAACGCGCACCCTGGTAAATTACCTGAAAACCGATATTGAGTCCCACACAGGCGTGTACACTCCGATAGAAATTCGTATGGCACGACCTGATGCAGTAGCACAAAATGTGCTGGAGACTGCGAAGCATTTGTATCTCTCTTATATTTTGGTACTTGAACTGGGTCGGACCCTCGTCTTGGTCACTTTTTGATTGTGTGTGTTATTTGCAGTTGGTCCCTTAAAATATGGAAACCGCAATATGCCATACATGCAAACGATACCATCAAGTCTAATAAACATGGTGAAGAACAAGCCTTACGACACTCTACTGTACACGAATAAAAAAGAGTTCACTTCAAACTATGACGCCTCTTGAGATTTGAGGTTGGACGAACTGTGGCATTCGCACAGACTGCTCCTCCTACAGGGGAAAAAATATCCTACCATCGAGAGCTGGTGTGGTATCTGAGATCCTGTCGAGTACAAGTTGTTGCGCGCAAAACGAAAAGAACGACAGGATTGTAACCTCTCATGCAAAATGTAGTTATATGTTTGCCTTTGCGTCAAACCCACCGGTTTCGCGGATGAAGCAACATATTGTGGTCTGTTTTTGGATTCTCCTCTCTTAAGTCCTCAAGGTGGGCAACAGTAGCACCCAAATATCGCAGAAAAAAGCAGAACGGCACACCCATGTCACAGTAGTTACAAAGTTGTTACATGCAGAAGAGATGAATAAAGGTGGAAGCCCCCAGCCTGTTGCACGATCCGCGAGCGCCCGGGTTGGTAGGTCAGTTGCGCAATCATCGGAGCTGTTCATTTTTAGACGTGGTAATGAAGAGGACACAGTTCATTGCGTAAAAGGGCTATTCTTTGCCTACCAAATAGAGTAATACATTATGTAAACCTGGGGTCAACCTCTAGGCTGATAAGAGAGGCAGCGGAGAAGAGTGCTTCATAAGTTCAATGACTCGAGAATCATTGGGCGGGGTCGCCATCGTGTGACGGTTGGACTAGTAAGTCCTGTCACCGTCTTCGTGGACAAATGTCCCACAGCTCCTAGTCTGACCATACTACCCTCAACTGATGGCTGCATACCTTCGCCGGCCTTAACTGACCTTCTTCTGACAGCCCCTTAGAACGGAAGATAAGGCTTTTCCAGATAGCCGATGACGGATTCGTTGATTCGTTGATTCGTTTCCCAAGCGCAGTAACCCAACGTGTTTAATTTGCTACCCTAACGGCAGGGTCGTCACACAGTACACGTGTATGCAATATGTTGCTGTATGCTCCGTGGCCACTCACGTCATAAGCTAATTCATTCAATGAATTATTCATGCAACCAGGGAGGTGATATGGCGGCGAAGCACAGATGTTCTCCTCTGTTGATGCTGTCAACGGTAATAATGACGGATTCGCTCAGTGATGGATTTACAATGCTGTCCATTATGTACAAAAATCTATAAGCCAACAACTATCAAGATTCTGGTGCTGCCTTTCGCCCACTTTAATTCTAGCAGTTATCATTGAACAGACCCTGGTAAATCTCGAACCAAAAAGAAACAATAGCAAAAATGCAATCGTACACGTAAGTCAGCAGGTACAAACTGGAAGCACGACGCCTCGGACACAACTTTTCCCGCAAAGTCAGCATCCACTCCTCTGGGCTGTGACGGCCCAACACCCACAAGACTCCACCATTCAAACCCAAAACACCGTCCCAGCACGACAGAGCAACACGCCTTGCATCTTCTTTAACCTACTGTTCTCGCACGTTGTGAAACTTTGGCTCCTCTAGCCTCATCTCGACTGCGGTGTTGTGCAGCAACCAAGAATTTCAGTCAGCCGGGCCACCAAAGTGAGGCTCTAGAAGCACCAAGAACTCCATCCTGACCACTTTTCACTACTATTCTCAATAGAACTTTCATATCAGTAGGCGTCTGCCCTGTTTTTATCTATCTCCTAGATTTAGTACTGCACTTACAGCATCCGATTTCAATCCATTACACCCGTGTAAGCGTTGTTGCTCCTAATAGTCCCCTGCTGACAGCTTGTGCTTTCAGTCAGCTCACCCACCTTTGTGTATGGGCTCCACTGAATCGTTTTGGTAACTGGTTTTGTTAGCCCTTCAGATGCAGTCTCAGCTCTGGCAGGCTCTCACCGTACCAATCCTTTCCAGTTTAAATGTCTGACAGCAAATCACTCGTTCTAATGGACTAGCTGAAAACACTCCTGAGCCACGGAGTTTAGCTTCGACTTTCCACATTCCAAGTTTTCCTCTCTCCACGTGGATATAGAAACGAATTAACAATGGGCTGTCTAAAGCAGCCTGGTGCCCCACTGGTGCAATTTCTGAAAGCTGTACAGGGAAAGTCACATATAGCCAAACCCACTCAATGAGGTCACCTGTCACATTTCCTCATTATAACGGTGGTTTAGCTAGCATGCAACTCCACCTAATTTTGGACTCACCGTTTCGCTTCAACTAATGCCTTTTAGTTGTGTTTCCAACCCTACTGGTCACTGACTCCATTACGTGCTTATAGCTGGCCGTACCTTTGCCTACCCAAAATTTGATGTTACGGGCTGAAACCAGTGCCACCACCGGTGCCACCGCATAGGCGCAGTAGTTTGTAACTGTATCCAATCCTAATTTCACGTCATTCTGGGTCCCTGTCTGGTCATATCTGCCCCAGCTTTCCTTCTGGAAAGCAATATGGCACTACTCACTAACCACGTTGCGCTACCAATGGACTCGGGGACATCCTCACTCCTTACTAGTCTTGTTTTGCCGCAATTGCCTGGCTTATCTTGGTGACCACAAAAATATTCGCCAACCCAACGAGCTCAAGATAAGAAGTCCATATACGGTGCTATACAATGATCAAAAGGCGCGAACACATCGGTGTAAAAGCAACGGCCGTTTCAAGTCTGTTGGCTTACTCACGTCTTATTGAAACTTACACGTGAACTTCCATCATATTTGCCGTTTACCGTCCAAGAATTCTACCAGTAAACATACGCGCAGCCGTCTTCGCAAAGAGTACTTTCCAAATGCGCTAAATCCCTGCCCTAACACTGACATACTGGCCACACCTATTCATTTCCGAGAGGCTGTAAACTAATAATTCACCTAGTTTTCTCATGTTGACTATGCGGTTCTATGCAACATTGATGCTCCATCCCCTCAGCACCTCTGAAAACGGATTTTTTTATATTTCTCAGAACAAGTGAGCATGTCTGCTTTCAACTCAAGAATACTATGGAATCAGACGTTCTTTTTTCCCGGCGACCAATTCTAGTTTACTGCGCACTGGGCAACTTGACACTCCTGTGCAATCCCCTCTGCTTCAACCATTGGCAGTAGCCACTCCGAATGTCCTGCATGGCAGACTTTCATTCTGCCTGGTCCTCGCTTTACGTTCACACAGACCTCCAGCTGAATAAAAATCACGTGTTTCTAAATCGTCTTGACTCTGTTTGTGTCACTCCACTTGTCCAACTCAAATTCAGCTGCCACAGGAATGCGCATTTCTTGTCCGATCAATATAAACTTGGCGTTCTTTACGGGGCTGCTAGGAAATCGTAGTGCACCAGCGCAATAATGACACGGGACTGTCATACCCAGTCTGAGGCACAACCGAAGCTATTCTCTTTCTTTTCTTGACTCTCACAACTTGCCCGCTCGCTCCTTTACCTAATTGTCCTACTACCACGAACAATTTTCTACCCGGCCCCAGCCACCCATTGAACGAGTTTGTGATAATCCGCTAAACCTTTTGTTTGGGTCTAAATATCCTGGTTTTGGGCTGCGAATTCAGGTTGCTGTGCCCATGTGTCCAAAAGTTTCACTTGCGGTATCCGTTTGGCTCTACGCATTAGCACCACCTCTCTCCAAAATACCTACATTTGGCTTCCATTTAACAGCGACATCAGTGAGTCTACTAAGTTTCAATGTAAGCCATATTTATCAGACAGAACTTGCCATTTGTCCCCGCTGTGAATTTTGCAATTTTGTATCTCTCTTTGAGCTTTTCGTGGGCCCGTACTAGAACTCAGCTGTCTGTGGTCACTCATGGCCACCACTTTGAGGATTATTAGCACATGATTTTAGCGGTACATGATGCAATGATTACTATATATACAAAAGCAACTTGCCCCCATCAAAAGTTGTGTTATGCATGTTTGACTAGGCTGCGTACTATCACAAAATTTACCCATCATGTGTGGCACCGACTTGTTACAGTCATTACGGTGTTGACACAAATTTGGCGAATGAAGACAAATCGTTTCCTTCGCAGTACAAGTTTCTCAACATAGCTATGCCAAATGAGTAAAAATATAGTATTTAACCTTTATTCTGCTAGGTTGTGCCAATGGGGAAGGCAAACAGTTGGTCTAACAGTATGTAGAAGTTTGTTACTGACAGGGGTATTTTACATCTTTGTTGCACTTGCCTTCGGGAAACAAAACCGAAATAGAAGTTTACCGCCCTGATGGTCATCTAGCCCCGAACCCACAAAGAAGATACAGCTTTGTCACTTTTCTGTTAGCTCGGATTGGTTGAATAAGCCGGTAGGGGCTACCGAACAAATGTTGAAAGTAGGTAATCACCCTGTCATACGGTCACCTCAGTTCCAAGCAATGAAAACGACCAGAAAACGACCGATTATGTGGAGTCACGTGATGACCAATTCAGTTGGCAGTTTGAATCACTGAGAAAAAACACCTAATCAGAGAACCCAGCCGTAACACAAAGTATTTTTATTTTTGACGTTTAGCCGAATTTTCCAGGCTGGTTTATGCCGCTGACCGGGGAATTTGTTTGGTTATATGTGTTAGTCGGTTGTCACGTGCTGTTTTTGGAAGACCGTGCACACTAAAACCAACATAAGAATGGCGTCATGACCACTTACTCACGTGGGTGATAGGCATACTAAGTATAGAAAAGTGTCATTTAGGCTTTAATAATGTCTTTAAACTACGCAGCTAATTCCTATCTTGGTTGGCGTTTCTAGGGTAACCCTTTAAATAAGTCGATTTCGCGACTAGCGAGTGGTCTCAAAATACGGATATTCGGGGTGGGGCAAGACCGGCCTGCTCCGACAATCAGCCTCAAACTTTTCATAATTGTCTGAAAACGTACGAGAATTTTCAAACAAAATGACTTTACTTTATATGCTATGTCTGCCTCTTGATGAGTTAAATGCATCAGACGGAACACTTTTGTCAGTGCATCAGAGCACGGGATGACAAACTAGTATTAACCAGAAAAAACCTGAGACTAACAAAACATGATTTATTTTAGATATAACCGACCTTTTTCGGCCTTTGGGGTCCTTTTCGGATTGTTGTTTAGATTTGTTGTCTGCTGCTGTAGATGACACCAAATCTATGCGACTAAAGTCGGCGAATCATCATTTTTACAGAGCCTATAATTTAGCACCGACCATTTTCTTCAACTCAGGAAATGCCTAACAAAGAGCTTTAGGAAAAGGCTTGAAGCTGCACAGAGTCTGTGTTGAACAAGAAAGAGGTGGGACAATTCCTCATGTACACCACTTGTTTAACGTAGGTACATAATAATAAGTTTATTTCCCAATTTGTAGAGAAAATGCCTCGCGAAGCAGGGCTTACAAAATACGGCCAGTGTGCGTTTTGCTAAACTTTAGGCTTGCAAGGAAACAGGAATGCGACTCAGTATGCTATTATATCCCTTGGTGGCTGTCCAAAAAAGAACTAGAGAATCCAATTATTTCTTTTGGAAGTCGGCAATATCAATAGCCGCATATTTTAGTATCGGTGGGCAAAATTACTTACTCTCAAAATGCACCTCGTGGTGCATCCTTTGACTTGACGTGACACAACCCCTAACCCTGTATCCACTAAAAGTACAAATGGCATAGCGCTTAAAAGGACAACTTTGTTTTTGTGCTGACTGGTTGGGCCAAATTACAATCAATAATTACTAACCTTATTAATTATAATAATATTGTTTATTCCCAACTAGTGGGTAGCATACCCTCAGGCATGATCATAAAGTTACAGTCAGAATAAGTGCATGGCTGGTGGTGTTTGTGGATACCGGGAATTTCGTGGAAAAGGGACGGCGACATAACCATTGGGCATTACCCGAAGTAGACTTGGTCACGCCTGAGGCGGTATGAGTAGGGAACCGAAATTACAAGGGCCTATTCTTTCTTATGGGGGACATATCAGATGAAAAAAGATACTATTGTTAGGATTTGAAAGTGGCGAGCAAAAACAATACGAGGGAGAGCATAGCAAGAGGCTTCCTGTCTGGTTCGTGGTAAAATTAATTAAAAAAACTTCAATCTGCAGAAAAGGTGTGACCAGAATAACGGCAAGGAGAGGCGGAATAACTGGCACGATATGAGCAGCCGATTTGAACTAAAGCATAAGATCTTTCCTGAGGCTTCGTAGGTTTGGGCTGTTGGGCGTATGGCCAGAGTCACGAAAAGCGTAAATGGGTGAATATGCGGTACGGATAAATGGTAGTAGGAAACTCAGAATCACCATGTGCAGTGAAACTAGAGAGACTCACTAGTGTTGCTGCTTGGGCGGGGTCGGGTCTAAAAGTTCCTTGGGAGAAGGAGTTCACGAAAACGCACAAGAAGGAACGCGAACTGCACGGGAAATGACTGACTTGGTGGGAATTACAAAGTAAAAGACACCTAGATGTTCAGATCCGATGGAAGGTTCAGCAAATTGGAATGAACGCCTCCCGGAGGCGACTTTGATTGTGGTTGTAGGTAAGGGATCGAGAAGGCGAGCGAGCGCAGTCAAAGTAAGGAGTGAACAGTTGCGGGTACGCTATCAAACTGGGTATGCCAGTGCCGTGCCGTCACTGCACTGAGATACTCCAGTTTCTGGACAGCCCCGTGGCGGACGTCGTGATTGAGATAGTTGGGCTGGGATGCGCAGTTTTGTGAGCAGCGGGATGTTGTGGGTTTTCCAGGGTATTCCGAAGGGATAGCAAGACCAGTGCAATATCGCAGATAGTATTTGTTTTTTCTGGCCGGGGATCTCTTCGTGTGTAATGCGCAGGTCGTGTGGGATGGATAACGGCCAATCAGGACGTCCACAGCACATGGTACCGCAGGTTGAATCTTGGGAAGATGAGATGGAATGAAACCAATAAGGGCTAGAGAGTTATAGGAGTCATCAGACAGGACATAGTCCTTTAAGAAGAAAAAGCTGAACGTTTGCTACATTTGGGGTGCTGACGACAAGTGGTTAAACGGAAGGGAATAAGGATGGATCTGCACCCAGTAGTCTAGTCATCAAAGCCAAGCTGAGATTTCCAATATATGCTATTATACTACCTGAGACATAGTACTGTACGATGTAAGTAGGGAGAGAGGCAGCGTGGTAAAGAAAGCCAAACACTTTAGGACTGGCGAAGGTAGAACTTAGATGGTGGACTAGATTTCCTGGAGGTTGATAATGATCTGGACAATACCAAGACAATCTAAGATGGAAGGTGAACGCAAGGGGTATGGTCACTAGTCCCCAAAGCACTATTATAAGCTTCAGTCTAAAAGTGGTGCACGGAGAAAAAGACTTTCGACGCTAGCCTCGCATGCTGATAGTGGATATATATATATATTTATATATAGTATGTCTCCACTCCTGGGAGCAGCAGATAGTTTTTTTTGTTTGACGAGGTTAGTTTTGGTGGGGGGTATCCTCGGTTCTGACGAAGGCAGCTATGCACGTCGATGCAGGCCTTGGGCATCGCAGAGGATCTTCAGGCTATCGCAAGTAGATTGTTTTTCATATTATTTTTGACAGACGGAAGGACAGCTTTTTTCTCATCTGTAGTTTATGGCGTCCCCAGATAAATAACACAACCGAGGCGAGTCCAGCACCAGAAGCAACAAATAGAAGACAACAGTGCTTTTTTTTCAATTTCCTGAATTCAAAGGCCAGGCTCAGACTCACCGGCGAAGGGCGATGCACCCGTCCTACTGGAGGGGTGGCGGGTGGTGCAACGTAACAGGGCGACCCTCCCTGCAGGGCGTACCCATCCACCACACGAGGTTTTCATCCCTCGTGTATGCTACCATATCTGCAAGGTGGAAAACCATCCAAGCAGTCATAAATGCAGTTTGTGCATTAATAAAATACTCCAGCTACTAGTTATTTCCGGTCGGGGGGGAAAGCAAGGCCAGTAAAAGCAGCTCGGTCAATTCGAACAAGCAAACAGTAAACAAACGCTGGAAAAGGCAGGTCGCGGAGGAGCCAAGCGAAATGACAATTGCCAGCGGGACAATGGGAATGGAATGGTGATATTCAGGGCGAATGCACCATGGCTAAACGGCAACTGAGCGTTGGTGTGAGCTCCCATGTCTAGCAGAAGCGTACCGCGATGTTGCGTGTGTGAGTGTTTAGTGAGTTGTGGAGCAAATCATCAGATGGATTTGGGATATATATATATCGGCGCATAATGCGCTCCAGTAATGAAGAAAAAACTGACTTTCGCTTGGTTTTTGACAGTTACATTTAGGCCAAGAGCACCAGTCACCAGACAGAGCTGATAGAATAATCCGGGGTAGTGACTCGACTAGAACGAGGTATAAGTTGGCTGGGGGAAAACAAGAAAAACAAGCAGGCTAGTAACACAACATATCTAGCTCAAGTAAGCGTTTAAGTCCTATGGTTGCCTGAAGCAAGTCAAGAGGTTAGGAAGATATGAGAACAGGATCTTTTATAATAATGTTTATTCCCAAGTTGTGGGTGGCATGCCATCAGGTGTGTGGTGTTTTGTACCTTTCTTTTGCTTTCATTATAACGTTACGTATTTCACCAATTTCATAAACGATTTTTGTTTGAATACGCAAAACCCCAAAAACGCGCATTTGTACAAATTACATACAATACAGGCGTGGTCACATTCTCCGATTTTCCCTTCTCATTTCACTCGCGCTTACAGCGGTTATTCGCGAGCTTCATGTGCTAACTCTGGTATCAAAATATTTCAGACTGTCTTCGGAGTTTATTGTATATGAGAGCTTCCCGGAAAAGAAGACCCCTGGACATCCATGACCGGATTATTATTTATTCACTGGCCTGGGCCAACGACGAACTATTTTAAAAAGAACAATTCTTAGTGAGTCTGTTCCATTCGACCCTTTTTATTATTGTGTACTCAATTCAGAGTAATTATATTTATTTCTT
>SJOL01009828.1:888484-950933 GCA_004794785.1 Opisthorchis felineus
TCACCAGATCTGATGTTCTGATTCCTCATTTTCAACCATTTACACTCTTCTTGTCATGTGTCAAACAGGAAGCCTCTTGTTTTGCCCTCCCTCGCTTTGTTTTTGGCCCGCCACCTTCAAATCCTACCGACCTGACCTTGCTCTTCAAAAAAGCATAGTAACTGTGCCTCCCTGCCCGTGCCGGTTTATTGATGACTACGCCTACATCGGATACCGCCCCCCGCCTATGACGCTGTCCCTTTTCCCAAAACCCCTGTACTCACAATTCCCGCCAGTCATGCCTTTATTTGGACTGTAACCTTATGATCACGCCTGACGGCATGCCACCCACAAGTTGAGAACAAACATTATCATTATCAATAGCTTCATTGGTGCCATTGCTGGAGCGGAGTCGGTGTAAATGTTCCTTCTGGAGACTGAGTTAATGCTAACACACAGGGCGACGTGTGCTCTGCAGAGCAACTCATCGAAGTTGTTGAAGGGACAAACTGAAACTGCACTGAGATGGTCAAATTCGAGGGAGGTTTGGGCGGATGTCCCAGATGCGGTTTACCCCAAATAAGCAGTTTGTTTGTACTTGCAGCCGGAGTTTTGACAGGGCGAGAGGGAGCAGCCAAGAGTATTGTGAGAATCGTTGTATATTTGCCATTAGAATGAGCGTGGCAGTGCCGTGCCATCTTTGCACTGACATACTTTGGTTGCTGGATAGCCCTGTATCTGGCATCATGAGTGATAGGAATGTGGATGTGCAGTTTCATGGGCACCTGGATTTGCGGTTCTTCAAGGGATCCACATAAATGGAACAAAGCCAAAGTAGGGTCACATGTAATTTCGGGCAAGTTGAAGGTCCATCTGGGTGCAACGCGTGGAAGTGGTTGATAGCAAACAGACGGAGAATTCAATGCAGCTTCCGCCAGAGATCAAAGGTAGGGCAGAGGAGGAAATTGGATGATAGCAGTAAATCCCGTTGGGTTTAAGGCAAAATCAAGTAGCACAGAGTTCAATAATGGAAAATAACTTCAATTTCCTTATGGTTAGAGTGGCGACAGGAAGACTTGCGCTAAGTAACTTGGCAATCAATGACCGACTAAACCTGCCATCATAATGCTGATGTAATACAGGGGGCAAGGAACAGATCAGTATACGTATGCTACTGTTTAGTGAGTACGAAGTTCGCTCAGATAGCGGTGCAAGAGGGCAGCGTTGGTGATAAAGGGGTACCTCTTGCTTTTCGCATTGAGCGTCAGTTGACTGGCAGACGTAAGGCCAGAGCGGAAAGAATCTTGTTGGGGGGGGGTTGGGAGGAGCACTGAGGATAGAAGTTGGTTTAGTTGCTACGGGCAAACACTGAGTGAGTTAGACTGAAAGCTGTGGCGGTCTCTGGCCCTGTTATAGTCCCATCAGAAAGACTTCGTTGTGTAAAGAAGTGGTGCGATAAAGGACAGCAGATATTAGGAGTGGAAATACAAGATTTGCGATGGTAAACAGGGGCAAGTTTAGCCGGAAGTTGCTAGGTGAGCTGAACAATACAATAATTTGTGATGGGGAAAGAATACGGGTCACAACTCCTCGAATCACTGACATCAACTTCAGTCGACAATTAGTGCAGGGACAAGAAGCTCATAAGCAGCGGTTTTGGATGTTGGTAGTGAATGATTGGAAAATCGTTATATTTTTGTTTGTACGTGACCACTCCCGGCAGCAGCACGGAGGAGCGCGTTTGTTGTGCTTGGTTAACGAAGATAACTTGTTGCGGTGCAACCACAACTAAAGCGAAGTTCGCCACAGGTTTGTACGTCGATGTAAGTCCTTGGCTTACTTGAGTGTCTCCAGACTATCCCATATATTTTTTACCAGACGAAAGGTTAGGTTTTCATCTGGAATTCATAACGTTTCCAGAATAATAGCACACCCGTGACAAGTTTAAATCAGTGGCTACAGACAACAGGACTCTTTTATGGCTCTCCTGAATTTAAGGCCGAACCAAGAACCACCAGCGATGGTCAGAGCACCCATTCCGCTGGGGTCTGGAAGGTATACGAACGAACCCTAGTGCAGGGCAACATGGTAATCCTCTCTGTAGGGCATATTCTACCAGCACACGAGGTTTGCATACCTGGCGCATGCTACCAGACCTGCAAAAAAACAAGCCGCCAAGCAGTCAAAACTGTGGGTTGAACAGACTTGAATAGACTGGAACATGAATAAAGGGCGTGTCTTGTATAGCTGACGAAGTGGACTCGGTGTGGTTCAATGCCATTTGGGACGAGAGTAGCAAGAGCTTTGCTTTTTTGATGTCAGCCACGAGCGTCGCAAAGAATCTTCAGGCTACCATGTTCATTAAAACAGGCAAAAAAGCGATTTGCCCCGCCAGTATTTGCGTCAACTTCGGGATAATCTTTGTCGAGACCATCTATGCCCACTGACCGTTTTATAGTTTTTTAGTGCATTTTCTGCTAGAAGTCGTATATTGGCCGGCTTTGATTCGACAATAATTTTGATGGTACGCTTTTGTGCCTTTTTATGTTTAGTAATGTTCAGGTTACTCGGGTTATGAAGGGGCGCTTCTCACGCTTTTATGTACAGGCCCAATGAACAACAAATATAGACAACGTTCTACAGGCCTTCTGTTCCCCCCGTTCCGTGGCATTGCTACTTTGTACCTAACACACTTCTGAGAATTCCGAATTTTGCACTCCAGCCAGCGTTCCACTGTGACCGACGCCACAAAGGTCCGTTTAGTTTCAAGACAAAGGAAGGACTCAGTGAATCCTGAGTGGAGCTTCCAGAACTGCGTAGTTTCATCTGTCAGGGATGTAACGAGCAAACGGTATTTTTAAGTGACGCGTACTACCAGAACCCTCGAGAAGGCAAAACAATGCGGAGCTAGGTTTCTATACTGTACTATTATCATAAGACATCAATTCACAAAATGTACAAACCTCGACAGCAGAAACTCGTCAACAACAAATGGTCCACTTGGACCACAAAAGTACGAACCAGCTGAGCAAACAGGCTCCCACGTGAGACAGTCACATGCGTAAGGTCGGCCACAAAGTGGCTGGATGACCTCAAGGCCAAATAAGTGAAGTGGTATGGACAAATAAACGCCAGTTCATACAGACGCCTTAAACGCAAAAGCGGAACGGGGGTTACAAATAGGGATAGAAGAAACGTGGGGAATTTCAGATGTCAAAGTAGTGGACGATATACGGGAAGTTGGATACAATTAGGTTCCCTACATTTTTATCTAGTAACTCCAGGATGGATGTATTTGAACCATCGCTCTGAATTTATCAAGCTCCTTTACTCACTGTGCACTCAGGCGTGTGGGTCACTGCCAGCTGTTGGCCTATAAAAACAGGTGCGTAAACCCTCCACTCCCGTACGCGTTCAATCTCTGGAGCGTATAAATACTCCAACACAACCCTCCTCTGTTTTGCTGGGGGAACCGTTCTTATGTCCCAACATTTGAGTGACCTCCTTAAGACTGACTGGGGGACCTTGTAAAAGCAGCTCCCGAACCTGAAATAACAGCTCTGTCACTAACGTCAGTACGTAGGGTTTTGAGCTGTCTATTGTCAGTGCTTTGTCCATAGCAAACACCGTTAAGCTTAAACCTGCCCTCATGTCAGGTCCTACATTTTTCAGAGCGGAAAAGTTTGGATGATTCAAGACGAGTCTCAGTGCTGCTGGTAATGTCGAAGATAAAAGGGGCCGTTAGGTCTATTCGGGAGACACCTGGAACTTGTATAACTTGGCCGAATATTTTTTAGCAAGGCCAACTCCACCCTCTGATTTCCTGAATGCAGAAATCTGGGATTGCACCATTTCCGACCCCGTATTTGTTGCTCGCGTTCACACATAGCTCTTCATATGTGTCGCATTGGGTATCGGGTCGTTTCCACAACTTTTACTATTGTGGTTCAGTTCGAGGACAAACATTCTGTTCCTTCGGTAGAAGTATTTTTTTACTAAAGTGGCCGGAGGTTTTGAGAGGACTTCCACATAGATATTTACTTCGATTTGGATCCTGAGGGACAATGTTCACCACGGGTTCAACGGAACACAGATTCATGGATTGCTAAACAGCAACGACGCCTACACCCGAGCTTTGCGGTTGGAATTGTTCTTTTCGTCCAGCGTCTTCGGTTTACCTTATAGGAGAAAAGCAAAAAAGAGTGTAGCGCCTCTCTATAAGTTCCCAGCATAAGGCATCAAGATCTCCAGCGCAAGAATTCACAAAAGTGGATTCCTGAGTTACAGTGGTTTCCTATTTTACAACATGCTAGCTCCTGTTCTGTGTCTTCTGTAGTTATATATTTTCAAAAGACGCCGAATCCTTTTAGATAGCTTCAAGTTCTTTCGACTGCGCACTGGTTTCCTTGGGACGAACACCGCGTCAGCTTTGCGAATTTTCCGAAAAATGTTCATATGTAACTCCTTCACCGAATCTGGTCCCAGTTTTATTTGGTCAAGAAAAACGCGCATTTTTTATAAGCATACACGGCAGAAGTTTCGAATCCACTTTTGAAGCTCTGGGTTCCCTGCTCGGTAGCAGACGAAATCAAACGCCAGCACATAGTGGCCACTATATCCCAAAAAGATGATAACAAAATCCAGCAAGGATTGTAGTTGGGCTGCGCGGTGTATGGTGGGCGAAGCGACAAGTTGAATACAAGCGTTCTGTTGAGTGACTTTGATCAGCGCCGATGCAAGATATCCATTAGACTCGATGCTCTTTAACTATATCCAAGAGGCCTGGAGATTTTCAAATCACCAACCAGCGAGAGATGTTTAAAGTGGTAGCTGGAAGCAAGCTGCTGAAGAATCTGTGTGAAGAACTGGTCATCTCCCGGTGGACCACGCCAAGAAGGAGAGACTCGGGCTCCCGCAGTGGGATTAGAGTCCACGGTGCAGGAGTGGTTTCGGAGAGGCCAATCGGGATTAGCATGGCCGCATGTAAGCATAATGCAACCCTACCTGCTCTCCCGCGTCACGAGTCAGCCCACAAATTGTAGTAGCCCTTTATTGAGACTTCCGCGTTAGAGACATCTGACGTGAGCCAAATTTCTATATGTGCGATTATGGACGGCTGTTTGAAGCGAGCTACCTGCTTATTATCGCGAAGTTTGTTGAAAAGACTGGGACGACTTTTGGAGAAATACTTCGACAGTCTCTGCTGCAACAAAGTTTGGAAACCGAGAGGTGTGTTACTAGGTTGTTTAACAGATTTAGTAACTGTGCACCGGGTTTTAGTCTGAGGCTTCCCAGGGGCCTTTGTGTCTTTCCTTGATGATTCTGGGAGCCACCCTTCGTTTTCTGGGAGATTTCCCCCTGGCGGAGCATTTTTTGATCCTGAGGGGTTTTTTCTCCTTGGGGTTTTTTCCGTGACATTCTCAAACAAATTTTGTTTGAAGCTATTCGAACTCACCTAGCCTGTAGTCCCCCGAGCACCATATTCCATATCAACTGTTCAAAGTTTGTAAAACATGTTCCAGAAACTTCTTCTGGTCAGTTGGGCGTCTTCTCCTTCGCGTGTTCCGCAGACTCGCTGTTTGGTACGTGGGCTTGCACTCCTATGCTGAAGGCTCTTTAGCTAGAACAAAATATTATACACCGCCTGATCTTCCAACGGGCTTACGTTGTTTACTCTCCCCCTGAGTGTTCCTCCTGTCCTCTTTATAGCATATACAATCCAGAAGTTTGTCTTCCTTGTTAAATACTTGAGCCGTTTTTGACAAATCTTCTTTCCCTACCTGTACCCCAAACTGTGAACGAGCTTTTCCTCCATGTCCACGTTGTAACAACTCAACATATCCCTGGCTCAGACACCCCTGTCTAGGAAACCAATAGTCTTCTGCGTTACAGCTCATGGTGGAGATATTCTCAAACAAAATCGTGAGCATTTCTAACCTGTCATCTCTCCTTCACTGTCCCATGTGGGGGAGAGTAGACGTGTGGGGTTTATTTCATAAAATTCCCTCCGGGCTGTCTCTGGCTAGTGATTACCCCTGCCACCTTATCCCTATGCGGTGGTGGATTTACTTCTGATAAATTCATCTGCACTGTTCAGCTAAAGTGCAACTCATTTACCTGAACTGTCCTAAGGTTGCAGTCCTGTAGTCCCATCATGTCCATTTTAGCTGCCTGTTTCTACTTCCGGCTTTGAGCTCTTGGGCCCCTGCAAATCACGCTTTTCGTTCGGTTAGGTAATAGTCCACCCTCAGTTGATTATGTGGGCCCCGTTTACCGTCTGGTGCTGTACTGTATTGAGCTCCAACTAAAGCCAGCCAAAACGAAGGCATGGTTTCCTCAATCTTACGAGCCACAGTACATTTTGTGTTCATGCCGCGTTGCGCACACAAGAATGGTCACATTGATATGGTGACATGAATGCCCTTCTTGAACAGTTCTATAGCCTTTTCAGTTACACGTAGCTAATAAGGCATAGTGAATGTCTGCTTGACATGGCGGTTCATACCAACGCTTCATCATCGTCTGACCTTATTACGCGAGCTCTGATCATTCCCATCCTACTTCACTTGCTGACCCAGCAACTCACCTGTATCGCCGTTTGTTCGCCGTTCGCCTAACCGAATCAACTGCGCGCCCCTGCTGGCCTGGATTTTACTCCCAACTAGATGAGATATTCGAAAGCTAAAGTTTTGTTATTGCACAAGATGACAATAAGACCTCCCGGTGGCTTGTGAACTGGCAAACCAAGTAGCTCGCACGAAGAGTGAGGATCCACTGTAGTGGTCGGGTGTTCCATGCATGGAGAGCCACTTTTACGTTGCACCACAGTGCGTTTTTTGCAACCCCCTAGTGCAATGGGTGCCTTGCCGAATAGTGGTTGTCCTGAGGCCGGTAAATAACTCAGGAAATCAGTAAAAGAGCCTGTTTGTATTCAGAACCAGCAGAAGTTACGGTGCTTTCCCGATTGTGCCGTGTCCGCTGATGCACTGAAACATAAGACAGAGAGTCAGAAGGTTGCACCAAGGCACTTGTTTATTCCCCCTGTGAATCAGTGGTGAACAGCGACAATTTTTCTTTGTGTTCAGACTACTCATGGGTAGGGTGACTTACGCCCGTTTATTATCGCGCCGTTTTGTTTTTTTGCTGCTCGCTTCTCCCTGTTTCGCTTTTACTTAAGGTCTGCTTATTCTTCAGTAACTGATGTGAGTACTTTGTTGCCCGTCCGTCATTGCTTGCAACTTCATCTCAGTTGTGCCTATTTTCGAGCGTCCACTCCAACGGAAAAGCGGGCCCACAGGGTATCGAACCCAGAGCTCCCGAGTGGTAGGCGAAGGCGCTGTCCACTACACCAACCTGAAACCTAGACGGGTCTATTTTTTGTATTACCCATGTACCGCACCTGCCAGATGGCCTTTGGTGAGATTTGTTTCAAACGGACGAAAGCGCGTAATTTGATTTGTCACGTTACACGAGCTACCGCGTCGCGCCGCCAACCGAAAGACAGTCTCTTACATCCCAAACGTACTGATTTTCTGCGCCGTTATCTCTCTATACGGCCAACTCATACTGACAGACTGCCCGTATATGTATGTTTGTACATCGTTTAGTGCTTTTTTGTATATGCTTCTAGAAATCCCTGTTGCTTCAGTGACTACTTTTCGCTCCTGCTGACTGCGTCATTATTGATTGTACGTTTGCTTAATTCACGGTACTTACTAACCCGTTTGTCTATAGAACCAGTTCCTGTCAGCCCTCAATACATCATCTGTTGCCCACGTCTGTCTGCTCCTACTGTCTACCGGCTACGAACTGCGTATACCTAATAGCCGCAATCGTCCTGTGAGATCCATAGTCACCCGGATCTTACAGCCCTATTACAACGCTTTTAGGGTAAACCGGTTTTCAAATCTGTTCCACCCTGTTTGTTGGGGTGTTCTTCATATTAAGTCCATTTTGTTGGCCAAGCAAAAATCCTGCATGCCCTTTCTCGCTCTAGGTCAAGAAAGTGACTAAAAATGGCTGCATGCCAACATCGGTACATCAAGCTATCCATTCATCTAAAAAAGGTACTCAGCACCATAGTTTGTTGGTGCGCTATGGTCATGCTATACTGGTTGGAATTAGGAGGAGTAACTCAGGGACTGATGAGCCGTGAACTTCCCCTCAGGCTCAATACAAAGGGAGGAATTGTTCAGTATGTGGTATATTTAGCTGTTCTATACTTCTTTTATTATTTCTGGTGCCCAATCGCCATCCTTTCTTCTGGTCTGCCGCTTGTTCTCACACTACTTTACTGACTAGACAATTGAGCTTGTGCGCTTTGGCTGCACACAAGAGACAAAATCAGCGCAAGACCAACACTTACGAGTCACTTAGGGTGGTTCATCACCTTGGTCTATTGTAACGGTTAAAGCAGGCCATTTGCAAACCATTGAGTCCAACAACCAAAACAACTTTTGCCAAGCAGCCTATTCACTATTTACTACTACAAGCTGGAAACGAACATTGGCCTGACAAACGCCGCTTACTAGGAGTAAACCCAAATTATTTTATGGGGTTTCCGAAGCTGCATTTTTCAGTGACATATTGCTCATAGCATTTTGTTCAGGTGAGCAAAAGTTCAAGGCCATTGACCGCTACCGGTTTGCGTTTCATAACCAGTTTACGAGATAAAGCACTAAATCCAACTTAAGCACATTGCAACACTTCATGGTGTTCTTGACAAGTGAGATAGCATCCACAGAATACTCAAGGTAAATTTCACTCAGGCTAACCAATGCCGGCCATCACGACAGCACGCGCTTCCATCCACCTTGGATACTTATCGTGACTTCAAGGCTCGTGCTCATGTGCGAAGCTGATTATGCACGGTAACTTAACCCAATGACCAATGATGGCCCATCATACTCATAACTGTACGTGTTGTCGCCTATTTTGCCACTTACAGTAAGTATCAGGCCAGCAGCAATGCGGGTCTATGAACACGGGGCTTCAGCTACGCAAGGTAACCTAGTCCAGCGGCCAACGACGTCCCGTCGCACTCACGATTGTACTCGTACTATATCTGTACAATCTGGCTTAACAGAATTGACAGCTCCGTCGTACACAGCACAACTTGTAACCATCTCATACCAAACCGCAGTATGAGTCTCCCCAACTAGAATTCCTTGCTGGAAAACCGATCAACTAACGTGCTTGCGTTTGTAAACCAACAATTTTGTGATGTTCAGCATCCGTGTATATATAAAACGTTTCCACATCTCAGACACGTAATATGCCGGAAGCTAGTTCAGGCTACTCTGAGGCTGTATTCCATGGCTGCCACATCGTTTATGCCGAAGTATTTCAACCAATCTTTACTTCCACAATCACGTCTGCGATATTTAAATAAAAAAGCCACTAAAACAGCCACGCCCAATAATCGCCTCTGCTAATGATAATGATCTAGCTGTTGACTGCAAGGTTCACCATAGTTCATTGCCCAGGGGAAATATCCTTCAGCCCACATCCAAGTAACGTGCACCGCAAACGGGTCACCACTCAACCCCTTGTCGTCCAAGTGGCCGATGAACCCCGACTCCCCATACTCCATCTCCTCAATGTGCCTTGCATGTGTATCCACATACATTCTGCCTGATTGGCCTTTTTGGTCAATACCCAGCCTTGTCATCATCATCATCATCATCATCAACATCACCATGCACAACACAACATCGGCGCTAAAAACCGATGCTTCACATCCGTAAAACTATGATTTATTTGAAAGCCTTTTTGTGAATAAAAAATACAAGTGGACAGGAAAATGAATATGTGAATGCTCATTACAATCATTCTGAGGTGGAAAGTTTATATCAAAGAATGGGATGACTTCGGCCAGTTCTTTCAAAAACAACTGCGCTTTCTCTTCTCTTAGAATACAAGAATGATATCGTCAGCATATGCCACACTAACAAGGTTTAGATCACGGGCTACTTAAGCAGCGGGATTTTGAAGACCTCCCAGCATTCGTCTCATTATCTCATTGATCACAAAGTTAAACTGGAATGGGGAGAGTGAGCATCCCTGACGGACACCGCTTCTGTGCGGAAGCTGTTGGAGAGAACTCCACATACACTCACACGTCCAAAAATCTGAGAATACAGAGAAATTGTGAGTTCACATACTTCTCTGGCATTCCTTTATGGGAAAGCGTGTCAAGGAGAACAGGCCAGTTAACCAATTCGAATGCGATTTGAAAATCCAGGATCACCACATTTGTGGGCTGTTTTTCTATATGGGGTCGTTCTAACACCTTCGCCCCTTCCACACCTTTCCACGTCGATGCAAAGGGCTGCAGGTTGACATCCCTCACCTCAGCTTTATGCTTTTTCACAAATGACATTCTCTGCTCTATGTTGCGTCTCACACTGTCTGTTTTGCCATGGAGGAAATAGAAATCTAAAATGAGAGAAACCTTTGTCGGACACCCGTGCCGCTGGCTTAGGTTTGCCCTAAATGTGGCTCATATCCCGAACAATCCTCCTATTAATCCAGAACATCATTTATAGAAGAGCGAATCTGCCAACAAAGACTTGCTAAATATATGCGGTCTAACTCCTTCGACGAAACTCGTTCTGCGAAGCCCTCATGATTTCCTTTAGGTTGTAATCACGCCATTCGGAGGGCATCCTATCGTCCGAACACGCAACACCACCAGGTACATTACGTTCCTGTCGAATTTTTAGTATTCACATGCACCAAACTACATTAGTTGCGAAAAATTCAACCAAAACACGCCCCTTATGTTCACGTATGTCTACGCCTGTTAGCATCGACCGCATATAAACTATCCGAGCCTGAATATCGGTTGCCGTTTACTTGAAATCGGACACCGTCGCCTCACTGAACTAGTCATAGGTTGTGCCTAGCCTTGGTTGCCTGTTATGTCAAGCCGCAATCTACCTCATACCATTGTACTCTCTAGCATACCCCTTTGACACTTTTCTGTTTTGTGCCCTCAGTGTAGACATGGCTGTTTTATCGCCTCGTTTGAATTGTGGCAATGAAACGTACCGTGCTCTCGATGGACCCAAAAATATCCCTAATCCATGCTGGTATTAATTTGTCACGATTCTTTAACCAGCCCTAACTACCATGAGAACCCTGCTCATTCAAACTGGTAATGTATGGGGCTGTCCAAGGATCTAAGTACGACGTCGCGATGAGGGTGCCGCGACTGTGGTGGCCTGGTGGCTTGCCCGTAGTTCAAAATATCCTAGTAATTCATAAACATGAGTGCTTCTTGCGTCCACAAATCCACCCCACTCCACTGAATTTGTGTCAGAGCTTTACAACACTGGCCACCCTATTGTACTGTTCGTTTGTTCTGCCCACTAATTTTTCCAATGGCCCTATAAAGGGTTTGGCATACCGGTGAAGATAAAACCTTGCCGTGCATCCGTTGTAGCGCGTCCTAACCATCATAAAAAACAAAATAACTTACTAGTTGCTGCTAATTCTTTGGCATCGTCCGGGGAGACGCATGCGGCAACCATGGAGAATTTTTCCGATACGTGTCGCGAATTATTGCAATATTTTGAGTTTGCGCGAACATACAGGGTGCGATTATTTTTCACAAAGTCTTGGTAATATTTCCAAATCAAATGCAAGAGGAAACATTTGAAAAAGATCTTTCAAAAAGTTCCCTATCGTCCTCAAATAGACACCATGTTAAGCCACTGGTAGCCAGCAAAATATGAATTCCGCACTCAGAGTGGACCTTGAAGACGTTTAAACTAATTCCAGCCAAATTGCGGCCGCATAGAGATTTCAAGTATTAAAATAAGTACCACCAACTGCTGAAACTTTATATTGAAGTTTCCGTCGGTTTCAGGGGAATTATGGGTGTGCGCCCAAGGATTGGCCTGATAAATTCCAGATGCTATAGAGGTGACGAAGGGCGTGTGTACGCTGCTAGGTGCTTGGTCGATCAGTTGCCCGTCGATCTGTTCACTGAGCTGGGTAATTAGCTTGGCGAGGTTTCGCCACAAATCAGGTTATGATCCCCGTTGCACCGTTGGGTGGGTATGTCATACTTATAGGATTGCGTTTATTCACATTTCAACGAGTAGCTGATTTAAATTGCAGTAATCGGTTGACTGAATCACGACCTTCTTTGATTTGTCCGACTGGTCCACGTTGCGTTGCGCTAAGATGTGGTTTATATTACCTGTATTCGATAAGTGTTTTAAATAGGTTTTCATCGAGGAAGTTTGTTCCAGTACCGGTTGAACGGTTTTCGATTTCCGTTGTGCTGTCGTGTACCTTCCATTTATTTGACTGGCTCTTGCGGATATTCCATTTTTTAGTGGTCCAGTTAAGCTGTATTGCTCTCAGTGCTATCAACCTGGCCAAAAAAGTAATTGAAATTTAAAAACTCCATTAGCGAATCCCAAAACGTAGACCGGAATTTCAAAAGATATTTTGGAAATCTGAAAAACAACCTTTAAGCAGGAGAAAATTGCAGCCTCTCTTTTATATGGACTCGTTGTTTAATCCGCAAACCGAAATTTCACCAAGAGAACTGTTGCTGAACTGTTGGATAGCCATAATATACCAACCGAATCACTGGTAAAGGTCCACTGCCACTGTTAACATTAAGCTTGACCAAATATTTTGCATCCGACCGAGTGTTACCTACAAATTTCATGGCCACTCATATGGTTTCCGATTTCAGGTTTCGCCTCAGATATCGCAACATAGAAGGTAAAGTGGATTTTACCGCCGAATTCGAATCCCGAAATATGGATGCACTAAGCAGATAATACTTTTGACATCAACAAACGGAGCTAACCACAATGCACAAGGAAAACATCCAATACTATGTTCCGTGGCACACAATTTACAGTGCAATAAAAAGGTTAGAAAACTGGCATTATTATGTGTCATAATTTTGCAAAATACAGCGACATCGACCGAGGTATACAGAAACCCGTTGCACAGAGACCAAACCGTCAGCAAAACTGTCACGAACGGAGCTCCAGCCCAAAACGACTAAAAGGTGCCTAAATGCAACAAAGTCCAGAACACAATAGAGAGACGGATGTGCTAATTTTTCAAGGAAAAGCACAGGAAAGTATATGTGGAAGTATATAGGAACATAGTTTGTATACTTCACATACATCGTTTAATTACGTTCACGGATTCACGGATTGATACACAGGATCGACGGTTTTGACCAAGTTTCCCGGGTCGGTTTTGTTCTTGTCGTTTAGCGGATGTCTTACACCTGAGAAGAACAAGCAAAAAAGGGTGTATAACTGCTCTTTAAGTTTTCAGCGCGGGGCAGTAATTTTGCCGGCACGAGGACTCGCATAGAAAAGTGTCTAGCAGTGCTTTGAACTGGGTTCTAGAAGGAGCGTGGACAACTGTCGGGGGAAGGTTATTCCACGCAGCTACTGCACGAAATGAGAAAAAATTCTGCCTAATAAAAGTGTTCGCTCTGAGCTTGAAAACCTTCTTACCATTTCCCCGCCGTGTGTTTGCTGGCTCAATGGTGAAAAACACGTTGGCCAACCCTTGTTCAAGCGGGGCACAATTAGGAATTAGGTCTTCTTGGAGGCGACGATACTCGAGGGGAAAGAAGTCAAGCACCGCGAGACGCGTTTCGTAGTCCACGGATTTAAGGCCCGCAACCATTTTCGTGGCAGCTCGTTGGACACGCTCAATGAGGGTCACGTCTTTCGTGTGTCCTGACTAGACAGCTTGGTTGGTATATTCAAGAAGCGGTCTGACGTAGGCCCCATAGAGTATTTGGGAGTCCAAGCAAGTGATACGGGTGACGGAGCGCCGGATCATCCGTAGAACGGCGAATGCCTTTCGGGTCGATTTTTTATGGTGCAGTGAGAAAGACATGTTTGAAAAGAGCCAGATACCCAAATGCTTTTTGGCATTTATCTTCGTGATGTCTTTTGGTCCATTCTCACCATGCACGACATTGGTGTTTGCTGAGTCTCTCCCGAATGACATACAAATATACGTCGCGCATGTGAAACGCGTAAGGGGGGATGATCCACCCGAAGTTGCACTGATTATTTCATCTCCCTTATTCGGTTGTCTGCTGGTACCTTCTCACACCACTATGAGAGAATCGTGCAAAAGCACACATTCAAACATATCCTCAATCATTCTTTCCACTGATACGTATATCTTAGGCCATCACCGGAGGTTAAGAGCCAAGCAGTTTGTGCTGGAGTGCGCAATAAACACTACTGCATTGGATATGTCCACCAAACAGCTACAGAATTTGCAGTTCGCCCTCCATTTATGGGCTACGAAGGGCAACTGGAAGTGATGAAATTCTATGAGCTTGACTACCGATATTCGGGCGTTAACCTATACGAATAATCTTCAGATTTCCCAGATATAGTGTTCCTTGTCTTTCATCCTAATTACGACAGACTGGAATGCACCACAAAGCGTTTAGGGCTTACGGAGGCCTTAGACTTCCTGGCTTATTACGCAGCGGCTAAATGCAGCAGTGTCCAAGTCGAGCGTCTACCTCCCCCCGTTTACGCCTGAAAGGAACGGCTTAGATTACCAAATGTAATTGAGCAACCCAAGACTCTTTGATTTCTAAATCAGTCAGTACAAATTGTCGCAATTTTGTTTCATAATTGGTGTACCACACTCTAGTTCCCCCCACGTTTCCTTCCCCAGCAGTAGCCTCTCAGAGCTCGCCTTTTAGAGGCCATGCACCCTGCGTTCTCCTCGCATGGATCTAAAGCTGGGCCGAAGACGATTGTGACACTGAATTGGCCCACATCTCTCGTTAGTGGTCCATTTGGCCAACCCATGGCCCGCTGGTCACGTAAATGGACGTCCTCCATACAGACAGCCTAAACACAAATTCCATTAGTGGGATAGCCAGAAACTCAAGTGTGCACCTCATATGACGGCAGTACCGTAACCAAGCTGATATCACCATTTATCGTTTATTTTTGAACAGCACGTTCACAGACATAAAAAGTAAGGGGGGCAGTGAATGTGAAAGGGTTACAGGAGAATATGGGGTAAAAGAGAGAAACGTCTCTTTCGAAGTCATGCCACCAACAGTTCTAGTCAGATAAGATGAATAGTTTTGGTATGGAAACACGCGTGTAATGATCAAAGGCCGAAGAAAGGACAAACAATGCTGAATGCTCTTCAAGGCGCAGTAAGCACTAGCACAGTCAAGATTCGCACATGAGGCTCAAAGTGTCCGTCATACTGGGTCTGGTGTGAGATTCATTGGCAAGAATGTGCACTCAACGCCATGTGCCACGCATAAAAGTGTCGTAAGTTTGCAGGGAGCCCACAGTGGCAGGCAAACACAAGTCCACATCTGTGAACTTAGGGAGCCCCGGTCCCATTCCTTGGTATGAGGAAAGCAGATACCTCGATAAGAGATGATCATCGGTTGGTGGGTCAAAACGTCAACATCACAACCAATTGCACGTGGGACTGAGATTATGGCGAGGGAATATTCATCAGCACCATACTTCTGCTTCTCATTCCACACAGTCACTCCGCGCTCAACCGAGACCATGCTGACGTCTATCACAGTTGCTCGGCGCTACCGAACAGCGATTAGGTCAGGCTTGATGAAGGACGTCGAAGTAAGTGCTCTCAACTCTTCAAAGACGGTGTATCCCAGGCGACGGAGACGCTTTGCGGATTCCCTTGCAACCCGATTATGACGAGCACATCTGGCACCATGCGTGATCCAGCAGGACTGCAAAATATGCACCAAACTCTCCGGTTGGCCACAGTTTCTACGACATAAGATCGTCTGGCCACCATGAACATGCGGAGCGCTTCTACCTCTCGTCCTGAGCAGGTTGCATCGGAGCTGGATACCGCGGATAAATATCCGAGGAAACACTCGTTCTGGAAATACAAGCCATCGATTCGAAAGGGGTGAAGCGACCAACTCTCGTAAACCGCGACCGTCAACGCTGTTGTGCAGACTATCACCCCAAGCAGCCACCAGCTCTTCCTTGGTGTTTACGCATGCACCATGGACTCGGATCGGAAGGCTGAGATCCCGAACAATCTTGCCAAATGCGGAATCGTTGACTACATTGCGTAGTACTCGGCACTGGGTGGAAAAGAGCTTTTCCATACGCCCTCTCCACTGCATCGGGATTGTTGCACTCAGACTTGGGATACCAAGTCCCCCATGTTGTTTACCGGCGTGGATGTAGCTGATCGGGGTGTCCTTCGGTAGACGTAGCCAGCCACGAATAGATTGCCTGATGTAGTTGTCCAACCTTTTGAGCGTGTTTCGGTGGACTTGGCCGAGCACGAGCGAATATGTCAGCCTTGGTATCAGGTAGTTCCTCGTGATCTCCATTCTTTGATGCGGCTTCAACGGGGCACGCGTCACCTCATCGAGCAGTTTGAGCAGATGCTGTCGGTGGTTGAAGACCCCTTTCCCCTTGAATGTAAAGGGAATGCCCAAATATGTTACGGTGTCTGCCGGACCCAGAGGAGTGATGAGTTCCTCGGCGAAGCAAAATGGTTCGACTGAGACTGCTGTCGCCCGATGTTTCCTGTCCCCACAAATCACCATCGCTTTCGTCTTTCGGGCGTTTATCTTCATACCAGCTCTTCCCAACTCGACCGCAGCAGCTTCAAGCTTCTCTTTAAGGCGAGCCTGACTTTCTGCACACACGACCCAGTCGTCAGCGAAGGCAAAACCATCTACTAGGGTGTCATGGAACTGATATCCCAGTTGCGGCATCGACAATCCAAGAACCTCATCCATTGCCATGATGAACAATAATGGGGAGAGTGGATCTCCTTGCCTCACACCTCTGTGGCAGTGGACCTCGGAATTGGGGAAAACTGCTACAGCATTCTCATAGGACTGTGCGATGTATCGAACTAGAGGTGACGGTGCTCCAAATGCCTTGGCAGATCTGACGATTGTGTCATGCGAAACCGAATCAAACGCTTTCGAGATATCAACAAACGCCAAGCTGAGGTTAGAAGCAGTCGCTGAAGAGTGACGAAGCAGGGCATGTAACAGCGATGTAGCTTCCAAACAACCGTCTCGATGTAGAAATGCAAACTGGAGTGAGGGCAGTTGCAATCTACGACTCCAGCGATCAGCAAGCACCTTATGAAAGCATCGGACAAGAATGGATGACACGGAGATCGGTCTCAGTTGATCCGGTGAAGTCGGATTTGGGACCTTCGGAACTAGAGTAATACGGGCACGACACAGATGTGGGGGACAACCCCCAGATAATAAGAGTAAGTTGAAATACCCAGCAAGCGCGTTAGCATTGAACCGGCGGAGCATCCTGGGCGTGAGCTTGTCCAGGCCTGGGGACGAATTGCCCATTAAACGGATCGTACGACCGACTTCCTCTCCTGTAATTGGCTCAATCAAGCTTCAATCGGATGGTACTACTACGCGACTTGGCCGGCTATCCACGTGTTTTGGAGCTGAGAGCACCTGTTTCCAGTACTGCTCGGCGTTCAGAGGTAGGCCGCAGTTACCTTTGTATGAATCCTTCCATGACCCATCGAGCACAGCAGACGCTGCATCTTTCCGTCTTTGGTGGTATAGGGTCTGGATGGCGGCGTAGTTGGCTCGGCGGATCTGCTTTCGGTTGACCGGAATCCGATGGGCTAACTGACGACGGCGTCGGGATACAGTTTTCCAGATGTGTGGAAATGTCCTGGAGGCGTGGAGGTCCAGAAGCGACAGGACTTGCTCCGGTGTCATGATGCCAGACTGCAACCCTCGGGCAAATGCCAGGAGGTCAACACTAGCAAGCGAACTGTCAGCATGGGATTCCAAGAGTGACACGGCGCAATCCACGGTTTGTTTAAACCAGACGCTATAGTCATCAGCTTCTGACGAGTAGGCCGTTATTTGACCGATAGTTTGGTCAGGGCCACCAGATGATGATTCGCCCTGTTTTGCTTGCCAGTTAAGCACCCGCAACCTGCTTTTGATGCTGATAGTCGATCGACCAGGAAAATATTGCTCTAATCTCGCGAACAGCGCGGTTTGCATGCCACAAGACGGATATAAATTGTTAGCCAGGCGCAAGAGCGATTGTGACTCTTGTTGGGACCAACGGGCCCCGGAGTACTTCACTCGGTTAAGCTTATCTGCATTGTGCTGGGTGGGGTATGTGTGCCGGCGATGTTGACTCAGGCCAATCTTCGTCGGAAAAAGGCGGGAACGATCAGCACAGGCTAATTGGCGACCATGTTCCTGCCAACACTTTCATTGTTGTGAACTCAATAGTGGGCTACCAAGCCAGCTTTCGATTTGCAGCACTTGCCACATTCTTCACACGTGAGCCCCACGAGTCTCTCCTGTGTACTGGTTGGAACTGGTGCGGAGGCGCCAGATGATTCGTAGTGTACATTGTCGAAAGTAACCAGCACATTGAAACCAAACAGGGTGGTTAACCCTACCTGGAGTTGATGAACTCTTAGCTCACCCAGACTGGCGTCCAGGCTCCACAGTCGGCACCAGGAGGAGGTGGTTCAGCTCGCTGACCAAACAACTATTTTCTCTACACTACTCTACTCCTACAGGCACTTAATTACAAATGCAAACGACTTGCTTGACTTGACCCAACCGCCTTGAGGGCGAGTTCTTCTTTCTTTCCGAGGAGCTTTTCTCTAATATTTGACTGTCTTGGTTTTCTGCTGCACTTTGCAATTATTGTTTACGCTTACTCGTCGATTTCTAACATAGCATTCACCTTATCCCATGCATTAACAGCACTTATATGCCCATGGAGATTTTACCTCTGCAGTTTCTCCAACAATGAATCCGGTGGTTTCATATAGGCTCAGTGTACACCGTAATTCTGGTAAGCACGTGCCACGATCTTCTAACTGCGAGTACCTCCACTTCACCACCCTTAATCACGCCTTCTATTGTTCTGGCTATTAACCCGAATGGTAAATGTGTCTCAGGGCCCTCAAAAAATTTTCAGGTTTATTACATGTCAGAAAATTTTATCGCTTGTATCCGCTGGCTCTGGTGGTATGCTTCCGGGAACTTACACTTCTTATTACGTAATACGCTTGTCCCCTTGGTTCTCCCGTCAATTCCACTGCGTTTCGCCCACCACGTTTAAATTGTGGCGACCGGATCACGCTTTACCTCGTGTGTCACCATCAGAGGATAAATAAACCCGCCATTCTTCCACAGTTTTTTTGCGAATATCAGCGAAGATACATATACAACAAAGTGTTCATTTTAGGGCAAGTTATCTCGCGTCTGGCCAGTACTGCCTCTATCCTTTTTCCACTAAAAGAAGCATCGACGTTATTTCGAATCGCCGTGTGTATAGAATGAGCTGCTCCCATTTAAGGATTTACGAAGCACTGTTTGGACTAAGCCCTCGTGGCTTTTTTCGTTTATACAGTGTTGAAGTCCAGCGCTGCGGAAGGTCACACCGGAACAGTACTTCTTTGGCCGAATCTGTTTTTTTGCCTGCCCCTCAATGCTGATGATTTCTTCGTCAAGACATGCGTATCTAATTAAGTTTGGCTACGACAACAATCCCTCGTACCTCTTTGCTTATCGTCATCTAACAGGTTAATTTCAAAGCGTTGCAGCCTTAACAGCTTAAGGTTCTTCGCGATGTTTATTTTAATGGCTTTCAAGATTGGTCACTCATCTTTTTGTCGCCAAAAATTGCACCAGTGCCACTATCTTCTTATCTTACCTACCTTCCAGCTGGGATGTGGCCTCAGCAGTCTGCGAGCATTATTTCTTCTGACAGTAGAGACGCGTGCTACGTGTGCGTCTGTAGCACGCACATGATAATGGTACCGTAGGCTTAGCTGTTTTATTTGAAGTCGTGTACCATTGCTTCGGCGGGTGTACCACTTGTGATTCAAGGAGCTGCCTATAGGTGGATCTGCCCGGATGTTTGCAGGGTGAAGGGTGAAGTATAATTAGGGAGCTTCATCTGAATGGCTGGAGTGATGCAGAAGATGTGGATGGTGGTTTACGCTGCCGCTCACTAGAAGCACACCCAAATTATTTTCGCCGAAACTATGGGGTTTTCGAAGTTGTGACTTTAACGGGGAGTTAGTCTAATCCATTTGCACCTTTCGGCGGTATTTCACTCACAGCACTTTGTTTAAGTGAGCGAAATTCCCGGGTCACAGGCCGTCACCGATTCGCATTTTGTTACCGGTTTACGAGAGATAAAACAGGAAATCACACTTAAGCGTACTTTGGCGTTCTTCGATGTTCTTTAAGAACGAAATAACATCGGCAGAATACCCAATGCAAATTCCACCCAGGAAAATCAGTCATTGACGATTGTTTGCTTTATACTCCTCAGATTTAACAAATGGGATGATTTTGTTCAGCGAACTTCGTCATGACGCGCTTTCCCATAGAGCCCAGCTTCCATTAAGTAGGGTGTTGTTAGGTAACTGCACGAATTGTGCGGTGGCAATGCGAGGGACATCTCTGTGGATGATCCACCTTTCCAGATGTGCATAACTAGTCCGTGGACAATGCGGCGTCACGAGATGGCTGCAGGTAAATTACCAACACAGTGATATTATTCGTATTAGGAATATTACGCTCCATAGGTGAAATACGTCACAAAGCGCAAATACAATAGTGGCAGCTAAGGGCGTCCGTTGCCCGTGACCATGATAACGAAGGTCCCTTCCACTCACTTCGGGTACTTGCCATAACTGCTAGGCTCATGTCTATGTGCGACGCCGATTATGAGGCCTCACCTGTGTACGGCAACCTAATCCAGTGGCCAACCATGCACACAAACCTAATCTAACGGCGAACGACGCCGCGATGCCGCTTATCTTTGCTACCAATAGTAAACGCCAGGCCGGCATTTATGCGAGCCGGTAAAAATAAGGCCTCAAATATGCGTGATAGCCTAATCTGACGGCCTGTCATACTCATAACTGTATTTGATGTCGCCTAACTTGGCTACTTATCGCAATTACTAGGCCTGCGTCTGTGTGCAACGTTGAGTATGAGGCCTCAACTATGCCCAGTAGCCTAATCCAATGGCCCACAACGGCCCGTCATTCTCTTAACTGTACTCGATGTCGCTTACCGTGGCTACTTATAGTAATTGCCTGGCCGTACACATGCCCATAGCTGACTATAATGCCCCAGCTATACATAATAGACTAATCCAACGACTAACGGCGGTACTTTATATCCATACATGTCGCCCGTCTGCCAACTCAATGCCTAAAACATGCACAACCACCTTTAAAAATCATGTTTCTATTTATTGGTTGCATCGGTACAAACCTAATGTGCGGTCAACCCAGTTCTCATATTCGGGAAGCCACTTTTGCTCGACAGGGTTTCTGAAAGGAAAAACGTATAATCAATTACGACTCTTGCGCATCTTCCGCGATGTCACTGGGCCTCACCCAACTCATCGCCCATGTCAAAGTATTGCAACCCACCTTCACTTCCAAAATCGTGTCTACTATATCCGAATAAGTGAGCTACTAAAACAGCTGGAGACTGTAAGGACACATTCTTCAATGGAAACCCCCGGTGCACAACCGGAAAATCGTTATCTAACTGTCGCTTTACGGATTCGCTGACACCGACCCACACGAGCAATGGTTCTGAGAAACCGGTTGTCAGACAGCTGAATATGCCGTATTTCCGCTCCTCGAACAGGCCAATTCTCACAGCCATACAACAAAACAGTCCGTACTGCAGCCTGATACACAAGTTCCTTGATATTCAGGGACATACCTCTTTGACGCCGTAGGTGTTTCAAATTAGCAAACGCGACCCGAGCCTTGCAGGTTCGTGCATTGACCTCATCTATCACCCTACAGTCAAAACTAATCAATTTCTAATGTATTTAAAAAGCACACCACCTCTCAGCGTGCTTATACCGGTTTGCTCTAGATCTCTTGTACTACAATAGCATATATTAGCAAACTCAACCCGTGCTTGATCGCTAGTCTACCAAGTACAAATCTACCCCTATCCAGTCTCATTTGATCACTTGTTGTCACCACCTTAATCGTGGCAAACGTTAGGTTTTCCTCTCTATTAATGCACATTATCCTATCCGATGTCTCCCCAAACTCACGGGGCCTTGCTGATCTATACTAGAAAAATGCCCGCGATCTTACACTGGCTTTGTTCTACCTCCATGGATTTCGTCGGCCAACCAAAAACTCCCGTTTCTCACAGGACTGCATATCCCAGCCCAATCACCTCAAACATAACGTCCTTTCCGGGGCCACCCAGAAACCGAAGTATGTCGGTGCAATGATGGCACGGCACTGCCACACCCATTTGGATAGCACACCCGCAACCATACCCTTCTTTCTCTTGACCGTACCCTATCGCCCACTTGTTCCATTACCTGCAACAACAAACAAACTCATGCTGTATTCTGACTGCAACCTTATGATCATGCCTGAGGGTATGCCACACACCAGTTGGGAATAAACATAATTATTGTAACCTTACACTTTGTGGGTGCAAAGTGCAAACGAAAGAAGGGGATGATTTTGTGAGTTCACCCAAAAACACCTGCGCCCTTTCCTCCTCTTTGAAGATGAGAATGGTATCTACATATTCCAGCTTGACAGGATTTTCGTCAGAATATATTTGAAAACCGGGGTTCAGAAGATATTTTAGCGTTGTCCCATTATCTCATCTCATCATGCATCTATGCATTCTGCAATACAGGAAGGGAGAACTAAAATGAAAGCAAATTTTGTCGGACGCGTGTTTCCGGCCCGAGCTTGCCCTGGTTGCAGCATATATCCCGGGCAATCCTCCTAAGAATCGAAAAATTCATTGAAAGCGGAGCAGAAAACGCTGAGAAACTCACTGAATACACGCGGTATGAAGCCTCAGAAACAACTAGGCTTGCAAAGCTCCAACGCTTTTCTTTGAACTGCAACTTCGCCATTCTGAGGTCACCTCATCGTACAAACACGCAACACTACCATATACTCACCTTTTTCTGATATCTTGTCCCTGTTACCTCCGGGCAAATTTAGTTGTGCACAATAAAGCCATGTACGGGGTTGTCCACGAACCCAAGCTTGGCGTCGCGACAGGGGTACCGCGAATTCCATACCCAGTCTGATGGCTTGCCCGTAGTTCAACATATCCGTAATATTTCCGGACAGATCGTTACATGCACTCATAAGACCGTCCCAATCCGTTGAAGCTGTTCTATAACTACAAAGCACTGGCCATCCTATTGTACTGTCTGCTTGTTGCGCCCGAAAACCCACTAGTTCGTTCAACGGCACTGTCAAGAGATCAGTGTACCGTTGAAGATATAACGTTGCCGTGCACCCGATATAGCGCGTGGTGACCCTCATGAAAAAAACAACTTGCCACTTGTGACGAAGCCCGCCGCAACGATAGAAAATTTCCCCTATACGCCTCACGAATAGCTGGTCCATTTTGAGTTGGCGTGAACATAGAGGGCGCAGTTATTGTTCATACAGTTTTGAGATTATTTCCAAATCCAACAGAGAAGGAAACATGTGAAGAAACTGGCCTTTCCACAAATTTTCCCACCGTCTTCACGAACACACCATGCGAAGCCATTGGCAGCCGTTAAAAATATGAATCCCGCGCCCACAGTGGGCCTTGAGTAGGTTTAAACAACTTCCAACAAAACTGCGGCCGCGTGAGGAGATCTTAAGGGCCCGAATAATTGCCATCAAATGCTTCATGTTAAAGTGACCCTTTTTCGAACCACGGTTTCAGAGAAATTTTTGGTGAGCGTCAAGGACGCGGCATTTATTTTTGTTCGCAACTTGAACATTTGACCGCTGCGCTCGCAGAAGACAATTTCACAACGGTGACCATTATGAGAAGTGGGAGAGAACCGAAGATGTGTCGACGAAGAAATACCAAAGTTTGTCTTTGATAGACTGGTCATATCGGAGTCTTAAGATGAGGAGAATGACAGTTGAGCCTTTTTGGACGGACGTTGAGTAAGACGTATCAGTGTGCATTAACCTGCCTACCTATACTTGGACAATGTGACCGCACTAGCTCCGCAGAAGCAGTGGCTTCTCCAAATTTTAAGGGTGCAAGAGAAGTCAGACAACTAATCAGTGGGGCGGTGAAAAGAAATTTTGGCATTGGTAGAGATAATTACGACAAATGGTGAGGGGGAGAGTCTATGTCTGGAAAGTGATGCGTGGTGGGATACAGAAGCCCGAGAACTGGAAGCAACTTGTTTAGCAAGTAATGAGCTGAATCCGTTTCATTTAATCCTGGAAAATGTACCCAGGTGTAACAATGACATTCTCTCTGCTTAATTCTCGGTCTGAAACTACCAAGCTAGCGCTCCTTTCAAAACAACAGCCTATGCTGCACAACGTAGATTAACGTCCAAGACCGTGTCAAAAACGCATGTACAGCGCGTCGTATATAAGATGACGACATTCCGGACGTTCCGACGCCTTCTAGGCACGCCACTGGCAACTGGCTTTCGGCGGAACTGAATCATGACTAGCCTTGAAGCTGGACCGGCAACCGGCCAATCGCGACCGGGATAAGTATCTTGGTCGTAGCAGCCCCTAGGTGAGGCGGTAAAGCGATATGGGTGCGGAATTTCGCCTAACACCTGTACACCGTTTTTGTGAGCTAGTCAAAGGTAATAGTGAAACTATAATGTGTAGAAGAAGCGAGCATCCAAGTCATTGGACAGAATATTTAATTAGCCACCCTGTTCTACACCTATGTCTACCCTGCTCACACCTAAAGCGCTTAAACAGCGCCATGGATACCACCGAATTCAAGGAAGCCATTGACTCTGTAGGTGGGTTATTTTTTTCACATATACTTGGCCAACGAGGAATGCTTCTGAAGTTTTCACGTGTAATCCACACTGTCTATCCCAAACCTCCAGTCGCATATATGCGACTCTTATAAGGGTTTGTGATGAATCGAGATAATTCGAATGTCAAAGGTGGTTGGTTAAAGTGTTCGAAGGTTTGTTGGCCAACGATCTACGAAAGAAACGGTTGTCTTCACGCCGAACTCTTGTTAGTGAAAAAAGGACAAGATATCACTTAGCAACGCGAAGTGAAGGCAGCTACTGTCAAACCGAGTGCTGTGGAATCTTAGAGATTTCTCGGTTGGGGGTCGCTTGACTCTCCCTGTGCGCGCCAAGGAATACTGTAAGATGTAGGACGCCTCTCTTCTTGCCCTTTCACGTGTTTCCTCTTTATACTCCCCGTTCTAATGTAAGTACTGTCTCTGCACGTCCAAGCACCAAGACTGATCGCTTTGTTCGCCTTCTTTCACACTCAGCTGCAGCTTTTGCGCGCCGGTCTTCAGTAACAACCCTAAACATGTTGAGCTCGGCTTGAAAACTCTAAAGCCGGTCTACTTAGCTGCCTTGGATGTTCGCACATTGCAGTATTCAGATCAACATGCTACTCTGAATCTGCCAAAGAGTTTTCGGCGTTCTGAGTGCTCTTTTAGAACGGGCTGAAAGCTCAGACATATTTGTGTCCGCTGATGTAGGTACACTCAGCGGTGCTGAGCCTCAATTGCGTTGTCGTCTATGGTTGGATACTAGACGCACAGACAACGGAGCGCACTTGCTGCAGATGTGTACTGGTCACAGACCCTTTTGCAGTACAAATTTCCGGAACAGTTGAAATCGCTTTACTGCCTGGTGCCCACCGAAAGACGAGGCCCGAACCCAAGCAAAACACAATGTCATCAGCTACCGGTGGTGAAAATCCATCACTGCCTATAGCTCCTGAAATACCTATGTGGACTTAGATCATGCACTTGCTCCTTGCGCTCCTTAGGTCTGCGCAAACCGCGCACAACTTGATTAGCCACTGAGAAGCTAGTGGACCAATAAATGAAACAAATGTATCAGAACTACCTGACAGCTTGAAAGTTCTCACGGACTGCATGTGACCTTTTTATTCTACAGCTATTCATACTTAGGTTTTTCATCGGACTCAGTCCTCCCTCCTTTTTCATTATGTAACCCGCATCTTAAAGCCTAATCAACTTTATGGGTTTTCGATCCTCATGGCACAACCGAACTCTTTGTCTCTTTCTTCCTGAGAACAGTCCGACTTTAGAACCCCCTGTCAATTTCTGTCTCTAATCTTGTGCTCACCAAACGCTACACTGAATTGCATATCCTTATTCCACTCGAACTTTGGTGTTTATATGTGCGCCTTCTGTGTCTCGTATTATACAGGTGGTCCTTGATCATAAGCTTTTCCGTGTAATTCACTTTTACGTGATAAAAGAAGTTCTAAATCAATCTGACATTTTTACATTTTTCAGTCCCGATCCCGAATGGACATATTATCCGACTGATCATCTCGTATTATTTGGCATGCGTCGCTTGACACCGAAGTTAGCGCTTGCCAGCCGACCATCTGTGATTGCGTACATCGCGCTACATTTCCTATGCGTGCAGCCACCACCTGTGAATGCCGACCACTACTCCACATTGGGACTTCCGCGGTCGGCTTCTCAGGCTGACATTAAAAATGCCTATCGCAGACTGGCACAGAAATAGTAAGTCTGATCTAGCTTTTCCATCCTTTTGTGGCTTAGCCATCCGGATAAAAACTCTGACGAGGATGCGGCCCAAAAGTTCATGGAAGTCAATGAAGCCTATGGGGTAAGTTTTTGGTGTGAAGTGGCCTGTTATCCGCTTATCCACCTTCCAGGTACTCTCCAAACCAGAAAGACGAGCAGAATACGATGCTTTTGGGACGGTACATGAAGGAAGCGATGGTCATTCCCCCGGCTTCCATCCCAGATTCCATAGCCAGTTTATGCATGCTCCGTTTGAGGAAATCTTCGAGTTTTTCCCCGGCTTCTCCAAACAGCCGCCATTTTCGTCCAACGTGATGGTAAGTTGTGTATGGGTCGATCCCGACCTAAAGCTGTCACTTTGTCGTGGTGGTTGGGCTTCTGTGCTGCAATGATCCTGCGGGCTATATTGGCTGAAACTCAGTTCCTAATGGTTCAACCATGTCAGGAAGACCAATGGGGAGCAGCCCCATGTTGAACAGCGAGTCCCTGTACTCTGATTAGTCGTATTACGAGGCGGTCTGGAGGTAAAGTCGTACTGTCCTCTGCGATAGGAGTGTGAAGGGAGCAAGGCGTTTCCCCCAGGCGACCAGCATGTCCATATTTATGGAAGCAGCGATGCTGCCTTCCCCCGAGAAAGGACGGGTTAGAAAAGGTCGGCCCTAAAAACCGCACACTCCGATTGCCCAATGGTTGACCGTGATCGCCGGCGCATTATTCAATACGGTCGAAATACTTTTCAAACCAAAGAGTCCGGTGCTGCTCAAAAGGCACCTGTGCGCATTAGAAATGAGACAGTAATGCCTTACTCCTTGCGCCCTCAGGCCAAGCCGCCCCCCACAGCCAAATGGGTCAGACTACTGAGTCGCTGTCTCCGGGACGGGTCCCCCAAGAAAAATCTAATAACCGCTGTTTCGCGGTTCAGACTTTTGAGTCAGAGGCAAGAGGCAGTGTCCCCGGACAAAACCCTACATCATCCTACTGCATTGTGGGTCAGACTTTCTAGTCAAAGGCTCAAGGTGGGGTACCTAAACCAAACCCCCTTCTTCGGCCTGGGCAACCGAGAAGTATCATTTGCCCTTGCAGCTCTTCGCTCACCGGCCTTCTCCCTCCCTCCCTCTCAACCCATCGTACAGTGCAGTTCAATCAACCCATCTGTCAATCCCCTAGCCACTGTTCCGTGTCTCAACCATCGCCCAGAAAAATAAACCAAAATAATCACCCACTAACCTCAAAAGATCTGATCCACGTTGCAGCCTTTAATGTCCGTACTCTATGTCAAATTGGGCAACAGGCATCCCTTGCCAAAACCTTAGTTCCCCTCTCTATCGATGTATGTTGTGTCTCCGAAACACGCATACAAGACCCCACTTCGGTCGTGCAGCTCAAGCCGCTTGGGACGAGCCCAGATGTTCCACATTTCACTCTCCGGATATCCGGTGATCCTGACGCAATGGCTGGTGGTATCTGCAGTGTGGGAGTTGCACTCAGCCCCTAGGCTGAAACCGCCGATGGAGAGCCTCAGTTAAGGATTGTCGTTCCTTATTGGGTACGCAACTTGACTGATCTCGCCATCGTGCGGGCCCGCTTAGCACTTCGCTTTCCGCCAGCATTACGCGTGCCGAAAGAGAGCAGCTCCGTTCATCAACTTCGACAAGTTTCAGTAGCTGAAGAGTATCGAGCTGATCTGGCTAGAAAGCTACTAGAAACTCACAGTCATGTGGAGGACGAAGATTCCTTGGATGTTGAATGGAGGCGAGGTAAAGATGCAGTGCTTTCAGCTTTCAGAATTGTTTGTCCAGGCTATCTGACTCGACTAAATGAACACTGGATATCGTCGAAATCAGCAGATCTTATTGCTGTCAGAAATGCCATACCAGCAACTAGCGACTATGGCGGCCCAGGAGATAGAGAAGTCTTTCGCTGCAGGCAACAGCCGCGCCATGCTTCAACTGGTTCGATCAGCTGGTCAAAAGAAGGCGGGTGTCGGTGAAACAATATGCGGAAAAGACGGAACAGCAATTCATTTGCTCAATCGTCGTCTAGAGTGGTGGTGAGCACTTCAAAGAACAGTTCAGTTGGTCTTCTTCAACACAACTGCTGGAAGAACCCAGTGGGCCTGAATGGAACGTCGACACCAACCGGCCATCAGCAACCGAAATCCAGCGTGAGATATCAATCCTCAAGCAAGACAAGGCACCTGGTGCGGATGGTCTACACTCGCCACTGGTCTCGCCACTCTTCAAAGAAAGTGGCGAGGTCTTGGTGAACAGTTTGATAACCAGGCTGCGGAAGGTTTGGAACGAAAACAGAATACCAGCCGAATGGAGCTCCTCGACCTTCGTCCCAGTCTTCCAAAAGGGCGCAGGAACGTCATGTGAAAACTATTGTGGTATCAGCCTGGTATCCTTCGCATCTAAAGTGCTCTTTGGGATTGTTTTGCGCCGGTCGATTGATTATCGGGAGAGACAGATTCGTGAGAATCAATCTGGGCTTCGCCCTGTTCGAGGATGCATCGACCATATCTTTACCTTGAGACAAGTTCTTGAACAGCACCACTCCTTCAAACGTCCCACGTGGGTCGTTTTTCTGGATTTGAAAGCTGCTTTTGATTCTGTCGATCGTCAGAAACTGTGACAGTCTGGCGATCAAATATGTTCCTTACAAATTTATATCTCTTATGAGGGCACTGTATGCGTACTTCTGTGGGCGCGTACGAGTATACGGCAAGCTTCCGCCTGAGTTCACCACGTCCAGTGGTGTAAGACAAGGCTGCCCTCTCTCAGCTTTCCTCTTCAACTTTGTTATTGATATGCTTCTTGAAATTTATCTGCCTGCCTCTGAAACCTCGGTAGTTGAAATGCTTCCGAGACGTTTGCTCACAGACATTGAGTATGCAGACAATATTGCTCTCCTTGGTTCAGATCCTTCCCAAATGCAGACGATTTCAAATAAACTAGATAACTCTGCCGCACTGTTTGGCATGCGCTTCACACCTGCAAAGTGTAAAGTGCTTGTATAAGACTGGGTGGGATCAAACCCACCTCATGCTTGCAGGCGAGCCAATCGACGTGGAAGATAAATTTGTTTGCCTGGGCAGTTGTATAAGGTCCGGTGGACTGGCTGGAGATGAGATTACTTCTCGAATCGGGAAGGCCAGGGCTGCTTTTGCCAACCTCCGACATCCATGACGCCGACGTGACGTTAGTTTGCCTGTCAGGGGCAGAGTTTACACTGCGTCGGTGCGATCCATACTGCTTTACGGATAAGAGACGTGGCCTTTACGCGTAGAGGACATACGAAAGATGTCACTGTTTGACCATCGGTGTCTCCGAAGCATTGGTCAGGTCTGGTGGGAACATCGGATTACTAATGCTGAGGTACGCCGGATGGTGTTAGGAAGAATGAGTCCTCCCGTGATAGATGAATTACCCACGCCTCATGGGTTACGCTGGTTAGGACGCGTACTCCACTGCCTCGCAGAGCTCTTTTCGCCCAGCCCTGAGCTGAGTGGAAGTGACCGAGAGGTGGACAGTGTATGACCTGGCAACAAAGTATGAAAACACTAACCAGTAAACTTAGTCGGGTCGACAACTGCCGTATCCCTGGATGGGGACCCCGGGACTCAACTCATCAATGGTTAATGACAATGGCAGAGATGGCCCAATAGTGCAGTCGGTGGCGCTCATGCATCAATGCTGTCGCCTTCATTGCATTCAATTCCCGAACCAATTAAACATGCCATCGCCTCCAAAGATTGGCCGTATCTTCCGCACTTTCCGGTGATCGAAGCTTTAGCGGCTGGAACCAGTGTGCCTAGGGTGAGCGGTTTAAAGCTGATATTGATGGTTGATTGACTTATAGGTCGACAGATTTTTGCCTAGACTTAAGGCTTGGTTATCACCACGAATCGTAAGTGAATGAAAATTTGTCGTATGGAACAGTTTACTACTTTAAGGGTGGACTAACTTTAACTGTAAGTGATTTGCATTCCGACCTCTTATTCGGTTCAGATTTTTCGCCAGCGTTCACTATTGGTGCTCAGAGTACCCTGCATAATGTTTGACATTGAACCGTTTTCAGGTTCCAGTCTTGTTAAAACACCATGAGTTCATTGTGTCCACCATTAGCTCCGAAATAGCTCAGTGGTTAATCCGCGAACTTCCTTGCCGCAATGTCCGTGGTTTGAACCCAACCTCTGCATCTCGACTACTGACTAGGCTTGAGCAACCTGAGAGTTTGTCAGCCCTCGTGCCTTCTTTGGGTGGCACGGCAAATAGGCACAGAAAGGGTGCTACAGCTAAACGACTATATTCTGTTAGCTTTGGTCATCGGTCAACCATGGTTTTTAGCTCCTAATTTGCGGCCAACCAGAGCGAGCACCACTAAAAACTGCGGCCACACCTAATGTATATATATATTCTTTTACTTGTCTCACAGAAGTTCAACGGCCCCACTATTATATCACTGCTCAAAAAAGGGAAACCGACAAAAAAAACAAATATCTGGTAGCCAGTCATCTCTGCACGACGGACAAACCGTGCAGGCATCCTGGTCAACCGACTCATCATCATCATCGACAGCATGACATCAGTGTTCAACACCGATGCTTCACTGCCGCAAAACCACGAATTATTTGAAAGCTTTATTGTGAAGAAAGGAATAAATGTGGACGGGGAAGGGACTTAGTGCTAGCTTACTACAATCATTCCGGGGTGCCTACACCTCCACACACTCATTCAGGCGATCTGGATAGAAACTGACAAAGTCAACGCCACTGATATCGGTTGGCAGCCATATCTTGCAGTGTCTCCAACCAGGCGCAGTGGGATCGCGCAGTCCCCATCCTGGAAGGCGAGTAGCACCGACAGCACCCAGACGTTTCGTAATTTCCTTCATAGCCCTCTGCCAGGTCAAGGGTTCGCCACCTCTCTGCTTCCGCCACTCTGAGTTGGGCATGGAAAACAACCTTCTCTTCGGCAAAAGATGGTTCGGTATGCGCAATACATGGCCTAACCAACGCAGCTTCTGATGCTGAACACATTCTTCAATGGAAGTACCCGTTGCACAGCCCTCTAATTGTCTCGTTACGGATTCACCGATATCAACCCACACGAGCTATGGTTCTGAGACAACGATTGTCAAACACCTGAAGACGTCTCAGTTCCGCTGCTCGAGCAGGCCAAGTCTCACAGCCATACCACAAAACAGCCCGCACTGTAGCTTGATGCACGTCCATTGAGATTCAGGGATACACCACTTTGACGACATAGGTGTCTCAAATTAGCAAACGCGACCCGTGCCTTGCAGATTCGTGCATTGACCTCGTCTGTCACACTACCATCAGAACTAATACAACTACCCAGGTACGTAAAACGCTCCACAACTTCCAGTGCCTCTCCCTGGATTGTAAGTGGCGTGTTCAGTGACTGCATGTCCACGAGCATTACCTTACACTTTGTCGATGCAAAGTGCAAAGGACGGGATGGCCTTGGTCAGTTCATCTAAAAACACCTGCGCCTTCTCCTCCTCCTCGAAGATGAGAAGGATGTTGCCTGCATATTCCAGATTGACAACGTTTTCGTCACAGGCTATTTGAACACCGGGGTTTGTGGAACCTTCCAGCGTTCGTCTCATGATTTCATCGATCACGAAATTAAATAGGAAAGGAGAGAATGGGCAACCCTGACGAACACCGCTTTGTGTACGGAAGCTTTTGGAGAGCTTGCCGTATACTCTCACCCGTCCGGAAGTCCGAGAATACAAGGAGCTTATTATGTTCACAAACTTTCGGGGCATTCCTTGGTGGGCAAGCGTGTCAAGAAGAACAGACCGGTCAACCGAGTCGAATGCGCCTTGGGAATCCAGGAATACTAGAATTGTGGATCGCTTATACGTATAGCGTTGTTCTAGAACCTGACGAAGTGTGAAGATTTGGTCAACGCAACCCCTACCTACCAGGTCGGAATCCCGTTTGCTGCTCTCGAGTCAGTGTCTCACGAGCCACCACAGGGCGACGAAGCACGAGTGACGCCAACAGTCTTGTTACGACCGAGGTCAAGCTGATCCTTCTGTGGTTACCACACTCACTACGAGCCCTTTTTTGAAAGTGGGAACTATCACCGACTCCCCCAGTTGTCTGGGACAGATTCCTTTTCCCAAATGCAAGCAAACAGATCAAACAAGCGCTGACTGAGGACTTCACCCCTATCTTTGAACAATGCGAGAGGGAGGTCATTCACACCAGAGGCTCGGTGGCGCTTGAGAGAACATATGCAGTCGTAAACCTCCGAGACCGTAGGTGATTCAACGTCCATCATCCAGGGCTCTACGTCAACTGTGGGTTCCAGCTGAGTGGCAGCTGGTGGCCACGATAATTGTTGTTCGAAGTATTCGGCCTAACGGGCAAGGCGTTTTTCTTTATTCAAGATAGTCACTCCTTTCCGATCCTTGATGGTTTCGCTCACAGGATATTTCCGGGGACCGGTCGCACGGATCAACTGAACTAATCTTCGGGCATTACCGGCTTTCTGGGTCCACCACATTTCACGGTTGGCTCGCACGCTCACTTTCACCTGACGTCTGATAATTTGTCGCATCAAGTTATGTTTGCGACCGGCTGGGATATTTCTCCGAAATTTGAGCAATGCCACTGTTCGGTATGATATCCAGTGCTTGAGTGCGCCTGGTGGTGCCGTGTCACTGGCGAACTTCCCAGCACTATGCAAAGGGGTGGCAATCTCGTCCCAGTATGAGTTCACATATGATGGTGGGGCATTTGAGAGAGAAGACTATTCTGGTAAATTCGTTTAACATCCGGATCTGCCAGTCTCTCAGTTACCAAGCGATTTGTTCGCACCTTACGCGGCCCAGAAAAACCTAGTGAGGAGCGACTCCGAACGAGTGTGTGATCGGAATCCACAGATGTGTTCCAAAACGACCGGCAGTCATTTATTGATCCGCGCGTCAACCGCCTGCACCCTGATATTCTGAAGGAAAGTGTCCCCGAAGGATGCGATGGAATTGAGCTTATGTGTGCAGCACGTCAGCTTCAAGAAAAATACTCGGGAACGGAACCTTGTTCGTAGATTTCATGTTTCACTCTACTGGGTGGCGCTGTATATCGTTCCCCTGACGGTCGAATATCTAGAAAAAACCTGTCAGCGTCGAATTTCTTCATTAGGTCGTGAGTGCCGAGGTGCATACCTGTGGAACCATCATAATGATTTTGGAATTGGCACGGAATGAAGCGGGTTGCTTTCTGGTCCGAAATTCACTTGATAGGGTTATCAAAGTGGTAGTAGTCGCTTTCTTCAATCTCTACCCAACGGCTATCGTGGATGCGGCTTCTGTGAACGACTGCTGTGCACCAACCTGCACAGGTTAGATCCCCCGGTAAATCAAGACGAGAAAATAGTTTGTGGACTATTGCATGGATTTCTCTTCCCTCAAAAAACTAGCCGTTGACTGTGAGCTGAGATCCCGTGTTGTCAAGGCCGTTGGAGCTTTTGGTAAACTCGAAAAGCGGATGTGGAGGGATTAGAGCTTGCGAATGGAAGTCAACTGTATGTCTACAGGGTGATGGCTCTGTCTGTCCTCTTGTACTGCAGTGAAACACTGACCATGTACCGGCGCAATGTCCGATAGTTGAACAGCTTTCAAATGCACCGTTTTAGGCTGATACTTGGTGTTCACTGGACTGAACGAGCTCCGAGGTCTTCCGACGGGTGCACTGTGATAGAGTTCGTTCGACCGCTCACTGGCTGGGACGTGTTTCTTGAATAGATGGGAACAGGATTCCTAAGCAGCTTCTACATGGTCAGCCGAATACGAAAAAACGGAGACTTGGAAGACAAGAGCTCCGATATCTGGATACTTTGGTTTAAAGTATGAATCTCGTGAAATGGGAAGTGGAGTCAACTGTTGCACAAGTCTGTCACCGACCGGCACAGTGCAGTGTCAACGTCCGCAAACCAAACAACGGTGAGCGTACTGTTGGCTCAATAGCGTGGGTTGCGGTCGTCCCTTCCGACGACAGTCATGTGATTCAGGTTGGCGGTGCGATTACACGGAACTCATGACAGAACAAGTCAGGGCAGTCTCAGCAAACGGGGCACGAACACGCGTGGGTAAATGGGTCAACCTCGCCCATTGGCACACATACACACATGCTAGTATGCCAGTGTCGGACGGGATGGCCTTCGCGGCAAGGTGAATGGCGGGTAAGATGAGCAAAATAAGTGGGGATTAAAAATACATGGACGGAGTAAGCTAACGAATGGGGGAGTTATCACGAAGTCAAGTAAGATTCAATAGTCAGCACTAGCTAATCATATTTATCTGCTTAAAATGCGTCTCCTGTTTGGTACGGGCCACCAAATTCCTCTTCGCATGCACTGTGGGACTTAACTGTTCAGTTGTACTCACTTAATTTGGCTATTATAAACCACCAGTTGGGCTCATTGACGACTTTAGAACTGTCCCCGTTCATCTTCTGGTCTTTTCCCTCGGGTTTAATCCGGGCACGAGTGGATGCGCGTGCAGCTCATCCAAAACTTAATCGGCATTACCTATTGTGCATGGGTGTCCTTCGGCTTCAATCGATGTGGCAGGCCAATCCGGAGACAGACGCCAGCCCAACATTAATCGAGACCCAAACTGCTCCTCCCAGCGCTCGATTCTACGGTAGCAGTTGGTGATGAACGTTCCATCTAGCTCACAGATTGTCTCGCAAACTTGTGAGCGCTGAAGTTCAACAGACAAGAACAGGCAGAAGACACTATCTCTGTCACCAATGACCCAGGCTTGCCTGTTTCGCCATAGCTCCTTTCGGCACACTTGGAAGAGCATGGTATCAACTTGGTGGCCATATCATTGTAAAATCTCTCCAGGGTGGCCAGTTGCCTTAATTTGGTTACTTTGCCTCGGTTTGCTTGATGTGTCAGGTGCCTATAGAAACGGATATTTATTTTTTGCACGCATCATCGCCTGATCTGAGTTCATTCATAGGTCCTAGTAGGAATGGTGGTCCTCTTTGGAACCATGCCATCGACGTCTGACCACAGTATGGCCAATCTATGTTCAATGCTGAGCTATGGTGGCGAATGTCAGGCAGCAAGGTTTCGCACACAATTCCAGGAATTGAGGCTCACTGAATACAGACGGTGATCTGTGCACTGCTCGTTGCTTCGTGGTTGGATGGACCTCTTCCGCGCGCGTCCAACGCGCGAATTTAGATCTCCGGTTGTTACAGTTAACTCTGACACAGGTGCCCTCTGAAGAAGCTTGTGGAGCTGGATGTAGGAATCATCCTTGACTCAAGGGAAGCTACAATAATTTTACCGTATGTGCCGAAAGCACAGAGTTTCTGTTTCTGGACCGCTACTGGAGACTTCGGGGGTCAAATGACGCGTAGTTTGTCATTGATTTTTGTTCATTCAACCAGCACAGCTTTGACGCGTCTTCTGTGTGTAAGTACGGCAGTGAAGCTTCGGTGTTGAACACTGATGTCATGCTGTCGATGATGATGAAGTGTGTAAGTCCTGTACCAGTTAGGTCAGATGATACGGTCACTGAACGAGCACATAAACGAAACTCCACACGTTTGTAGATTCCTGCACTTACTGTTTCGAAATGCACGCTAGACTGGGTCATAGAGACCTGTCTCTGAGAGGCCACCTACATCATCATCCATACTCTCGAAGGTATGAAATAATGCTCCATGCCACCCGGTTTGTCCCCCCCCTGCTGGGACTGCATTTCCACTGGACTTACAGGTAGCAGCCGCAGTTTTACTCATGCTCCGTTTCTTCCATGATAATTGTCCGATCCGTTTAAAGGATTAAAAGAACTTTGTCCAGTAATCTTAGAATGCCACCTGGATTTCGGAGAGGTTTGAACTCGCAGTTAACTCTATTACAGGTGAGTTTCTCTACGTGACGACGCATGTCGATTTTGGTCAACAAATGGGGCGTCTCTGATGTTCTATCTCTGTTCTCCATTTTATCTATCACTCGGCTCGACCACTTCTGGGGGACCGACTACAAGCGGTTTTTTAAGGGACTTTGTGATTAAAGTGCACTTCAAGGGACCGGCCGAAGTGGTCTCTTCGAAGACGAACACTTGTACCACAACTCTCCATAACGGCATCCGATGGGATTCTATGAATGGTGACCTTCCCCGCCGTATCACCACCTCGATGTGTATCCCCTTAAACTGAGACTGACCATGTGCCTCGGTGGATGTATCGTGACTACAGGTCGTCCATAGCATCACCTTGTGCAGAACCTGCTTTTACATCTGTTATCGCTGTCGTGGTTCTCACTAATGACCGCAAATAAACAGTAATAACCATCTCTCCGTGTTCACGAAGACGGAGACATAATAGGACTCACAAACATAATAGAAGCGACTTACCAGTCGCGTGAACAAATACGATTGTAAAAGCGCCAAGAAGACCGGTTCGAATGTTGGCGTGATGGCGAGCAAATTTAAACAACGCGCATGTTTTTGTTGATGTTTGGAAACTGAACGAGGCACTTCGGACTGGGGATTGGTAAGTTCCATGGAGAAAAGAAACCTAACTAAATGGGCTTGGAGCGAACGAAGTCCTGTCACCTGTGGTTGATGTTTTCATATATTTGATCGTATTTGAGACAAAAATTCATCAGCTACAGGGGCTGTTATATGTGGCTTGTCCAGCGGTTTCCTAAAAAATTTTTTTTCATGTTGGTCATCGGGAATATTCTTTGTTCTTGCTATTCGTCCTCGTTCTGAATTGGCTTCTTGCTCTTCGACCCAGCTCTCTGGTAATCAGTATAATCTTTCCTAGTGTTAAAATAAATGTGGCTAATATTCAGTCACATGACAGCATATCCGTAGTCAGATTACGGGTAATGTGAGCTTCCTTCCACTTTCTTCCCTTAGGATATTGATTTCCGAAGCTACCGCCTGACCCACCTTCCGAGAACCCGTTCAGTTCCGCTTCTCATTCTTGGCTATTCAGACTTTTGTATTCCGTGTCAACGACTGCGACCGTTGTGGTCCCAACTGGCTGATGAACTCACTCCCCTCGGGGCGGCTGTGGCAGCGGTCAATTTGGAACGGGATGGGGGGTTGCGAGATGAGTTACGCGTACTGCATGTGCCGAGTGTCACCATAGTGGTTGACGGTCAAGTAAGCGCATTCTTGTTGGTAACATGAGACTGAAATTTCACTCGAGTTTTTACCTTGTGCTGAAAAGCCGTGCGCCACCATACAGCTTCTCATTTTTGTTGGTTTCCTGTCTAAGCTCGAATTAATCACACTCGTGGTCGCACGGTAGTCTTTGACTACTAACCGAGAGGTTAGGCGCGCGATTATTCTGGACAGTCCATACTAAAGGCAGGAGTAGCCATTAACTCGACTTTCGCCATATTAGAGCTCACAGTCAGTCCATACTCTCGATTTTATGTGGGTTCGAACTCCGTAGGGCATGCTAGGTGAGCAGTTAACACTATTCTACACCCGTTCGCATAGCCCCGACTAATCATCAAATCTGAATGAGTGAAAATGTTCACACGTGTGATGTATTGGTTCGTTCGGTGACTTAATGTAGCGTTATCACATAGGCTGATATATAATAGGTCTCTTTACTTTCTCCATACTGCTAAGGATTGATCAAACTGGTAATGGTGCCGGCGTATGAAGAGAGTTTTTTTTCACGCGAACACGCATATTTGCAAAAGGCGTACCCTCAACTGGTTGTTCGCAAGACTTTTGAAAGCACGTAGAAGACTGCTCATAATCACTATTGTAGGCGCAAGACTTATTTCTAAGGGGTCGAACAATTCCTGGATGGGTCTTTCTTTGGCCCGACTATTCCTTTATTTTGTTTAACTGCAGCACAATGAAGCTTTCCTGTCAGACAGGTACCGGTAACACTTAATAGTAGTAGTGGTGGTGGTTCTCCGCTGACTCGTTTGTATTGTGTGAAATGTCCCAGTAACAACCCTTGGGATGACGCATATTATTCCACTGATCCATCTCATATCAACATGAAAGCAAGATGGTAAATAAATGTAACTGTTATCTGGTGGTTGTCTGTTGCCTTATAGGACAATCCTCATCATCAGAAGGTTCGACGTAACACCTCGAAAAGAGCCGCGCTTTGTTGATGACATATCTGATGATATCCATGAGTTTTACTGCTCGTTGGTTGGAAATTATTCCCCACCTGAGGAAAATGATATTAATATTAGTTTCCGCGTCTATTTGGTTACTGTTTATCTGCGTGGACTTTTTTCCACAAAACCGTTTCACCCGTCTCCCAAGCCTCTTATCTGTACGACTACACCTGACACACCATTACGTTGTACGCTATGCCTTGCTCCAGTCATCTTACACCTTACTATGGTGAATTTCTCCAAATCATTATCCAAGTGGGAAGTCCTTACTCAGTAGTCAATGCACCTGGTGCCTTGGACTTAGTTGTCATTATCGTTCTAATCCGCTGTCAGTCAGTTGGTGGTTGAACTGTGTCAACTAGTCATCGATTCTCACGCAGGTTTGTCTATCCCTCCGTACCTATTAAGTCATACAATCAACAGAGCAGTCAAGTTTTTCGAAATTCGGCCATCAAACAATAATCCCTCTAAGACCGAATTCCTCCATGGAGTGAAGGGTTTTTCCAATTCACAAGGTTTGGCTTCAGAAACCTTCTGTGTATCGCTGAGGTGCAAACGCTCTGAAAGCAACTTACTGGCTGCCAACTTCTAACACGGAATTCCGATTTTGCAGATATCACTGTAAACTAAGTTTACGGTAGGCGGTAAACGGTTTACGAAGAACTAGTGAACCTTTGTTCAAACATCTCTGCATGACTGAGTAAACAAAGCGACACTCAAGGTGGCTCCCACAGAAACGTGTTAATTCGGGTCTTGGAAGTTGTAGGTCACAAAAAAGCGAGAATCTATTGAGAGTTAGTGAGTTTTGAAGTATAGCGTTCCAGAGAGGGCCGAGAGTCCGGGACGATCAGTCCGACGGTGGGACACTTTAACTTGTTAGGGTTGATTAAAACGACCCCAGTGAATGATAGAACACGGCTGACGCAAGCTGAGCTGAGCATTTCCCAAGAGCAGTTCCCTTAAATTTAGGAAAGGGCGAGATGGATCAGTGGTTAGAGTGCGAATTTACTGACCGGAAGGTCCGTGGTTCGAATTCGACCTCTGCATCTCGACTTCTGCTATCTTGGCTTGGGCAACCTGCCATTATCCTTCGGGTGGCATGGCAGTTAGGCACTGAAAGGGTTCCAAACCTGAACGAAAGTTAGGTAAAAGATGCTTAATTCAAACGGAAGAAGAGGTTGGAAGCTGTCGACGGGGAATGGGCTGGCAACAAGGTGAAGGTTTTTTCTCTGGATATGATACTAGACCAAGTGGTGGATGAAATATGTGCTAACAGATTTGATAACTGTACTATAGCGCAGAGTAGATCCGATAAAACACAAGAAGTTTGGGACAATAAAGTCGCGGAGTAGCGGATCCACTGTTTGTAATCTATGTGGTATAGGTGGATTATCAGAAGTTGTCAGAAAAGTTCAGGTCTAGGTTAGGGTGGATAAGATTTGAAATGTTCGAGGAAGACTAGCTAAGTTTGGAGAAATGCAGAGACTGTGAGGGTTTTACTTTCACGGCTTTTGTTGTGAATTTTGGCGAAATCAACGCTCACAATGTTGCTTCTTTTCGAATCCGAAAAGAAGCACAGTGCTGAGGTGGATAAGGAGTGGGGTGGGAGTAGTAGCATCGTGAGAGAGAGAATGAGTGCCCGGGGATGGGGGATGGTGAATGATTGTTGGTGTATGACAAAAAATAGGTTTGGAGAAATGGCTCATCTTGCGGGACCTATACTGATATTGTTGGCATCGAAACGCATGCATATTGATTGCCCATTCAGGAAGCTTGCAATCCAACTGGCCATTCTTGGCTGTAACCCAGACAGTGAGAGAGTCCAGAGTGATCAACGCGCCGTGCCTGACCAAAAGCCTCAGTCCGTTTCACAAACCTGTCCAAGCGGCAGACCAGAACTGAAAGACACGCCCACAGGTCCCACGTAAGGCGGCTTTGTCTACACCTGTACTGGTCGTCACTCAGCTGTTTATTGTTTTCTAGAGCGTGTAGAAACTGGCTAGCAACTGTGGATTTCAGTGCTATTTTCTTGACAATGGGTCGAAGTCAGTCGAACTGAACCATAAGTAAAAGTTCCTGAAATCACTGTATGTTGTTGACAGAGACGCTACTAATACTCCTAGTGTCCAAATCGTCGCTTAGCTGTTCAGACGGAATAAACCGCTCGTTATGATGTCATATCCTACCGAATCTTCAGCCTCTGCAGACTGTTGTGTTGGGTCAGGGCCGGTTGCAACCGTGGTGCAGTTCCCCGGGGCAGAACTATTGGCAGGTTTTGGTGCCGATAGCTTGGTCGCTACTGACGCCCGAGCTGGATTGGGAAAGATCAAACTAACTGACTCGGTGTGCCTTTGAAAACAATTATTCTTCACGTATTTATTGGCGGAACAACACATGTACAATATTTCAAGACGTTTACTAGCAGCTGATTAGAAGGCGCTCTTGAGAGATTCGAACCTGAGTCTTTGAAACGGAAGTCCGCGGTGCTATCCACTGGGCTACCGGAACAGATTCAGAATAAACAACTAGTTCAGGAACATATGGGTTTGCTGCTTAACGTGATGATGTATATAATGGTTCTATGCCTGGGGGAAAAAATTCTGTTTGTTTGTTTTAGTATCGGGGTATGCTTCCAGTGCATGAGGACTGTGTGATACTATTAGTATTATGAGTATGATTATCATTGGTTGTGAGACTTGAAAAAGCTGCGGAGTCAATTCAGAGAGAATGGCTTTCCATATTCTTCCCCAAGGAAGACCCCCCTCCAGAAGAAGCCTGAATAGCATTTCCCATCGGTCATGCTTCAGTGTGAAAAACGCGTATCCTTTCTTGGAAACAATTAGTAAGTTCGCTGTTCGTGAAGCGTGCTGTGCATACACACCAGTCCCAAGCCACTGTCAGAATGAACAGTCTGAATGTTTAAAAGTATTCAAGCCTCCTAACGATGTTGTTGTATGGTCAGAACAGTTCCCCCTCATTATACGGGTATGAAGTGCTTGTGACGGTTAGGCAGTGCTACAAACCGATGATTCGTCTAATGTAGGTTTTTTTTCCAACTTGAATGCACGTGGTTGTGAAGAGAACCCGCTTGGTTCTCGTAGTCATAAGACATTGGCAATTGGACTGAAATTCACACGCTGAGGCTTGAACTGCTTTCCACGTGTTTCGCGTAATTCGTGCACTTTTTGCCTACCGTCGCTGAATGAAGTTTTTCGGAACACTTTCCTAGTGGCGGTCTGGCCTAGAGGATACGTCTAGCGTAAAGCACCTCTGGCGAGTCCACCAGCCACTGCCGTCGAGGTAGCTGGCTCTGCGGCATTACGCAGAGCTTTTGCTTCGAAAATGGCGATATCTATATGAGTGTTCCCAATGAAGAAAAGCTGACCACCAAGCTGTCTCTGATGTTTTGGCACCCTTCCGTGGACAAAGCCTGTATCCCGTTGTTAGCCTTTTACTGGCGTACTTCATTCTCATTGTTAATAGTCTGTAATTACGCATTCCCGCCCAACACGAAATGGAGATATCTAGTTTACTGTTGTGCGCACGGATCCACCGTATCCAGCTGGGCTAGGAAACCCGATTGATCTCAATTTACACCCGAGGTCAATCCGGTAAAGAGTCAGAATTTATGCGAAAATCTTCATGTATACCTGTCATCGTTATTGAACAGGCGTAACAGGTGGTTCTGTTTTCTACTAATCACATGCCGTCCCCTTTACCTATCCATAGAAATCGCCATATTTGCAGAATAATATGGAAACCTTTATCGCTGTATTCCGAACTGTGCATGGTGGCCTTTCTGGGGAAGTTATCTGTTTAGTCAGGCCGCAGACGGAACTACATCATCTTCGGATAGTCTACAAGTTGAAGTCATATTTTTAACTCCCCCCCGCTGGGATCGATTCAGAGCCTAAGGTGCAGCTGCGCTCAGCATTCAAGTTCGTTGAGTATGGAGCTCATTTTACCGAGGCACTCTGGATAGGCTATCGGAAACTCAGTTTAAATTTACCTTAGGACCACTGGTCCGTTGTGCTAACTTCACACGCCGAGAAATACAAGTCATGTTACGGTTTAATTACGTTTTCACTTACACATCGGCATAGATTCTACAGAGTGATATTATTCCACTGTTGCTTCAGTCTCCCCACTTTTTTATTTGGATGTTCACGTCGCCAGCGGCGTAGTGCTAATGAATGAACTCTGTAATGAGTGTTCTCTCATCTGGTTTTAAATGTATCGTATTTTGTGCGAATGCCCCATTCAATACTTCCCAATGCGTCCTGGGTGATATTCTTGGGGTATTCTGCATGTTTGAAATTCTACGGTCGTTTGTATCTACTTCGTCCGTTTATTTCGTCGTTATTTATCTGCACTGTTCTTTACATTATTAGATCAACTACTGCTCACAAAGTGGATTTGCCCATGGCCAGATAATCGATACCCTGCGGCAGATCTTACTGTGTTCTAACCCTTCGAGGTCCAAGGCTATACCTTCTTTCATGAGTACGACCCTGGATACGCCATTGATATACCACATCCAGACAAACTCCTCTTTCTTTGACGAATTTCATCCGGGCTGGCGTAGGGACAGTCGCCCCCGAATGGTGCTTTTCAAACCGTTGGCTGTACCGTCTTTGCGCTACGTTTTGGCAGCTTTCCGCGCTGCCGATCACGTTGCCGCAGGATTTGTTAACACTGAATCCAGCCAGGCCCGTGAACTCGTGCGTCACTTTGATATACCTGTGAACGAGGTGTGTTTTTGATGTGTACGGTGAACTTATTGTTCGTCTTTTTTCCGGACGGGATGTTGGGCATTGTTTACATGTTGTTTTCGTTGTTTTCGTTATTTTCGGACTGTACCCTACACGGAAGTTGAAACGTCAAAACTCCTGACTGCTAATAAAGTATCAGGAGTGTTTTCCTCCACATGACGCCAATCTCAAAGCCAATGGAAAGTTGTCAGCTCACTACTAGTTCGTCAGGCAGTCCCCGAATCTTCATCAATTTTACTTCATACGTGGACATCAAACCGTAGGTGTGTAATGGTAAGCGCTCAATAGCGTCAATAGAGTCGACTGAAATTCAGCTAAAGCTCTCGTTTATGGTCAATCGTGTTACATCATGCTGTCGATGATGATGACGATGATTCATTAGAGACCGGGGATGTGTGGGAATTTTCGAGGAATATCAATGAATATACATTGCATCAAAATATACGCTCTCTCCTCTCATTGAATTAGTTTTGAACTCAAAGAGACATGGGACGTCTTTTCTGGCACACCAGTTAGGGGGAGTCAAGATGGAATTTATTTCAGAAAGTGTAATGAGCTTATGCTTGTCAGACGCGTTCCATCTTTCACGTGAACCCTCGTTTGTCATAGATTGAAAACATTCTGTTGTTCAGCGTAAACTTCTAGGAACTGTTGGATTTTGTCAACATATGAGATATTTATAAACGAAATCCGGCTCTCAACTTTCCCAGTGTTGGCTGCATTACTGAGGACTCATTTATAATAAATATGCGTGGTATTCAGGCTAGTTAAGTGTAATAGTTTGTTGTGTAGATTCTTTCGTATAGGATCACTTGGCATTTAGTTCACAAATAATTCAGTCGACGGTATTCAACCGGCTAAAATTCACTTTATCGCTCCGCCAGTATTTGATGGTTAGGACACTGGAATGGACAGCGTGTTCTTCAATGGGCGCTTATTGTGACGCACAATCTAAGACCGAATATCCTAGCATCACAGTTCCTTCTTTTCAGATCAGTGTATTTCATGTGAACTGCCCGTGGCAGTGCGCATTATCCAGGCTGGCCAGCTCAGCGCCTTGTATTGTATAGGCCTAATTTTTTGTGAAGTGCATTTCTTCGATGTGTTCTGTGGTTTGTTTAACGTGCTGGGTACGCAGTTGCATTGGGGGAACAAATGATTGAATAAAATCACAAGGCAGCTGTATCAGAGGAGTCAAGAGCAGTGGTACAGTGGCTGTATTTTGCCTCGTACTGACTTTTGGTCCTAATCAATATATATATATATATTTATATATATATATATATATATATATATATATATATATATATGTAAAAGCTTCACTATACTCACGTATTGACTGTATTATTTATTTGCATGTGTTGCGAATTAGATGTTCTCCAATGCCACACGGCTACAGCTACTCACGTTACCACCATTCCACTTCGAGGTCGAGTTTTTAACGATGTTTTCCGTCTGTCTATTTATAGGAGAGTCTGTTGATCTTTCATGAGGACCCCGATGTACCGGTTTATAGGGCTTCCGATGCCCGTCTCTCGCCAACCGACCTGGATGGGCCAATTATGGCCTACAGTCAGATGACCGTCCCTCGGATCTTCAGTACCGCTCGCCTTTTAGATCTGTGTCCCACGGATGGTGCTGAGCCTAGAAGCCAGTTTGCTTCGGCATCTGAATTGCGAACGGGTAAACCGAATGCAGACGGTAGTCATCGAACACACCGGCATTTTTGCCTCGTTCTGCTGCTGCATTCGAAATTGGCCAATTTAGAGGCAAAACCGGTCGGACATGCAGACCATTGGCTATCCGCGGTACGCTCCTTGGAACCGCTTGTGCGCGAACAGATTCAACGCGTTCGTAGCCCGCACCATGTTCTCCAGCTTAAACTAGTTCATGTATACATGGATCGTCAGGCTGCATGGCTTCGACGACTGTCACATAGTGCAAACGGCTTCCCAATCGATCTCACTTCTCTCGGTAGGTACCAGCCTGTACTGCTTACAGGCAGTGTTTTTTCAAAAGTCCGCTGCCGTATTGTACCAAGCTTGAGCATTTCTGTATGTTGTAAAAAGCACGCTCTAGGCACTTAAGACGCTTGATGGAATAAGTCCACCTGTTTCAAACTCACTACGGATTTCGCGTGCTACTTCCCCTGTTGCATTCATCTAGGAACAACTTGTACACACCGTCATTCGGTTTGCAATCCTAAAATTCAGTTCAGCTTTGACTGCAAAGTGAACTCAAGTGTAGGACTTATGACGGGCGCCAAAATTTGGCGGATAAATGGTATCAATGAATATAAGCATGGCTTCTGCGCCCTCACTAATGTGACGAATGGAATCGTCAAGCCAACTTTTCATGGTGAACGTGAAATGCAATATTCACTCTGTGTGATCTTTTTTGTTTATGAGGAACGTGGATCTTCATTGGTGTTGTTCATCTCAACTGACCGATGTGAATCCCAAAAGTGGGATTTAGTTCAGCTCTGCACTTTGTCATCTTTCAGACAGCATGCCGTGTTTAGGTTCAAAGCGTTCTGAAAGACTGAATGTGCCAATTGCATCATCGGCACCTGGTTTTCCTTTTCCTTGTTCTGGTTCTCCTCATCTTTCACTCGGTGCGAAGGGGCGTTTTCGACGATTATGAGTATTCATCCTTTGCGAGTAACCATCTTGTTACTGCCCGCTAACCACCTCCAGAGGAAAGAAGTTGTTATCAAAGCACTTTGTGAGTACATTTATGTACAGAAACAACTTGGGGATCTATATTTGCTTGTTGGGAAGGCTGTCATTTATCGCCCTCCATACTTTCGCACAGTAATGTACTCATTGCTTGGGCACTTTTTGCCCAGTAACCACCTTATGTTCCTCTTCCCACGTCTTGCGAGGTAAACAAGAATCGCATAGCATGAAATTGACCGCATTCTTTCTGTTTCTTTTTGTCACGGGACTAGCTTTGCAAGATTCCTGGGCATTTTGTAGTGACACGTTCTCTCGTTGACCATATGCAGAATATGAATTTTAATGCCGACACCGTGTAGATACTTGGACCATATCATTCCTTACTACATCAAAACCCTTTTTGGATGCCTTAGGTGTTGTAATGCTCGTCTTTGATCCAGTCTGAGTTGCCTTCTTGTCCACGAAACTGTGATATGAACCTTATTATGAGTTTTCGTCCTCTTGTGATGTCGTCGGAAGTAGCGCGGAACATTTGGTCGACTTTGAAGGGAGATTTGCTTGTTGATTCACTGCGCTTCTGAACTATGACGTTCTGAATGTTTTTTTACGTACGTTCAGAAGATGAGCCACAAAACCGAATGGCTCCGGGGTGCTTCAGATTTCCAGAATATCTGTCGTCTTGGTGACTGCAGGGCAGTTTTTTACACGGGGTCGAATTTCACTCTAGACCTATGGCCTGCTGACTCCATCAGCACAAATGTTTCCACTGGTTGCCACTAATTTATGCAGGTTTTTTTGGTCGGGACGGTCTCCGTATTTTCAAGTCGGCTTTGGACAGGACGTAAAACATATCTACTGATGTATCTACCTCATCCAATTGCTACAGACTGATCCCGCTGCCGAAAACAGGCAACAGGTACTTTGTTCGTCCTCAAAGTATGCTATTTCTTTGATATTTCTGTAAGTTTCACTGACCAAGGTCTGATTCGAAAATAAAGTGCCTTGACTAACTAAGCAGGATTAGTACACTCGTGTTACATTCAGAAGTGACCGGCTGGAAGCGTTAAGGGAATCACTCAATCCGAATTCCTATGGGTTTGGACCCTATGTTCTTACTAGTGACAGCCGAAAACCTAAATGGTCACGAAATGCCCTATCTGAAACCAAGCAATTGTGGACACCATTAGGCACATTTTGAAGACCAATCGCATGCTAACTGCTCTTGCAAATGTGCACCGCTCTCGTGATCTTACTAAGCCGTTTGAGATATAAGGAATGTAGTCGTAGTTCATACACGATGACCGAATTTGTCCAATTTGAGTTTTCAGAAGTGCGTGCCTATCCACAAGTCGATGGCCGGAATACGTGGCATGGTTTTGTGTAAGGATCTCCTAATTACTAGCAATGATAGACCATTTTGCAAGCTATTTGTAAACCACCTGTTATTTGTGATTCAATTTGGGTAACTCCAAAGCGCATGCTTTTGTGTACTTAAACTCATATGTGTGCAAAATCCCCGCTGCACTAAAAAAATCCAGTCTAATCCACAATGGATGGATGAATATTCATTTGTACTACTTCTGTGATAGGGTCAGTGTAAATATCACACAATACATCGTGCATCCTCACTCGGTATTATCAATCTTTCGAGACTAATACTGTTTTGTCTACCCTGGATTGGTCAGATGAATTATTGACGCCTATCACACATCCAGGGAATAAGCTATATTACCGCCTCATGTTTACAGAAGCCTCGCCCTGTGCAATAAGATTCCCGATGTTTTTCTATAATTCTGACAAATTAACCGTCTCGGATCGTCGTTCAACGGCTTAATGCCTCTGAACTATATCAATGGCGTTAGGCTACTTAGTTTCCTTAGTGCATATCAGATCGACAACTGCTTACCCTTTTTATTGCGTCAATGCAAAATTAGGCTTGCGTCTTAAAGTGAACTTGCTCAACTGTGGGGTTATTGGTTCTGTAGTTACGTCGCTCAGTGAAGTACGACTTACAACACTTCTGAAAGGACCAGAATCATTAATGTTGTAGATCCTCACAAGTCGCACGTTTTTGCTTTGCCCATTGGGTTCGACATATGGCAAACTTGAGTCTGTTCAGCTTGTGCTACTATTTTTCGCCTTTATTCTCATGACTGAAGTTGTATATCCCTCCTATCCCTCTACTCACCTCTATCCAGATAATATCGGTCGCCTCGTACTTCTATGGCGGATTAGTCCCACTCATACCGCAATCTCCATGCTACCTGTAAACTCGGAGGCTCACCCTTCCAACTTGTTGCCTCTTTCCACTAATCCGATTCCTATCGACTGGTCTATTGCTGTTGCTGCTTCACGAATACGTACGGCACTGCTGCCTGATCTGGTTGCTTTGTTGAGCCCAGTGGTCGAAAAACGAACGGCGGATTTTCTTCGCAACCCCATTTCCCAGAACTGGCATCTGACATCGGACTATGTAATCGAAGAACATGTGGTCGATGAGTTGGCGGCACCTCTATGGCTTCGACTACGTCGCCGACTGTGGCAATGGAGTGGGGATGCGGCCGCTTGGTTCCTCGAGTTAGTTCCTTCTATTTCTAAGTTTTTCATGTAATTTGTGTTTGAGATTTGTCCACGACGCTCGTTCTAGCTCAGCAATGCAGCCCTGCCTCCTCCAAGAAGCTAACATTTTGGGTGTTTGAGGTCAACATTGAAACGAGGGTCCTCCAAACAAGCAGAAGTCTTTTTCGTGAGTAAGCCTTTGCTTCTGGATGGCCTACTTCATCCACTCGACAGTAAGTAAACAGCCGTGCACACTTTTTGTCCTTGCCACAGTACCAGCTCTATGGAAACCAAAAAATAAAGTTAACCAAATGAACATCTATCACTCCTTCAGGGGGTATCGTTTTCGGCCGTGGTCGTTTGGCATTCGCGCAATCTCAGGCCTTGTTGAATAAAACCTTGGGTGAAAACTCAGATGGATGGGTGACGTGATGAACCTCTCATCAGTGACTGGTGATCTCAACAAATGGGCCCTTCCAAATGGCAACAAGCATTGCCACTGCACAACACTTAGTTTAGCTTCATTCTGCGATTATTGCTTTCCCGTAGACCCTTCACAAGCAATTTCTCTAACAGCGAGTCTTTCTCTTATGGTGGGAGCACCGTACCGCTTTGTGGTGCTTAGTCTTTTGGCACCCGGCTCAATTGTGGCTCTACGGATGGGGTGTGTGCACTGCACACCCATGTACACAGCTTCAGCGGACACGCTACTCCAATTGAAAGAAGCCGAAATTCCTCTGTCAGTGTTGATGATGTCCAAACAGAGCCGGTGAATTTAATTCCGTGGGCACAATGATGTTTTTTTCGTGGATCTGCTGCCTACATGGTACATGACGTTCTCGTTCACTAAGAACCCCACCGCCTTCGTGGCCCAATTGTGAGGTTTAATTGCAGTGCTCTGCTTCGTTATTTCACGGCACTGTCCCTAGAACAAACCTTGTGTGAAGACGAGACGGAGCTTCTTTACTTTGATAGATAGACCAAGAATCAGTGCACGTTTTATATTTCTCATCCATATTTTGTTCTACAGCTGCCAGTATCACTTGACTATCCAATCGTAAAATGTTGTGCAGTCGCATGTTAAAGCAGACAAGTGTGTGCTCTTTATACTAAATTATCAGACCTCGCTTGCTTCTCAGTTTTATGCCGTGGATAATATAAGACTGACGGGTGAGTTTAATAAACCGAACAGCTAACAGGCAGGTTTCCTAAAATCTGCCCTCTCCATCTTCTCAATTGCCACCATCCATGCGTATTCAAACTGGTGTCATCTGTTCTCGTGCCCACAAGTGTACAGACCACACGCCACGATAGACCAATGGACCTTCATTTGTTTTTATAGCATATTTCCACATTTCCTGCTTTATTTTCCCCTTTGCTCTTTTAGTCTCCTCAGTCAGCCACTTTCGTTTGTCTTCTCCACGACTGCAATCATTTTGGGTCTGCTGCTGTTCAGCCTGACGCGTTTGGTCATGCAGGCAACGGAGGCCGAACGTCCAGTTCGCCGACCGAAGGTATCCAAACAGAACGAGAAACCGCGTCCCTCTGAGCAGCCACGGACTCCCACAGCTACCGCACCGGCGAACGGTGTACCATCCAGGTTGGTCTCATTATGTGGTAGGTTACCGTGTGACGTTGATTTAGCTCCTCTGATGGACATTCTTGGTCGGATAATTTTTGCACCCTGTTGTCTTCAAACCTGATAAGAACTGGGTCGTTAGACAAATACCCCGGAAGAAAAATGAATCTACCCGCTATTTCCAAGTCTGTGAACATGGTGTCTACCCGAAGCTTGTTAACTAATGATGGTCAAGTATTGGTCGGAAGTGGTCATCTGTTGTCCTTGTGTTTAACTCAGCCTTATGTCTCTTCGTGTACTCTATCCCCAAAATTGAACGAAGTTAGAATGTTTCAGTGATAGGTTCCTGGAGGAATAGTCCAAAATATTAGTTGTGCTTGCATGCTTATGAAGTTCATTTATACGTAACTTAAGGTTGTTTTCGCTTTCTATTTTGTCATAGTTTTACACCGTGTGCGCTCAGTCGACATGCTCTAAAATGATTGTCGCAACATCACTCACAATACTCTGTTGTTCCTTGAGTCGTTTTATGATTTTCATGTATTTCTGTTACTTCTTCATGAAATACTTTCAGTTCGTTCAGAAGAATCACACCCGCGCCCGTGGTAGCCCTGAATCCGCTAACATACGACAGTCTGGTGTTGGATGCGGTCAGAGGTCATCAGCTGTTAGTTATTTGTTTGCGTGGAGATGGTGGTGCTCAAGATCGCCGACTGTGCGCAAATTTTGCTTCAAAGACGGCCCATGTGATGTGAGTCTTCAAATGAATATGCTTAAGTCGCCTCAACTTAATCGTTCTAGTCACGCTTCTGACCCGTCTCCCTTTGATTAGTGGTTAAGAATTCCCATTTTCCGTAGATCTCAAATTAAGTAGCCGGTTCAAATTAAGCCATTCATTTTCGTATAACCGCTTTCACACATCTACCAATAGTAGTTATCACACAATAAGTTTCATAAGATTGTCTCAACCTTCATCTTTGCATTCGCTGTGATGTGGAGCTGGAACGCTGGGTATTTTCCAACAGCCCTCGTTTTTCAGTCTTCTGGTTGATTCATTATTCAGTGGTCGAAATCGAAAAGACTTCGTGCTGTAAATCTTTAATAGTCCGTCCAATGAGTCTTTTCACCGGTACCCTTCTTGAGAATCGCGTTGGAAACGTAGTTTTGCGGTGCTTCTTGTTCAGGGCTTACAGCTTGGGGTCCAGACCTGATTAGAACGCTATTTAACGTCTTAATGCAGCATCTCAGACTCTTTTAGGTCTATAATGACTGAATCCACTACCTCAAGTTTCTTTTGCTAATATGAAACTTTGCTTGCTTCGTAGGTGATCGGTGAAGGGTTTGTTATTCCCGGAAACTAAGTAGTTGTTCGATCACAGAAACAGCTCCTCTCATACTTCCGAGATCCCTGTGTCAGTCAGACAGTAAGACTGCCTCATCGCCCACCAAAAACCGTTTGAAATAGCTCGCATTCGGTAGAAATGTACACCCGTTAATGTTGGCTTTTATGCATATCCACTTTATATCGTTACGCTGCTGGCTCGTCCAGAAATCCGTTTGGTTTGACCCGTGCGTTGATTCAACCATCATTTGTCGTCACAAATCTCAGTGCCCGTTAGCGAGTTCAACAACGGTACTGTAGATTTCGAATACCATATGCATCACTCAAATGACGTGTGTTTCTCGGCGAGAGAGCCAAACCGGTCCACAGTGTCACTGAACGTCCCAAGCAGTCATCTCGGCACTTGTCTGTTCAAGCTTCTTTTCTAAAAAGAGATCTGCTGCCCTAATTGCATGACTCGTTGGACTGCACTGTAACCTGTGCTTTCAAAATTCTTCATCATTGTAGCATTTTCAACATCGTGCCGTAAAAGCTTGAATTTCTCACGTGAGCACCGTCTTTGTTACTCTACTTGTTTTATTCTCCCTCAGTATCGTGCTCTCAGAATCTCCCATCATGGCCATAGTTGAATAAGGTAGTCGCACATTCGTTGAACTTATTATCTTTCACGATGAAATCGCATCCTCACAAGGCCACCAAATCAGAGTGAACGTAGCTGTTCCTAAATGAGACCGTCAGTAGTCCTTAATCTAAATCTTTCCACTTTTCTTATTACTCAATCTCAGTTCTCCTCGTGTTCGATGTGCCCAACTTTCTTTGGAACGTTACGCTGGCTGGTATGCCAAACTTTTAAGGGTTGCGCGTTCTGGAATGCCCGTGCTTGTCTCACGTGACTCTGACAGTCCCTCCGCCGCCGACCCAGGCACGGTGTTTATCAACCCAGCCAACTGCGTAGGCACTGTGCTTGCTCTCAATGGCGCAAGGCGGTACTTCAGCATCTACCACCCCTTGATGCCTGGTGCGGAGTCCAGTTCGACTGTGTCCGTACGTTTCCTGTTTTCAATTTTCCTAATCGTAAACCTTTAGTAGTGTGTGCCTCCCCCATCGGAACTGTATCCGAGGCTCCCGAACATTCCAATTCAATTAAGTAGACTTTTATAATCACGCCTAAATTGTTGGTCCAAAGTCCGAAGTGGAGCGCTGCTCTCCATGTCATCTTTTTTTGCTTATCCAGCTCCAAAGGTCGTACTCTAACCATCGGCGGCAGAAAGTTCTTTTTTGGTTACGTTTTCGTAGTGTGCGGTTGAGATATATTAGTTCCGTATCCGCACCACAGGTCGTGTTAACAATGGCTAATAGTCATCTGTGGAAATCTCACATCTGTACTCAGTTGATTGGTTAGTTCTGATTGAGTGTCGGATCGGAGAAACGCAGTCACCATTATCCCACTGTTTTTGGTCACATCCAGTATTCAGTAGGAGAAAGTATGCGGTTGGTGCGACCCCGTAAGTTGTGTAAGAACAAAGTGCAAATAAAAAGCCGAGTACAAGCTCAACGGACTCATGTTAGCCCGTCCCAGATATCCAAGGTTTCCACACTGGAAGGAAGCGGAGGTCAAAAAGTCATTTACTTTTTTTCGGATGACCGTGATCCTGGAATGCTTGACGCACACATGCACACCTTTTGTAACCGCTTTCCAATCGCTCTGTTAGCATGTGCCACTGCAAATTTCGCACTGATACGTCTCAGTTACACGTGTATAAGGATTGGGCGTGCTGACAAATTTGCCCAAAACGATCCACTAACAGTCGCAGAGGTTCTCTGACCAAGCGCAGAACGGCTGAACTATTGCTGTTTTTGGTTACTTCTCCCACGACGGTATATAATATTTGTTTTCCATAGACGAGATAGCTCAGTGGTTAGAGCGCGAATTTACTGACCGGAAGGTCCTTGGTTCGAACCCGACCTCTGCATGTTGACTTCTGCTGTCTAGGCTTGGGCAACCTGGTAGTATCCCAGCCATCGTGCTTCTTTCGCGTGGTTTGGCAGCTGGGCACCGAAAGGGTGTTACTGCTGAACGATTTCGACACTTTTTTCCATAGACAACTACCCCGCGGGATCAAGGAAACCACCAGGTTTTGATAGTTTTACCGTTTCACAAGGAATATTGAAACCAACTCGGGTGAGAGCTAATTGCGTTTAGAACTCATTGCCATACATTTGAAACCGGCGAATGGGTCGCCTCACCAGAGCCTGAAGTGTATGCCTTCCGGTTACGATCAAAACACCGCAGATTCCACTGGATTCTATTAGGTTTTGAACTTTTCTTCAGTTTCCATACTTGTCATTCACTAATCAGTATAGGTTGCTAGATACAATGGTAGACTTCAACACCATCAAACCCCAAATTTTTTCACTGCAAGGAAATTAGCTGTGCTAGTAGGTTAAGTTTTTTCAAAATATTCTGGTGTGCTCAGTGTAATATTCGCAACCCTTGAGCAACTGTGTCGCTGAAGCGTCCAGCGTCTGTTAGGCCTTCAAACAATGATAGTAAATTTGTTGAAAGTGTGTATTTACCTAGTAATGCATACCTACAATTCCCTAAGCCAAGTTCAAAACATACTTACACTGAGAATGTTATCTTACCAGACGAACACAAGCTCTTTACTGCCTTCTTGAATTTTTCAGGACTCAGAATCCTCGCCGTACTCGGACACAGAAGCAAATATCGGTTCAGTTACTGATCAATTGCAAAGACGTCCCCCACCCGTCCGAAAACGCCGAATTTTTGGACATATCTTTGGGATGGAATCGGACGAGGATGAAGACGGACGTCAGTTGCAATCATCTTTGCGCACTCGACCGCCACCGCCTGTGTTGCTTGAGAGTGAATTATTAGATGGACTTCCGAACTGGCTCGATCGTTTGTTCGAAGGCTCTCTACCTCGTTATCAACTCATCGAATGGCCTTCAAATCTTCGCGGGAATGAACTGGACGAGTCAGACTGATCCGCCTGACAAGCGTCCCTGTTTTCAATTCTTATAACTACTGTGGCGATTCCCCTTTTGTTCCTGTTCTTTTTTTTACGGATTTTAGTTGATTATGGCTTTGCATTTCAAACCATTCTGGGTAGTGTATGCAGTCCAGCACAGAGAAATCCATATTAAATGGATGGTATTTTGAGATCAAATATACATGTTGTACATCGCACTCCACTCCGTAATCTGTTCAGTTACTTCTTGGTCATTTGATAAAAATTAAAGAGGCTTGTCACGTTCTTGATACCGAGTTTTTTGCAGTTCATAGACAGATCTTCGTGGATCAGTCACGCAGCAGTGAGTTTCATCAGTCAGACAGCCTCAACTGAAAGTGCCATATTCGTCTAGGCGTGATAACGTGCCATATACCTGGTCGCTGTTTGGCTTATTAGCAATTACTAACTACCTGATAAATGACGGTTGTCACAAAATCTCACAATCGTACTCAGCCGGTCGCTCGAAAGTTATGGCTGATGACGCAGCTCTGAGTAAGACTTCATAGACCTTATCGTTTTGGTTATTGGAATCTTGTGTCATCGGCATATCACCAATGAAAATAAATCGTATGTTCGCATTCCAGTTTGGCAACCTGTTAAGTGGGCAGTAATAGAACTACCGCTCCTGTACCATTCACCACTAAACATGGAAAGTGCGTCCACGTTGAAGAGGGTATTCGGCATTTTCTGGGGTTGGGTGTGTGCCTGCACTCGTCAGTTTGGTTTCATATCTATCAATCAACAGAAAGGGGTAACGAAAGAGATCAGGGAGGGTCGTTCGAAAGGAGGTATCCTAAATGTTACCCCTAAAAGTTGATCCGAACGCCTGAACACCGGTAACGCCCGGCTGCTGGTTCGTGGGAGGTACACTGCTGCTGTTACCTATTTTGCTGCGTCCTGATAACCGCAGTGTAAGTTGACTGGTGACGCAAAGTCCCCTCGCGATGCACGCAACTGGGCCGACTGATAAACTTACTGTTACAACCGACTAGATAAATTTCAGGCGACAGCGCGAAAGAAAAGTTGTCAATGTCGAACTGAGCTTGTAGGCTCTTCCAACCTTTCTGGTTTCTGCTCACGTGATTGTCGTTGCATGCTGTTGGAAACCCTTCAGGACATGATAATGGACCGACCCCAACAGCGAGCGTCATGTCACTGAGTAGCCTGACTACATAGCTAAAATTTATCCATCTGTCCATGGGCTGTTTCGTAAAAGGCTCTGGTGATGCTTCTTCCCAACATCGTGTTCAGATGTGCTCATCTGGATGCTGTTAGAGGGTGCAAAATACGTAGCTCTTGACCGTTTTACGGGGAGGCAGAGGGCTATTTGAGATGACTCTCTATTGCCCTCCATTTTCTTCACTCCCTACTGGGGCTTCGTGCCCGTAAAACAACGCCAATGTCTACTGCAGTTGTGTTGCTTAACGTGATGGCGGTCTTGTATTTGCTTACGACATCAGTTAGTGACAAAGGTAAATACTGACAGCAAGAATGTCTTTGTGCGAACTAGTGAGGTTATTATGCAGGTAAATATCACCATGAGAGCCCCCACCACATGCTTGTGGAACAACCATTTTAATCGCAGTGGACGGCCTGTCAACTTTCCAATACTTCCAAGTATGTGTGAGGCGTCGCTTCCCTGGGATGGCTAGGTCGGCGCTTTCGTTTCCTCTTTATTGATTCTAAATGTTCCCCCGGTTGTTGCTGCTCCGATCAGTGGTAGTGCTTGGAGTGGGCAGATAATTTAGTGTAAGCCTAAACCGCTCAAACTTGGGTCCAATATAACAGCAGGGGAGTTGAGCTAGGTGAGATATTAATAAGCACTAGCAAGTTACCATAGAACAGAAGAACAATAAACGACAATAACAAATAAGCGTCTATAGGTTAGCACCCAGCTTCTCCAAGAAAAACGATTACACCAATTTTGCTGACTCGACTGAAAGGTCAGACAGCTGGAGTTTCTTTTTCGGCAGCCAACAGACCCGGAATTGAAGGCGCCATTTACTCGTTCAGAAAGTGGAGCTCATTGTTGAGTTCCCTCTAGACCTCTACGTCCTCTGTGTTCGCATCCTAAAATGCCTTTAAAAGGAATGCCAGTTTGTGCTGGAGTGTTCAGATCAAAGCGCAACAATTGCACTGGGTTTCCTACTTGGAGGTGAGGATTTGGTTTCATAGTTGGCAGGTGTCCTGTTATCTGTACAGCCGATCAGACCCGTGAAGTAGAGGCAGCTGTCACTGGTAAAAGAGTAAGCAGAGTTCGATAATGAGTCTATCAGATAATCATTCAAGGCCGCACACTTAGGATACCATCTAGCCAGGCAAGCGTGACTTTGCGTCCCATGTTTCATATTAGACGAACATTTGTTATTGCTCGCCGGTGGTTTCAGAGAAGCACAGCGTGTCGCACTATTGCACATTTTTGTGAACGCATGCGTACAGGGTGACGAGGAAATACAAACTGACAAAAAAGCTTCTCTTGTATAGGTCATATTTGTGCGTAAATAGTTCGAAACAAATAACGCATTAACTCAGTGAATTGGAGACAATCCAGCTGGAAATTGTTTTAGGCAAGTACTGTGCAGCTCCTAGCCACATGCGAGAAGAACCACGTGGACCCCAACCAGGAGGTCACGAAGAGAGCCTGTTCAAGGCTGCAGCGAAAAGAGTGAACGAGGTATGAGTGGCGGATGCGAGGTGGTCGATTTCAGCGGTGTCGCACTGCCGGTCACTCAGCTGGGCACATGACTGACATATCTCACGGATCCACCGTTACGTACACAGGATCGATGCTTTCGCTTCCCAGGCAGCTTTTCGAGTAGGGTTTGTCCTTGTCGTTCAGCGGCTTTCGTTCACCTGAAAGGCACAAACGAATAAAGAGTGTAGCACTGCGGAGCAGCGGGGAAGTTATATCGCCAGCGCGAGGACTCAAACGAAAAAGCGGCTAGAGCTGCTCTGAACTGGGTACTAGGTGTAGCGCGAACATCCGTCTGAGGGAGATTATTCCACGTACCAACAGCCCGAAATGAGAAAAATTGTTGCCTAATAAAATTGCGCACCAGGCTTGAAAATCTCACCATGTCCCCGCCATGTGTTAGGTGGGTCAACAATGAAAAACCTGTTGGCCAAACTTTGTTCAAACAAGGCATAAGTAGGGATTGGGTCTCCCGGGAGGCGCCGATACTCCAGAGGGAGAGGTCAAGCACTGCAAGACGCCTTTGATAATCAACGGATTTGAGGCCGGCAACCATTTTCGTAGTGGCTTTTTGGACACGCCCAATGAGGGTTACGTCTTTCTTGCGTCCTGAGTGGACAGATTGGTTGGCATATTCAAGAAGCGGTCTGACGTATGCCGAATAGAGTATCTGGAATTCCGCGCAAGTAATACGGGGGAAAGGTGCGTCGGATCATTCGTAGAACGACGAATGCCTTTTGAACCGATTTTTCATGGTGCAATGAGAAGGACATGTTTGAAGAGAGCCGGATACTTAAATCTTTTCTGGCATCTATCCTCGTGATGTCTTCTGGTTTATTTTCACCATGCACGACAAAGTCGTTCACTGAGTCTCCTCAGAATGACAGATGGACACACTTTTCGTCATTCAGAATAAGGTGCCAGTCCAACGACCACTACTTTGCAATGTCTACATCCATTTGGAAGGCGCTGGTGTTGGATCTCCAGGATTTCAATTCGTCCGCAGAAAGTAGACATGGACTTGAAAGCATATCTGGAAGATCGTTGACGTAGATAAGAAGCAGTAGTCCCAAAACGGAGCCTTGCGGATCTCCAATGGAGACGAGTGCCGGAGAAGTGTAGATCGGATCTACTTTCAGTCGGAATGTTGTATCTGATAGGAACGCCTTAATCCGGTGTAGCATTTCCCCTTGAATCCCATAAAACTCGAGCTTGCGAAACAGCCGGACATATGGGATCCGGTAGAATGCTTTTAAGAAGTCAATAAATATGGCACCCGATATGATGCCTTCGTTCCTAGCTTGGGTTAAGCTGTCCATACCCAGTAAACATGACACCGTTGGCAAAGGTCAGTGGCATGTTACGGTTGTCCCTGGTGGCCAAGGTCGGTCAAAGGTGGCAACCCAAAAACAATTTAGTGCAGCTGTGGTGTCTTTTTAATTTAATTTCATAGCCTGTAAAAGGCGAATGAGGCTAACAGTTGCTGGGGCAAATGTACTGGCTAACTCACTGTGTTCCATAGTACTCGGTCGCACCACGCAACCTCACGGCACCTGAACCGTAACCTAATGACGTGTTTAATTACCAACCACGTTGTGCTTACGACAACATGCTGCATGGTCAAAGGATAACCAGATAAGTGCAAAACTAGGAATTTATTAGTAATAAGGTAATAACATCACTGATTTTTGTCAATCCGCTCCAAGACTGCCTCCTTCCACGTCGAAGTTTTCAGTTTTCAGGGATTGAATCAAACGCTCCCCTGAACCAAGACTGAATGATTTTCTCTATAAAATCCACTTTGACAGTCGAGTGTGTGGCCACAGAGCACATGGCATCTAAGGCGAATGAGTGTCTGGAGGTGTAGGCACCTCGGAGTGATTGTAGTAAGCTAGCGCTAAGTCCCTTCCCCGTCCACCTTTATTCTTTTCTTCACAATAAGGCTTTCAAATAAATCATGGTTGTACGGCAACGAAGCATCGGTGTTGAACACCGATGTCATGCTGTTGATGATGATGATGATAAGTCTTTTATCTTCGCCTTCTAACAAAGTTAGTTTATCTGCGTACTCAAGGGCAAAGAGAGCACGCAGCATATTTCTGACTGACAGACAGAAGTCAGAGCATCTCCGTCTTGAAATAGAAATAACCCTTGTTAATAAATTGTTGATCGGGGTGAAGGCACTCACTGATTGTTCACGGAATTCTGCGTTCAACAATCTGACCAAGAAGGCATTCCATTTTTGTGATTTTGATCTCTTCAAAGTTGCTCTTCCATACTTGCTGCGAAAATGCACCAAAAATTAGACATTACTCTGCATATTTCATCCATACATCCATCTTTTCCAAACGATCCGACAATTCTTTCAGTATTTGAACAAGAAACGAATGCGTGACGTTAACCCACTTCGGAAGGCATCGGCTATACCACTCTCGTCATGCATTTTGCCTAAAGATGAATAGATGAATAGGGACGAAATGTACCTCGAAACGCAGCCAGGATGTTTTGGTTGAGGGATTGGGCACATAAAACTTATCGGAGCTGAATGTTTCCTCGCCGAATTCATCGGTTTGTCTAGCGCTCCACGGGTGTGGTGGCACCATCGCAGACGACCAATGACCGTAAGTCGAACTACATACAAAATGTCCAATAAAATAAAATTAAAGCCGCCAACATACTCAAAGAGTGAGGAAAATATTTGTGGAGGGGTTATGTAAGTGAACTTATTTGAAAATTTTTGGTCTCGTCATTTTTTACCTGCATCACTAGTGAAGCAGCGGCTCCTGCATTCAAACATTGGCCGGATGGTCTCCAGTTCCTGGGGAATCAGTCGATGGTTTCGGTTAAACCACTGGGATGCTTCAGCATCTAGAAACTCGTGATTGTGTATCATATTAAATCTAATTATTCCAAAAGAGTTGCCCAGCCTGTCCACGTTGACCACGCCCCGCACTGTGTGTAATCGAGCAGTCGGCGTCGTTTTCCGTCGTAAAGACGACGTGCAAATACCTTCCGGCGGCGTTGGTACTTGATGAACGCTTTCTCGCCGAGGAAATATGTTCTCGAGGTTCACACGCGATCCTGAAATTCTGTGGGGGTTTCATCCTGTAAGTGAAGCCAATCTATGCTGAAAAGCCGAGAAGCACTGTACAGCTGTTTCATCCTTATTGGGAATCATCGGCAGTGCGCTTCTGGCGAAACTCCGGAAAGTCTCGAACCTGCGACCTCCTGGCTAGCAGTCTGAACACTTAACCGTTCGGTCACGAGCGGCTGATCAGCAGTGTGATTAACTCGCACTTAGACAGGATATAGCGCCCCTCATCCTTCAATCACGGGATCCACACCACGCGGTCACACGATTTGACTGCCTCCTCGAGCAACGATTTCTCAGATGAATGAGCGGCGCTATATCCTGTCTAAGTGCGAGTTAATCACACTGCAGATCAGCCGCTCGTGGACAAACGGTTAAGTGCTCAGACTGCTAGCCAAGAGGTCGCAGTTTTGTTGGAAATTGGTTCAACGTACCCAAGATCCACTATGGGGGCGGAATCCGTATTGTAAAGTTGCCAATGCCTCAGCACGATGCCTCCATGAAGACCGTGGGAAATTTTGTGGAATAGCTGGTTTACTAGCGTATTTCCTTCCGTATCCACATTGGAAATAATCTCAAGACTACCTGAACAATAAATGCGCTCTCTTTCTCTGCGAAAACTCAAAATAGAGGAGGCATTGGCGACCTGCATAGGAAAACGTTTACTATCTTTCCATCAGGCGTCCAGAAAGATAAAGCCAAGGAATTCGTCACAGCTTTTAAGTATGGTGGGTCTTTTATGATGATCAGCACTCGCTGTATTGGGGGCACGGCGAAGTTACTGACTCATTGAAAGAATGCTTAGGTGTATGGGCAGAACAAGCAGACTGTACAATAGGGTGGCAAGTTCTTTGAAGTTTTGGCACAAATTTAACAAATTTGGACGGTCTTGTTGGCGCCTATAGGGCAGTTGGTCGGGAATTACTAGGGATAGGCCATCAGACTGGATATTGCAGTCGCGGTACCCTCATCGCGACGTCCTACTTGTGTTCGTGGACATCAAAATATTCGGTGTGATTATCCGAGAATGTGGATCATCCACCGAGTCGCACACTCGCGTCAATACTAAACAGTGCATCGAATTCTTTTCCGTAACTGTACTGAACGGAAGGCTAGCCTCTAAAAACCTGTGTGGCTCCGGATTTCCCCGAACAAACTTAGCCAATTTGGTACGTTCAAGGGGTTTTAGGCATAGAAACGTTATTCGACTATTTTCCTGAGTGAACTCTGCATTGAATATTCTGTGGATTTTATCTCACTCGTAAAGAACACTGTGGAATTCTAAAATATGTTAAAGTTTGATTTCGTGCTTTATCTCGTAAACCGGTAATGAAATGTGAATCAGTGGTGAGTGATGACCTTATAATTTAGCGCACTTAAACAAAATGCTATAGCAATATTTCACGGAAAGGTGCAAACAGATAAGACTAACTCCACGTCAAATTCGCAACTTCGAAAGCCCATCATCAAGACGGCTACCCCAAATTTCCCTGTAATTTCTCCTTAAAATTAGGTTTTACAGACCCTCAGATGCGGGCGCTCAGTATTCGCACAATGAAATTGAATTTTCGAAAGCAACGACGTGTCCCTGATGGACTAAAACAGACAGGCAATTGTGTTCAGAATACAAATCCAAACTTTTGAGCCCCATCTAGTCATCCCGGGGTCCCAGCGATGCTAGAAAACTGTTTCACCGGAAATTTTCCGCCAGGGGTATGATTTCATCAGTGGTCACGGATTCAAAGATTCACGGATTGATACACAGGATCGACGGTTTTGCCCAAGTTTCCCGGGTCGGTTGTGTTCTTGTCGTTCTGCGGTTGTCGTTCACCTGAAAGGCACAAGCGAAAAAAGGGTGTAGCACTGCTCTTTAAGTTCTTAGCGCAGGGCAGTAAGTTTGCCAGCACGAGGACTCGCATAGAAAAGTGTCTAGTAGTGCTTTGAAATGGGTTCTAGAAGGAACGTGGACAACTG
>SJOL01009828.1:954058-964786 GCA_004794785.1 Opisthorchis felineus
GGACGACCAGGTTTGCTGTCGTTTAAGGACCTGGGGCAAACTTGCGTCTGTTTGGTTTCTTGGGCAGTGGTGCGCGGTTTGATCGGAAAGGTGTCTCTGTGGGGCCCTGAACGCTGGGTTGCAGCACCGAGTGGTAGTTCTTTTGGTGGCGCTCCCATGAGGCTCGTTTTCGCAGAGAACTGCACCTTGAAGCCAGCCAGTAGCTTTCTGATTTGGCGAATCGTATGCGGCTTGCTTGGCTGCATTCGCGTTTCTTTCGCGTTTGTGTGAACCCCCGAGTTGCCCGCGATCAGCGTCGCCAACTGGGTGTACGAGGGCCTATCCGGCTCGTTTTGGTCAGGCTTGCGGCTTTGGCTGTCGGGGTTCTGGGCGTCGTCTGAGCCCACAGTCGAAGAGATCACTTCCGAAGGAGTGGAGTTGGAGATTAGCAGCTTCACATTCTCAGTGGCTCTAGGGTTTTGCAGCATTCCTCGGTGTCAAGGTCAACGCATGTGGTTGATCTGTCGGTAGGCTTCGCCGCTTGTCTGCGCACGTCTGACCCAGTCCAGCTCAGAAGTTGTGGTTTGGGTGTGGGGGTCACTGCTGATCCTTCATTGTTTGGTACGGAAAGAAGCGCTGATAGCTCTACGTACTTTGGGCACTGCGCCCTCGTGAGGCTTGCCTCCTCCAGAGCATCGCTGCCTTGGATTGCCGGTTGCGTCGGCGTGCTTTCCGGAGCACAAGGGCTATAACTACAATCGGTTTCGCCCGTACATTTAAAGTGCCACCAAGCCTTGCAGGAGTGGCATTACATACCACGTCCAACATTCGACGGACACCCATTTCGTCCACATCTGTTGTGGTCCATCGATGGCTGCGGAGAGCAGCTTGTATTAATTTGGATCAAAATTGGGAATTAGTGCAAAACTGGAACTGAGTGCGAAATGACAGATGTTATCACGTAAATGTTGTGTTAGAGTGAAAAAATTCAACAAATGACACGTGTGAACTCCGTAGCAGATTGAACAGTGAAAGAATTCTTTCACAAATTCGCACGAAGAAAAAACGATTCCGATTTCGAATGTACCGCGCTTAGATGGAATGGTTTTTGGAGTAAGCACATACGCAACATTTAGGCGTAAAAAGTTTTGTTCCGCTCGCAAACGTTTTTCAGCCAAGAGCATTGTGCGGTCACGACGCCCCTCAAAAGCACAATGCTCTTGTCTACAAAACCTGTTCGAGTGAAATAAAAGTTTCGCAGCCAAAATGTTGCGTTTTGTTATATGTATCCTCAAACAAAAAATTACCCTGATCTACATTCATTTTGTCGCAATTTCTTTTACCTAATCTTCCTTCTAAATCTATGGCGCGTATTCGACTTTGAACTTGTTGTGATATGGGCCGACCCATGGACGCACACCCCAAACTTCTCTGAAACCGTAGCGCGAAGGAAGGAATCTTTAACATAAAATTTTAGTATTTGATGGTATTTATTCGAGTCCTTAAAATCTCAACGTCCGGCCGGAAGTTCGGTGTTGTGTAAACGTACTCGAAGTCCACTGTGGGCGCGGAATTCATATTTTAATGGCTGCTGACGGCTGTGCGTACTATGCCCGTGAAGGTGGGAAGTTTTGTGGAGAAGCCGGTTTCTTTACGTAGTTTCTTCTGTGTTGGATTTAGAAGAAACCCCAAGATACCATGAACAATGATTGCGCCCTCTAGGTCCGTGCAAACTCAAAATGGAGCAGCCATTCGCGATCTGTATATGAAAAGGTCTTTTGTCATTGCGGCAAGCGTACCGCCAAACAAAGTCAAGAATTTCGTCACAGCTAGTAAGTTTCTTGTTAGCCTTATGATGGTCAGCATATGGCGTATCGGGCGCACGGCAAAGTTTAAACTTCAAGGGTATACAGAACCCTTGATTGTGCCGTTGGATGAATTAGTGGTTTTATTGACAGAACAAGTAAACAACACAATAGGGCGGCCAGTTCTTTCAAGTCCTGGCACAAATTAAACGGATTGAGGCGGTCTTGTGGCGGCACATAAGGCGCTCGTCCGGGAAATATAAGGGACGTGATGAACCACGGGCAGGACATGAGACTGGGTAAGGTGGTCACGGCACCGTCATCGCGACGTTGTACTTGGGTTCGTGGACAGCTCCGTACATGAGCATCTTGATTGAGTCGTTTGGGGTTGTCACTGTAGTTAGGATTTGCCAAGGAATTATGACAACTTAAGACCAGCATGGATCAATAATGTTCTTGGGTCCGTCGAGGGCGTACGGTGGTTAATTGCTGCCATTCAAACGAGGCAACAAGACAGCCTTGTCTACATTGAGGACTCAGAATAGGGAAAATTGTCAAGAAGGTCTGCCCGAAACACTGTGATGTGAATTAGACTACGGCCCGATTTCAAAAGCGGTAATCGATATTCGGGCGCAGATAATAGGTATATGATCGATGCAAACGGGTTTGGGCATTGAAGCAGTCACCGAAGTTGATTAGCGCATACACGTCCCCTGTCCCCCTCGCGCCTGGTTTCGTTTCAAATGCCACAACTTGTATCACGAAACAACACCGTGACATGGATCCGAACTCTGGCCAACAACAGGTCCTTTATGCCGGCACCTACAATCTTTATTTGTTTTGCCTGCCGCACAATTACGCGTCAACATCGTGCCAACGAATCCGACCTTTGGCCAACAACAGGTTCCGTGAACTAGTTCAGGGCGCAATGTAATTTCACGGTCTCCTAGAAATATATAAGGACCGAACTCGGCCAACCAAAAGGCACTCGCACAACACTCTCAACACTCGCACAACACACTCAACACACAACACAAGTCCACGGACAAGTAAGGAACACGTGTAGCAGCTATACCGCGGAGAAAACACTTTCCCGCCATCCGGACCTTCACCAAGGAACCTTCACAAACGATAAGTTCCCTCTTTGTCCTGCTCTACCTTTCGCATGGCATTTATTTTATACATGGTGCAACTCGCTTCTGTAAACTACTGTCAACTACAGTAAAGACTGTTATTAGTGCATGCATCTTCTGAATTGTATTATGGCTATCATAACCTGTGCACTAATAGCATATGTGATTATGAGGGTTTCTCACTGGCTTAGTTGTGTGCAACTAAGAAGCCCGGGTCTTGCAGGGACATGAGATCAGAGAAAAACGTGAGTGGTGGTTTTCGTGTTTGTAGTATGAGTTGACCTCAGAATGGCGCAGTTACAGTCTAAACAAAAGCGTGGAGATTGCAAAACGAGTTTCCTCTGAGGCTTCATGCCGCGTGTACTCAGCTAGTCTCTGTTGGCATTTTTTGCTCTGCTACGAGTGAATTTTTTGATTCATAGGAAGATTGCCCGGGATATATGCTACAACCAGGGCAAGCTCGGGCCGGAAGCACAGGCGTCCGACAAAAGTTGCTTCCATTTTGGTTTTTTCTATCCTCCATTGCAGAAGGCGGATTATGAAGTTCAGCATACACTAGGAATAACTGTGAGGAGAAGGCATGCAGTTGAAGTGAGAGATGTCAACCGTGCGCTTTTTCGCATCGTCGTGGACAGGAGGTGCGGAAGGGACGGACATGGTACGAAAAGATATGGAGAACTCTTCAGAAGCTTTCGTACGCAAGCGGTGTCCGTCTGGGGTGCCCAAGTCCTCCGTTCCTGTTCAATTTCGCGATCAATGAGGTATTGAAATGGACGCTGAAATGTCTTCTGAACCCCGTTTTTCATGTATCTTCTGATGAAAACCTTGTCGATCTGGAATATGGAGACATCGTTCGCATCTTCGAAGTGGAGAAAAAGGCGCATATGTTTTTGGATGACCTGACCAAAGTCGTCCCGTTTTTTGGTATGCATTTTGCGCCCAAACAGTGTAAGTTTATAATAATAATGTTTATTCCAAACTGGTGTGTGACATACAGTCAGGCAAGATCATAGTGTTACGGTCAGAATAAAGCATGAGTTTGTTCTTAGTTGCAGGTAATGGAACAAATGGACGAGAAGATACAGTCAAGAGTAGGAAGGGAATGGTTGCGGGCGTGCTATTAAACTGGGTATGGCAGTACCGTGCCGCCAATGCACTGGCACACCTCGGTTTCTGGACAGCCTTGTAACAGACGTCTTGTTTGAGGTGATGAAGCTGGGATGGGCAATTCTGCGAGCGGTGGAATATTTTTGGTTGGCCAAGGGAATCCGCAGATGTAGAACGAAGCCGATGTAAGATCGCAGGTATTTTTCTGGTCTGGTTGGGGATGGCTGTGGATATATATCATAGGCCAGATGGAATGGATAGCAGCAAAACAGAGCTTTCGAAGCAAGTATTGCTGAAGGTCAAACCTTGGGACGACGAAGGATTGGGATGAGATAAGTAAAGCCCGGTAATTTTGAGAGGTGAGGAAGTGAGGAGGTGGGACTGCTACTGCGGTTGAGTATGGGATGGCTGCAAGTCGATTCTATTAAGCTACATGGTATTGGTATTGGGAAGCAAAATTGGAGTGAATTTGGGATCTAGCGCTCTAAATGAGGAGATTTGACACCAAGTACCCGCCCACTCAATAGGTCTTCGCTACGGCTGCTTCCATGTGTGCACGTTTGAGGACGCATGCAGCCCTTGGGCCCTAGGGCTCATGTCTTGAACTCACGACTAACATGTATACACCCCTCTTTAGCTTTAGCTTCGCTGCGTCCAATAATGCGTACGGTTTCCTAATCCTGCTATCAAATCATCGATGTACACACGGCTCCCTCATTATCGCCAGTGGTACTAATTGAGCAACTAATGGGTTTACCTTTTTAACAGTAAAACTCCAGCTTCAGTGTGGACAACCGGATTTATTAGGCAGTTGGTGGGGTAGCCACTACAATTTTTTTCAAGCATTTGGTATATATGAGTGCATAAGAGTCGTAACTGATTATACATTATTCCTTTCAGATACCCTGTCGAGTGAAAGCGGCTTCCTGAAACTAAGAACGGGACTGACTACATGGTACGCTTGTACCGATGCAAGCAATAAATAGAAATATGATTCGCCAAGGGTGGTTGTTTTTTTCAGGCATGGGCTTGGCAGACGGACGACATATATGGATATGAAGGACCGCCATTGGTCGTTGGAATAGTCTATTGTCTATAGTCAGGTTTTATTGTCAGCTGCAAGCATGGGTGCGTGCCCCGCAGTTACTATAAGTGGTCAAGGTAGGCGATATTGGATACAGTTATGATTATGGCGGGCCGTCGTTGGCTATCAGATTAGGAAATCACGCATATTCGAGGCCTCATTTTTATCGGCTTGCTTAGATACTGGCCAGGTGTTTACCATGGGTAGCAGATATAAGCGACAACGCGTACAGTTATGTGATTGACGGGCCGTCGTTGGCCGTTAGGTTAGAATATTGTGCATGGTTGAGGCCTAATAATCAGCACCGCTTATATGCACTGGCCTAGATGTTACAAAAAGTAGCCAAGGAAGGCGATATCGCGTACAGGTATGAGTATGACGTCCGTCGTTGGCCGTTGGACTAGGGTATCACGCATAGTTGAAGCTTGTTTTTACCGGCCCGCATAGATACTGGCCTGGTGTTTACTATAGGTAGCAAAGATAAGAGACAACGCGTATAGTTATGAGTATGAAGGGCCGTCGTTGGCCATTGGATTAGGTTACCGTACGTAGGTGAGGCCCCTTATTGTCAGCGTCGCACATAGACACGGGCTAAGCAGTCACGATAAATAGTCGAGGTGAGTGACAACGGCTACCGTTATCATAGTGACTGATTTATGACGTATTCCACCTAGGAGCGACATATTCCTAATAGGAATGATACCATTGTGTTGGTAATTCACCTACAGTTATCTCCTGACGCTGAACTGTCCACAGGCTAGTGATGCATATCTAGGACAAGGAATCATTTACAGGGATGGCCGCACATCTCCACTGCACAATTCATGCAGTTGTCCAACGGCGTTGTACTTAATGGAAGCTGAGCTCCATACGAAAATGTATTGTGCAGAAAGTCGCTGAAGAAAATCATCTAATTTGTTAAATCTGAGGCTTATAAAGCAAACAAATGTCAATGGCCGATTTTCCTGGGTGGAATTAGCATCGAAAATTCCGTGGATGTTGTTTCATCCTTGAAAAACACTGAAGAACGCCAAAATAAGCTAAAGTGCGATTTCATGCGATTTCTCTCGTAAAGCGGTAACAAAATGCGAATCAGTGATGGTCCGTGACCTTGAAATTTCGCCCCCTTAAACAACATACTATGAGCAACATATCACCGAAAGGTGCAAACGGATTAGACTAGCTCCCCGTAAAAGTCACAACTTCGAAAACCCTATAGTTTCGGCGAAAATAATTTGGGTGTGCTTCTAGTGAGCGGCGTGCTATGGTTTCCGAAGTGGCTCCACATATCTTTACTGAGAAATTGGGCTGCATCTCTTTTATCCTTCATGGCGTTTGAGAAGGCGTTAAATGAATACATGAAGGATGACTACCTGGTATTTGTGCGTTCATCTAGTAATCGAAGCACCAACACTGTTTTGCATTGCGAATGGGTATACTAAAAATGCAGCAATCAGCCTGCAGGACAAACGAAAAGTTGAGGAATTCGAAGAAGCTAGTGAGTTTAGCGTGTTTTCTACTAAAAACAGTACCCGAAGCGCCGGATGTCCAGTGCATTTTTGTCTAAGGAGACAGGCGGTCATCTCTTATTATCATGAACGCAACCGTAAGGTTTCTAAATTTTTGTACTATCAGCTTCCGGTAAATCGCCAGCTAACCGCAGGGGAGTTTGGCACCTGTAGGGCCCTGCTGAAGCATGGAACGGCTTCGTGTGCAGTGCGACATTTTGTGGCCGATGAATTCAGCAAGATCCTTACCACTCAGGACATATACAACTAACGCCAAAAATGTGTCCACCAGCTCTGTTGAGTAGGTACAGCATAGTTGGCTTTTATTGTGGCATGTGACGTGCCTTCGGTCCTGACAAAACTTCGGGAGGCCGGACGAGTGATTGCGCCGCAGTCAGGGAAAGGTCAATATAGCCACATATGCTTCTCCAGATGGCAGCAGGTGGCGTTTTTTTCGACGCTTCCCAGATGTAGTAGATGTCAACGGAACGCACGCGACAACACGTTTTGGGTAATTTTTCAAAGCAACCAATTTCGCGCCTGTAGGTAAAAGCTGTATGCCTTCTTGATCATGGATGGCATGGGCACTGGGCATCCGGTTATGTATGCCTTCGTGGAAAGCGAACGGTTCACTCCCATGCGTAACCTGCCAGGTAATCCAGGGAACTGATGAAGGAGCAGTGTCAAGTGAAGACTTTTGTCATGGACAAGTTAGCGGCGCAAATGAGGGCTGCAAGAACCGTGTGACCACCAGTGACCGCTGGTGTGCAACGGATCGCGTATCATATGACGTCAACTGTCGTGGTGGTGAACCTTGCCCGCTGTGCGGTGATGCTTTTCAGGCTTATCCCGGATATGAGTTCACAGATGAATGATTTATTTTTGGTTCTTAGCCTCCGTCCCGTCCAGGTGTGTATGCTAACCGGTCCGCAAAGGCTTCCTATGACGATGACCTGGGCCGAAGCACAGAATCCGAGCACACTGTACATCGGGGGAGGGGCGAGATGGCTCAAGTGGTTAGAGCGCAGATTCACTGACCGGAAGGTCCGTGGTTCAAACCCGACCTCTGTCTCTCGACTCCCCCTGGCTAGTCTCGGGCAACTTGGCAGTATCTCAGCCCATATGTTTCCTTCGGGTGGCATGGCAGATACGGAAAGTGGGGTAGCGGTCTATCTGGATCACCAAGTCAGAGCCATCTGGTGTGACCAAGGCTTTCGTCAGTGCGATTATAGACGGTTGGCCATAGCAAGCCGACCGTTGAATATCGCGAAGTTTGTTGAAAAGTCTAGGGCAGCTTGTGCGCACCATCTCCGGTGCGTCCGAATGTGTGGAGCCGATAGGTCTGCAGTCAGAGACGCTAGCAGATTTAATAACTCTACTCCGGGTTTGAGTCGTATGGTTTGAAGGGACCACCTTGGGGTAACTTCTCCTTCCTGCCTTGATGTTTCCAAAAACTGCTGTTCGTTTACAGGGGAGTTTTTCCGCTGGTTTGTGTGAGCCCTTTGCATTTGGAGGACGTATTTTCTAACCTCGTGAACGAAACGTTCGATGGCTATTACTTGTAGCTCGTGCAATGCCATCTTATGGACGCCTAGATCCGATGTTGTTCAAGGGTTTGCGGTGAACTGGCGTGCGTTGGTTTTCTTCGATTTTCCAGCGCGGTGTGGCAAGCAAGTTTTCACTGTGTTTCTGGCTTATCGTTTGTGCGTTGGATAGCACCACGAAGGGGTATTGCTTTAGGTGGCACTCCCAAAGGGCTCGTTTTCATCGAGCACAGCACCTGGAATCCAGCGAACAGATTCTTTGTTGGACGAAGTTTACATGACTCATTTGAGCGCAGTCACTTTCCTTTTTTGTGCAAACTCCAGGATCTTCCGTGACCAGCGGGGACAAATCGGTTTGCGTAGGGTTTTCCGGTGCACTGTTGTCGGATTTGTGGCTTTGACTCTCGGCATCCTAAGTGACGACTCTGTCCAAAATCGAAAAAGCCGCTTCTGATAGAGTAGAGATGGAGGCTGGCGGTTTCGCCTTTTTCAGTGGTTGTGGTGTTCTCGCAGCTATCCTCGATGTCGACGTCAACGCTTGTAGTTGATATGCCGATGGACTTCGCTGCTGGTCTCTTCACAGCTGACCAACTACAGTTTATGGCATGTGAATTGGGTATGAAGTTCACCTCTGCGCCTTTATCGTCCGCTGAGGAAATAAGCGACGCTAATTCCACATATGTTGGACGCTGTGTCCTGGGAAGGCTTGCTCCACCCGAACACCTTTGGAGAGCGATCCTCGGATGTACGCTTGATCTTTGGGTAGGCCTTTTGAACACTAACAGCCCGTTCCCATATTCTCCGTTTGCCGTTGGGGGAGAAAACACTGACTAGGAGCCCAAAAATTCGCTTGATTCCATGTCCGCGTAACCATTCTGCGTGAAGCGATTGGTATTCAGGCTTTGATATGACACCACGAAGGAGAGTTGGTCCCGGGCTTGTTAGCGTGACTGTTCATTAGAAAGACCCCTGTGAATACACCTGGCGTCCCTCATGCCGCTATCTGCTAGAAAGCGCGTGGCTATATTGATTGCCGCATCAGAGAGGTGGATAAAATTCGACGCAGATGTAGAGGTCTGCATACCCCAAAAAGCTACTTTAGGAGGAGTGTGTGGCAAAGAAAGAAATAGAATTACTCTGAATTGAGTACACAATAATAAAAAGGGTCGAATGGAACAGACTCACTAAGAATTGTTCTCTTAAAAATAGTTTGTCGTTGGCCCAGGTCAGTGAATAAATGATAATCCGATCGTGGATGTCCAGGGGTCGTCTTTCCGGGAAGCTCTCATATACAATAAACTCCGAAATAAACTCTGAAATGTTTTGATACCAGAGTTAGCACATGAAGCTCGCGAATGACCGCTGTAAGCGCGAGTGAAATGAGAAGAGAAAGCCGGAGCACGTGACCACACGTGTATTGTATGTAAATTGTACAAATGCGCGTTTTTGTGGTTTTGCGTATTCAAACAAAAAACGTTTGTGGAATTGGTGAAATACGTAACGTTATAATGAAAGCAAAAGAAAGGCACAAAACACCACACAGCCAAAGGACCCGGGATGGAATGCGCTAGGTATTTGTTCAGGGAGGAATGTTATAGAATTTATTCAAGCCACTTCACTCTTTGTGTTTGCGTCTTCTGGTGCTTTCGGAAGATGTACCGGTTTTCGTCGAGTGTCCCTATTGAAATGGAATATTTGCATTAGTCTTTACAACTTAGAATTGGAGACTTGTTTTCGTTGTTGGCAGTTGTCTTGCTAGTTTTGGAATGCGTAGCACCCCTAAGATAGACTTTACTGGCACGGACCAACGAGTGAGGTAAGCTATATAACTGGCTTATCTGATCATCCTGCAGACTCGTACTTCCAAAATGCCATCAGGCCTGGAAAGCATGACATCGCATTCCACGTCTTACATTCGATGGACATTCATTTCGTCCAGATCCGCTATGGTCCACCGACAGCTGTAGTGGAGAGCAGCCTGTAATAACCTGGCTCATGACTGAGAGTAAGTGGGTGCGCCGCAGAAGCGGAGTGCAGCTGAGAGCGATTCCCACACACAAAGTGACGTGTGTTTACTCTGTAAATAGATTAAACAGCGAAATAATTCCTTTACAGATTTGCACGAGTAAAAAGCAAAACGGAACTGAAGGAAACTGAAGACCAAGTGGAGCATTCATGGAGCTCAGGGATGATGCAGAAAGATGGGAGCCGTCAGTAGTCACGTTTTCGTTCACCCTCCATCGATTATCCGACGCCCATTATCTGCACCAATCAGTTTTCAGAAACATTCGCGTTCTCTGACACTTCTCTCGTGGCATGCATTGACGAAAGCGTAACCTATGAGGCGTGGGTAATTCATCTATCACGGGAGGACTCATTCTTCCTAACACCATCCGGCGTATCTCAGCATTAGTAATCCGATGTTCCCACCAGACCCGACCAATGCTTCGGAGACACCGATGGTCAACAGTGACATCTTTCGTATGTCCTCTACGCGTAGAGGCCACGTCTCTTATCCGTAAAGCAGTATGGATCGCACCGACGCAGTGTAAACTCTGCCCCTGACAG
>SJOL01009828.1:975323-1052621 GCA_004794785.1 Opisthorchis felineus
GTGGACAACGTATGACTTGGCAGAAGGGCGTGAAAGAGATCACGAAGAGTTTGGGTGTTGTTGGTGTTGTACGCCTTCCAGGATGGGGCCCCCGTGATCCCGCCTGTGCTTGGCTGGAGACGTTGCAAGAAATGGCGGCTAATCGACGTCAGTGGCGTTCGTGCTGTCAGTTTCCTTCCAGATTGTCTGATTGAGCGCTTGGAGGTGTAGGCACCTCAGAACGCTTGACGTAGGCCAGCACTAGGTCCCCTCCCTCACCCACTCTCTTTCTCTTCTTTTCACTCTGGGGCTTTAAATATAAATAGACGAACCTTATGGTTGTACGGCAGTGAAGCATCAGTGTCAACACTGATGTTGCTGTCTTTGATGATGATGATGATGACGACAAATAAACACCGTTTACCGCGTTGATCTGCATTGATCTTAATTGAGCCAGACAACCGCACAGCGCAAAGACGACTGTTTGCTAAGATCTAGTCCAGTAAAGAGCCTTCAGCCTTGGGGCTGAGTGCAACTCCCACACCGTAGATACCACGAGCCATTGCGTCAGGATCACCAGATAACCCAAGACTGAAATGTGAAAAATCAGAGCTCGTTCTAAGCGGCTTAAGGAGCATAATTGAAGGGGGGTTCTTGTATGCGTATTTTGGAGACAGCATACATCAATAGAGAAGGGAAGCAAGGTTTCAGCAACAGATTCTTGTTGCCCAATTTGACAGAGAGTACGGACATTCAAGACTGCAACGTGGGTCAGATCTTTTGAGGGTAGTAAGTGGTTATTTTGGTTTATTTTTCTTGGCGACGGTTTGGAAACGGAACAGTGGCTAGGTGATTGGCAGATAGGTTGATCGATGGGTTGGGAGGAAGTGTCGGAGAAGGTCGGTGATCGAAGAGCTGCAAGGGCAAATGATACTTCCTGGTTGCCCAGGCCGAAAAAAGGGGGTTTGGTTGGGGTACCCCACCTTGAGCCTTTGACTCAAAAGTCTGACCCACAAAGCAGTGGGGGATGTAGGGTTTTGTTCGGGGACCCTGCCCCTAGCCCCTTACTCAAAGGCTGAATCTGGAGAAGGCGGTTTCCAGGGTTTTCTTGGGGGACCCTACCCGGAGTCAGTGACTCAACAGTCTGACCCACTCAGCTTGGGGGGGGGGGGCGGCCTGGCTCGAGGGCGCATTACTGTCTCATTGCTAGTGCAGCTTCACACAGCCAAGCCATGGAGTGACCGCCCCTAAGTCGTCCCCATCCGATACTAGGCTGTGCGAAAACCTGGCGTACCTCGACAGTATTGGTCTGATGTTCCCACCAGACCCGTTCAGCGCTTCGGGGGCACCAGTGGTCAAACAGAGAATCTCCGAAGGTCTACCGCACTGAACGGCTACGTCTCTAATTCATAGAGTAGGACAGATCGGACCGTAGTATTGTATACTCTACCCTTGACACTCAATCCCATGCCACACCGCCGCCACAAATGTCAGAGTTTGGCAAACGTTTTCCTGGCCTTCCCAATTCTTCTTCCATCAGTCCGTCGTGATTTATGCAGCTACCCGAGTAGGTGAACTTATCTACTATAACGATCAATTCACATGTAACCATGAGTTGAGGTTCGATCCCACCCGGTCTTGCAGTATCACTTTACACTTCAGACCTAAAGCTGCCACCTTGAAATGAAGGTGCGGCTTGAGTACTGCAATGATCCCGCAGGCTACCTGGGCTGGAGTTTCGTTCTACAAGGCGCAAGCTTTCCAGGAAGGCCAAAAAGGATCGGTTAGACCAAGAGCAGCCAGACTGCATACTACAACTGGTCTAGGGGCAATTTCGTACTATCCTCTTCATGGGAGTGTGAAGGCAGTAAGGTGTTTCCCCCAGGCAACCAGTTTGTCCATATTCCTGGAAACAGCGATGCTGCCTTACCCCGAGAAAGGACGAGTTAGAAAGGTCGGCCTTAAATCCGCACACTCCGATCGCCAAACGCTTGACCGTGACCGCCGGCGCATTGTTCAGTGCGGTCGAACTACTTTCAGAACCAAAGAGTCTGGTGGTACTCTAGAGGCACCTGATGTGCTCCGTTGCTCTAGGAGTCAGATGGTAATGCCTTACTCCTTATGTCCTCGAGTTAGGCCAGTCTTCTGCAGCCACGCATGTCACACTCTTAAGTCATTGGCTACGGGCAGGGTCCCTAAAGACGCCACCTCGCGGGTGAGGTTTTTAAGTCAGAGTTCAGGGGCGTGATCAGCGAATAAAACCGTACATCATCCCAGTGCCTTGTGCGTCAGACGTTTGAGTCGAAGACCCCAAGAACAGACTCAGCTCTTTCACACTTTACTCCGCGTCTGTCCGGTATTCCAGAAGCGATGACTCGTGGGATATATGACATGGGAGTTGCACTCAGTCTCAGGACTGAAAGCGCTTTGATTTCAGTAACCAGTCTTCTTTTCGCCTTTCGGTTATCCAGCTCAATAAAGCTCAATGCTACTTGACATAAAAGCAGTGCCTGTCCGCCTGTATGACCCAACTGACTGTAGTTCTGATGTTGAGAAAAATAATTTCCATTGAGAGCTATCCGCGCTCATTAGTCAAGCAAGAATTACTGATATTGTGATGCTTGCAGGTGATACGAATACACAAGTCTTTCGTTTGAGCTCCTTGGAATCACATCTAGGTAGTCGATTCGGAGTCGTTTTCCGCACACACAATGGAGGGCGACTCCTCCAGTTGTGTGCTGTTCCTGGCCAGTACGAATCAGCACAAACGATTGCATTGCGTAACCTGGCCGCCACAAAGTGCATATCAACCATGGACCCAACTGGATCACTTGGCTATCACAATTCAAGACTGCCACTCCTTCTGGGGCACACAACTTGATTCCGACTACACCATACTGCGAGCACACCTGACAGTTCACTTTCCTTCAGTCCACCGCAAATAAGCAAGATGCATGTCACTGCACCATCCTTGATAAAGTGCAAAAGTGGCTGTGTTGCTGATGTTCAATAGTGTCTGTTCGACTTCTCCGATGCAATGAAAAAACCTCTGTATATCGTTGAGATCATTAGTCCCGATTGACGCCAGGAAATCCATACCAGCAGGCAACGAGTATGACGGTGCACGCAAAGCTCTCGAACACCAAGTAGCGAACAGTCTCAGGAAAGACCGAGAGCTTTGGTGGGCGTCGAAAGTTCAGGAGGAGGTTTTTGCCACCGGGAATAGTCATGCTCTGTACAACTTAATACGGTCAGCTAATCAAAAGGATGCCTCTCAGTGAAACGACTATTAAAAAAAGCCAGTCACGTGTTCGGTGTCGCGCGTGCATCAGTGAATAGTTTTGCCTCATGATCTATACTGTAAGTCCTGATTCCTGCGTCAACTTGACCACCTACTGCCTCCAGTGCGTCACTGCCAACCCCTGTCTTCGTAGACCATTGCCGAACGGCACTGTGACAGTTGTAACTGCTGTGCGACCTATACGTGATTTGCAGTTGAAGGTGACGATGATGCGATAATTCAATGATACCGTCCTTGAGCAATCGACGAAGTTCGAGGCAAACGAAGTCTTTGTGTTCGGTACTGTCTCCTGAATTTAGTAGCAATCGGTCGACAGCCGGGAGCTGGATGTTCAAAAAAGGTGGAAGTCTTACACCTGCGGATGTTAGAACACAGAGATATAAGAAAGTGTATTTACCGTGGAGTGGAATTGTCCTATTGTCCTCAAGAAAATCATGGGCAGACATGGAGTCATAAATAAAATGTAGTGTTTTGGCGTGGTGCTGCCTAACAATGATCCCACGTACTGCGTGTCACACTGGTTGGTTCGGGAACACTTTGGCCCTTTGAGTGGCCTGCTTGCCAGTGACTGTGGTTAATGACTGTCTCTAAAAAGAAACTCTCTAAACTTCCGTTATTCACCAAAGCCTAGAGTTGGACTTTATTGGAAAGCACCTGACTGACAACCTTATAGAGGCAGTGGTGGTTATAGTTGACAAAAATTGTTTGGAAACAAAAGTCCATTGTTTAGAATAGGAGCCTGCACGACTAATCTTTTGGGGTGACCCTATTTCCTACAAAAAATTCGTTCGGCTGTAACACCCTTCCGGTGCCTAGCAGCCATACCACCCAAAGGAAGCACGAGTCTCACAGATAGCGTCCTTGGCGGGACGTTTATTATGCGGATGGCGTACATTAACACGGAAGAACTGGTGGATTGCCGCAAGGCAAATGTAGGAATTTCAGTGGATGGGTACGGGTAGTCGGTACTAGGGGAGGCATATGAGTCTGAAATGTGAATTCTCCGGTTCCACAGCTTTGTGTGTTGAGTGATTCATATTGTTTCCTTGCTAACTGCAAACGTTTAGCTTGGTCCTAGCTGTATCAGGCTCAGTGATTTTCGTTCCAGAATTTTTTGGGTGGATGGAGATGGAGAACATTTCAGCTATAAGCGGATCACGAATGGCGTCTTCCCGGTTCCGTTCAGTAGTGACTACTCTGAAGTTACTCAAAGTCTGGGACAGCTGCGGATTTTTTGAAGAAACTAGCCTCCAATCTCCTGTTTAGCGTAAACTTACAGGCGCCATATTACATTTTTCGCCTGAATGTAAACAGCATCAAGGCTATTGCAATATCACAACCAGAATGTGAGGAAACAAATTTGCTTATGGGTGGAAACAGAGTTGTATAACGTCTTCAGTGTATCAGGATTCATCTACCTCCCCACCTCGAGGCGGTTTTCGAAGACGCCAATGATTACAGGCGTTCGCATCTCCTGGAGATTTCAGACCCCTAACGAAAAGCTATGATCGAAATACTTGCTCGATTGTGTAGATCAATAAATTGTTAGAAATTGAGTCAGTTAACAAATTAACGTTAGGACGGGATACAGAAGACTGAAGACCTTCAGGTCATATTTTATTCTTTTGGAAATCCCAGACAGCTACTAAAAGGAATCAGATGAACGCTTGGTAGATTTTGGGCGTACGCTGTCGCAAAAGGTGTAGACACCAAGTACCAAAATATATGACAAGGACTTTGACTCAATCCTCAGCCGTCGCTGTTTACGGATAATTTCTCGCTTTTGGTAGCAGCGACGCATAAGCTTTGCGGAAGTGCATCATCGCGTCCTACATGACAGCAGGGACTTGGAACTCTGTCGGGTGATTTGTATCAAACAGTCCTGTTGGCTCTGTCATGTCTAAGAATGTGGTCCCACCGACTACCTGCTCTGTTTCGCGTGCCCGGTCTGAATTATTGGAAATGTCTCCTTGATCAACCAAAAATAAATGAGGATTAGCCTAAAAAAGATTGCAACTTGTCCACAGGTAAATCGACTGGGTTCTCCAGCTCAGTTACTGTGGCTGGTATGGCTCAGTACTGTGAATGCGGATGCGGAATACTTGGGCCTGTGGTCGGTTGATGTTGGAATTGGAACTGGATCTCCATATGTTCAGACCTCGCTTCGGAACGCCATTCTTGGCCCGCTACGATTTGTCGTATCATTGAAGCCGAGTCATCCGACATAATAAAGTGAAGTAACTAAACAAGAGTTTCTAAAAGCTCTTCCCTGAGAGAGGACTTGCTGACCAGGTCTGCCTTTCGACAAGGTGGGCAGCGTCCACCTTTATCGTCTTTCATGTGGAAGCCACTTTTTCTGGCAGACCGTCATGCACCGTAAAGCGTTCTGCCATATCCGTCTACAGCAGGCACTTTTGTTGCTGGTCAAGAATTGCTTGGATGCCCACTGACCCTACGTTCCAGAACAACTCTCTGAATACTTCTTTCTGGTATCGCTTAATAAGCTTGCACTCGCTATCACTTCTAACTGCCTTATGAGACTAGAAGTGACATGATACTACTCACTTGGCCTATCATTTTGTCCTTACATTCACCAAACTCATGGCAAACAAAACTTCTTCGCTTTCAGACGCTTGTGTGGCTCCTCGGTTTAACTCGCTGTCTCCAAACGCTGACATTCACCTAGCCATCTGAAGATGCTCACGGCTCGGGAATTTTATGGTTTGCAGAAAATGCAAAAGCAGGTAGTTCGCAGTTCTGTTTTTCTTACATAACTGATGCCTTTCGACCGTAACTAACCCATATGGAAAGCTAATCAACATGTGTATGAGAGTAATTTGCGCTCACAATCTCGTAAATTAGTGATGCGCCAGTGTTGAGGATGTTGTGGCTACGTGGTGAGGATGACGATGACTTAGATGCGTACGATGGATTTTTCTCTGTCGGAGGTCTCGATGTGTTCACTAGTGTCGTCGCGTATGTATAAGGACATTAATGAATGTATGGGGATGTTTATCCTTATTTTGATTACAAACCCAGCGATGAAAAGTGAAAGGGTGGTTTCCTCGCATCTGTTGTAAGCCGAGGTTATTCATGTCCCAAACTCGCTATTGATGTCAATTCCCCTCCATTTCCCCACAAATCCGGAGTGAAAATGGTTCCGATACTTTTTTTATGTTGGTTCATAGTTGGCCATATCGCTTAACGCAATCTTGCTGTATAGTTTGCCATATGTGGTGTAAGGTGCCACTGGAAGACCGAATATTATCAAACTCAAATCTTCTACCTGTAGAAGGGCAATTGATTTTCGTGTAATAAAGCTCTACTCCCTTATAGGAAACTCGGACTGCTTTATTAGAGGTTCGAACTAAAACAAGCTAATATCATACACTGATATACAGAAATCCGGCAACAGTTGCGACCAGTAAATGGATGTAATATCAGTATTTTCTGTCAACCTGTGACTGCTTCAGTGGTTACTGTCCATGATAATTCGTGGTAGCTTTTCGTCAACGTTACTGCAGCAAAGTATTACAGTTAAACGTCCTTGACCTTCGTTAATCCAGAGCAGTTAATATATGAAACCACAAGACCGCTTTCCGCTAAAGGAAGCAAGATATCAGTACTGATTTACCCATGAAGATAGTAGTTCTCGGTCGACAGCCTAAAGAACATTTTGCCATGCGCAAGTGCCACTCAGTCACTACACCAAGTTTGACATTTCACATCAAATCCCTCGCTTCCTCGGAGATTCTCCGGCTAACTTCTCCCCGAAGTACCCAGCTTGCTCATGTTCTCAATAACTTGAACGTGATTTTGAAGAACATGGGTAGCCCATTGGTGTATCACCGCTAGTTCTGGATAGGGTCATCTTGTGCCAGCTATCTTTCTGCGAACACTTAAGCGTTCACTTCAGGGCTTTTGGATTGCTTCTTTTCGCACAATGTGTCATATCCGACTATCGCCAACACCCAATGCGCTGTCAACCTTCTGATTTTTCTTTTATGCTCCATTACGATGCATACCGTTTATTTTTTGGAATGGGACAAACAATTCAATAGAGTCTTCTGTAAAATCTATGACTATTGCGGGAGAGGTTGAATCGTGTTAACTGTATTCAACCAATTTATCGTATCTGAGCTTGGCTTAGTTTAGCGTGATTACACTCGGAAACGGTGCCAGCTTGAACCAACACACCTTGACACACGGTTTATTGCTAGTAAAATGAGCGAACTGTTCGAGGTAGTTTGAGGTAGCTCGTCAAGAGGGTCGTACAGAACGTTATCCTGGTATCAAGAAGTATACACCTAGAGTAAGCCCGCTTCATTTTTGACAAGTGCATAAGTGAATCCAAGGAAGAGAGAGGCACTGTCAGCATTTCCATCAATGTAGTTATCCAGCATTGAGTGTGGGAACACTCAGAATCACTCTACTACTGTTTCTACGCCTATTAATCATGGTTTTACTCCAGTATGTAAGTTAGCTACCGCCATGTAACTTATATAAATGTCTTTAGGTAGTGAAAACCAGCACCAATATTAAATGAAAACTTGATCCACTCAATCTCTTAGTAGTGATAAAATTAACGGAAATCTCAGCATCAAGTGTTCAAGCTCCCCAATCCAACTCGGGAATGATTTAATCTAACGCTGGAAAGTTTCCTTTATGATTACTGATCGTTCATCTTAGGTCTACTGCAACATTGCATTGTTATGGGCACATACTATTTCACTTCTGTCGAGAGGCATCTTGTGGTTGCTTCAATGTCGTAAGGCGACTCAGCGATGCAACACTTCCTTCTGTTCTGACTTTAGGCACAAATGTCTATTTCGTCTCTTCTTTACAGTGATTCCGTGGAAACGATCGCAGCAGCATTCGTTCCTAGGTACACAGCCATACATCATTCCTTGTTTACTACTCAAAAGGCCATATTTTCGAAGGCACTGTTCACTGTTTCTTCCAGTCCGGTTACAATTCTCTCATCAGTTATGAATATCCTTAATAGGTGAAAATGGTTCCACTCATTAGTGTCGACTGGTTATACGCTTTCAATTATCTGCCAACATTATGTTATTAGTTTAGGGTTGCTTTTTGATTGTTGGTTCATGTAATCATGAGGAAGTCGCACTCATGAACCTATCCTATATATACCCCTGATTAGTCATTTCAGTAGTTTGTCAGCAGAAGCTCAAACGAATCAGGCATTGTTTTCGGTTTGCATGTTTCTTTAGAGTATTGCGTAATTTTCTACGAATGATCATTGGCTTCCAGCAAACTTAGACGTCTGTGACAGGTTTCGGAACATCCCCGCTATGCATCCTCAGTGAAGTAAAACGTCTGGCCCTTCTGTGGGATTCTGGAATTTCTGGAAAGGCATAAATCCGATCCACAATACTCATCCAAAATGCCACGATATTCCACCACCGTCCCTCACATCTCATCGGTCAATTTGTGTGAAAGTTCCGAACATTCCCGAATTTTTGGACATTTTGAAAGAAGATTTAGTATTTCATCGGCGGAACATGCTACTCATAAGCTTGTTAAAAACTCTTCGATAGTCCACTACCTGTTTCACTCTTCTTGGAGCCCATCAGTCAGGCACAGTCCCAGAGTCAACCTTATGATCTACCTGAACCCAGATCGGGCGCAGTTCGCAAAATACACTCATTTACACACCAGTGTGGTTTTACTGGAAAAATCAGCTGAATTCCTCGTTTATGGTGTTTTTTCAAGCTGAATGTGATGAAAAAGGTAGCCTCATTCGGTGCGATATTCAAAATATCGCACATTTATGGACGGGACATACTACTATTCGACAACCCACGATCAAGTCTCGTCTTTCTTGAGGCTCACCAGATAGGCTAAATCCTCGAGTTTCGTATGATTTTAGCATCCCTTTGAGTGGTATGTTCTGGCACGAAAGTATATTGCGCTATCTGGAATATGGTACTAACTGAAACGTGGAACACATTCAGCTGAAGAAGAACATTATAGATCGGCGATTCAGCTGAATTCAGTTGAGTCTCTCGTTAAAACCGAATTAGCGTACGAATGAGAGCGTTTCACGAAGTCTTGGTGTTGTTGGAAGAGGTGCACTTGAGAACGATTAACGGTTGGTTCTATCGTGACTCGGAAATCGCTACCACAGCCTCATGGTCGTAATGCATCCTGTCAATTATTATATGGCTTTGCTACTTTGGTTATGTCAAAAACCACAGGGGTATCAACTATCTTGATGAAATATTTGATGGATGCATGTGATTCCACATTCGGATGGAAAAGAAAGGCTTCAATGGTTAGGCATTATATGAAACAACTCATTGGTTTGTGGCGGTGGTAGTTACTTTTTTTTTCCTCCGACATCTTTCCCTGAGTAATGCGTAATCTGCCGTGTCTCCTTTGCATGTTTGCGCCTCGAAAGACGTTCCAACAAATGTCCTGCTTTTACCAGTCGCTTGACCGCTTATCAGGTCTTCTGATTAGGTAGCGCCACGGGTGCTTCCGTCAGACAACTATTTGATTAGTTGTGGGCATCTGCCAGATTGGTAGAACTTTTCTTCACATGGCTTCTCATCTGAACAGTTTTTCCTCTGTCCCGATTGGTCCGGTTAGTCGATACTAAAGGGGGGGGGAGCACTTCAGTTCTGCTCTTATTAGTGGTCAACAACGGCATACATTTTTGAACACGACGACTGTTCAAACGGGAGTGATGTGAACATAAATTTCCAGTGCGGCATAGTGTACGCGTGAATGGTTATATGAATGACTACACACATATACACTGTGTCGTCACCAAAGTATAGAACAAAGTTTACAATGTCTCTGTTTTCTGTGTATAAGTAAACATTACGGTTTCCATGAGACAAGTTTGCTTACCGAAGTATTCGACAGCCCGACTCACTTGAATAATGCTCAACCGACCGAACTTAGGCAGAGGCAGTCGCTTATATGGGAATGCCCATCTATCACCCCGTAGGGATCTAGCTCAAACAGAATTCAGATTTGCCGTTAGGATTCCATCCTGTAAGTAAAGTCAATCTATGCTGAGAAGCACTGCACAACTGTTTCACGCTCATTATGAGGCATCAGCAGTGCGCGTCTCACGAAGCTCCCTGGAGTTTAGAACCCGCAACCTCCCGACTAGTAGTTTGATTGCTTAACCGTTCGGCTACGAATGGTTGATCAGTATTTCGATTGGCTCGCAGTTATACAGGATATAACGTCATTCGTCCTGCAATCACGGAATCCGCATCACATGGTCACATTTTGACCAGCTCTTTCAAGTGACGACTTCTCAGATGGAAGGTTTATTCTTCCTTCTGTGACCTGTAAATTCTCAATGAAGATTTTGTCCTGTAAGTGGAGCCAATTTGTGCTAAAGAGGCAAGAAGCGCTGTACATTTGTTTCCTCCATGTTAGGAGTCATCAGCAGCGCGCATCTCACGAATTCAGACTGTTACGTACTCGGATGACACATCTGTTCAGCATTATTCTTACGGTAGTCACGTTGGTAAGAACTGGAGGTGGAGTGAGGGGTCTGGACGATAAACGCTATTCAATATGTACCTCATTCAGTGCGCCTTTTGATATGCAGTCTCCACAGTAATCGCATGGCAAAACCACACACAAACCCTAATGTTGGTGTGGTTCGATTGATTCGAAGGTTGCAGCGCAAGCGTGAACGGTTTCCTTCGGCTTGCAATCACGCCTGAATTTCTAGTAATGTGTCGGTAGATACAGTTAATATTGCAATACTGTTTCTGTCGTAAATCCTCACTTTTTTTCACTCTTTTTCCCTGTGTTGCAGGGCAAACTAGCCAACAATCCCCGGGCTACTGCTTTATTAAACAAAGTTACCGAGACGCTGAACAAAACGGCACAAAAACACACAAATGAGGCAGCCGAGAGCATATTACACCCACAACTGAATAATAAGCATCAAACAGCCCCATGTAAGAAGAAAGCCAAGAAGAGGAAGAGAAAGAAACTGACAAAACCTGATACTATTGATCCTCATCAACAGATCAGCGCCGCTTCATCGACAGCTTATACCCTCTCTGATAAGAAACACGTCCGAACGCTGGATGCCTCAAGTGAAACGGACCAGCTGAGTAAGAATCAACGCAAACGATTACGCAAAAGGTTGAAGAAGCAAGGCCCCGAACTAACGACGTGGCAGACAACGGGTGATTCAAATGTACCCATACAGCCTCCCGCTACTGGTCTGAAACGACAACTTCCTCCTCCCGTTTCCCCCTCAGAGGAGCCCTTGGTCCATTCCAAGAAGAGACCCCGTACTTCTCCTGACCCTCAGACCGATCCGGTAAAACGGACCTTGGAACCTCTACATCAGAAGTACAAGTCCTTAGATACCTCCGAGCCTACTCATGCCAAAACGGAGTGCCAATTTATTCCGGCTGACCCAGTGGCTTTAGGACGCAAAGAGCTAGAGGCACTCTTAACGCCTATTTCAATCAGTGATTTTTTTGCGTAAGCAGACATCCATCTGTCTTCAGTGGTCTAGGTGGTATTTTCTGCTTGGAACAACCCAAAATATGCTTTGTTTTGTTTGGTATCGGGTTGGCGGTTTTTGTCACTGTTCGTCACCACTGATCCGATGGGTGATTCCTTCGATGTAGCCTCCTTTTATGTGCAAATCTCTTGGAGTGAGACCGGACGTGCATCCGGAACTATCTTCCAAGACCCACTAAAGTTGGACTTTTCCAACTTTTGTGGAAGTGACCGCTGCATAGCCACTGCGTCTCAGATACTGTCATGAAGAGACTAGACTGTGCGGTGATGCAATGACTTGTGTACCTCGATAACCCATTGTGCTTTACTAAGGGACGCCTATGCAGCCCCCAGGCATCCTTGCAGCATCCTGCCAGTTTGGTCAACGAAAAACATAGTCTCCTAACCTTCCAGGTCGGGCGTTGGATTAACCATGGCCATCGGTCCCTTGAAAGTTTGCCTATTCCGGTGGTCTAACATCAACTACCGCTACCGTATGGTCAGGTTGCGGAACCGAAAAGTCTGCATGAGGACCCTCATCTTCCTCTTATCCTTCTTGAAATACGCAAATAAAAGTACCCTCACGCCGCATCAGTTGCTGCACAGTGATATCAGCCGCGTTCCCTTTTTGCCACTACCTACGAGAGAATGTAGCACCGTTAATCCTTCAGTCACGCAGTTCATCCCGGGTGTTCTGGTGCAGATTGGTCCTTGGAGTGAAGACCTGTGGGGTTTTCTCCTTGCCGAGCAGAGTACTTATAAGTTGTGAATAGTGAATTTACGGAGACTTGTTGAACCCCCATCCAGTCGTTGGTTTCAACCTCCCTGGGACGCACCGTTTGTGATTCCCGTACCCGTTGACTAGCAGGATGAAAGCTCATTTGTATCCTAGAGTCGTGGTTTTGTGGGATGTTGACGTCCCCAAAAGTCGCCAAGATGTCGCCTACTCTCAGTCATCATCAGCCGTAGACAAGAATTTCGACAGCTCAGTACTTACTCCTGTGCTGTTGGCTGGGTACTGTTCTTTACCTCTCTTGTGGTAGCCAGTACGTCACAATAGGAGCCTATCGAAAGCAGGCTGTATTTTGACTGATGAATTGTGTCTTCTACTTATTGTGTGGTGGTCCTATAAAATTCGCCTCTATGTTAGTTTTGGGTTTTTAGTCCATAAAGTACCCGAATAATTCTGCTAGACGAATTGGTGCGTACTGTATACCTACAAATTGTAACATGGTAATTCACATCCAGATGAAATCTAACCGGAATCGTGTGCTTGAAAATAAGCCTGTCGATAGTATCTTGAAGATTATCTCTCTAGGATAGCTGCCTCAAGTGAAATTAAATTAATTGAGATGGAGTAAATGTAGAGAAAAGTAGATCTATTTTCAAATAACTGGGATTGTGAACTATCCCCTTCGAACTATCAAATGTCCGAAAATTTCGTGCAATTCCATTTATCATTCTGTCTGATTACTGTTTCTTGTATCGTCCGACTAAATTACGAATTGTAAGAATGACACTATAGCTCATAAACCACCCACTTTCTTCTAACACTCGGTTGCCTAAACATATACTAGAATTCGTATTGTAGGCTCTTAGGCTTGAGGCTGTTTTGCATCTGGTTTTGTTCCTCGTGATTAATGTTCACTGTTTTTTGAGTTGGCTCCATGTGATTCGGACAAAACAGCAAATAAGCAGTTAGTTGATGTGGTTTCTTTAATGTTACTGTGAATGATGTATATCTTTCTCACCTGTCCAGCTAGTCATTGACTGTTGTCAATGCACACCCATCCGCTTCAATGTCTCAAGGGTGTTTCTTCCCAGTCTCCCGATAACGGAACGGTCGTCGGCGCTGCCGAATCGTTGTGCACCGATACCGCGTTTGACGCAAATTCTACCCATGTGTATTCATTAGCTTATATTTAGCCGAAACACCATGTGTACCATATGCTCACTCACACCGAATCCATCAGCTCTTTTCGGATCGGACTCAGTCAAATTTATTGGGTGTGAAGTCATGGACAGTTAACATTCTGCTAATGTTTTCGCCCCAACAAACACAATGTTCAGCTTCGTTTTTGTCTCTTATCTCTTGGTAGGAAGTACTTTGAGAAGCAGCCGCTGCTCGTTCAGCGCAAGAGTTCATTTGAAAACCAGTGGCTAACGACTTACGAGATTGACACCCTCCTGCGACAGGTATGTGCGATTTTTGTGTTACCCATTTCCTCGGTTTATGTATAATCTGAACGCATGAAATGACAAGTGATATTTCCAGTCTAAGCGGAATCAAACCCACAACCTTAGGTCATTTGGCTTTTTGTTTATCCCATCGCATAGATCGGATGTTTCGTATGCACATAACCTGGACACTTTTCAGTACAGTATTTCCACTATGAGGATCTGTTAAGAGGAATCACTTTTTGCAGTAGCGAAACCGAACACGTTCTAGTTCCAGAAATGGCTGATTCACCCTCAAGAAGAAATGCCACATCCCTGCGTAGTCTGCCTAAATCTGCCCATCGGAGGTCAGTTTTTATATCCCACGATTGCAGGGACTATTCGCTCTCGGACGACTTAACTTGATGAGTGGCCTAGCACGGTAGCATTTGGGAGCACTTCAAATAGTTGCGATACGTATTGATGGTAATGGAGTTAGAATTTACCCTATATTGTGTTGTGTGTTGGGGAAAAAAGGGTGTTTATCGGGAAAAGGGTGATATTAGGGGCCTTTTGTACACCATACAAAGTATGGAAGCTCCATGTCCTACGCAATGGTCCTTTTAAGGCTCTCGCACGGCTGGACGAGTTCAAGTTCATGTTCTGGTTTGAAGAGTACTCATAGTCTGACAACATTCCTATGGATAGGAAAACATGGCTTACTGTTGGTGTGCACAAGGAACACTCAATGAAGTTTCAGCGAGAGCACCACCAGACACCGAGCTGGAGTGACAATCTTTAGACCCATCTATTGGTGACAAAGTTAGAATCAGATTCATCATGAGCTCGAGATAGCTCAGTAGTTAAGGAACGAAATTACTGACCGAAAGTTTAGTGGTTCGAGCCCAACTCTGGCATCTCGACTGCTTGTGTATAGGCTAGACTGACCTGACAGTATCTCAGCCTCCGTTCCTCCTTCGGGTGGCATGACAGCTAGGTACCGAAATGCTGAATGATTGCAATGACCTTTGGGCGTTGCGGCCGGTATGTGGGTGATGCTTTCGGGTATCCTAAGACTAAAACAGGTGTGCATGAAATGCCCATGACTTTCCGGTGATCTCATCCAAACACCCAGTTTTTGTTGAAACAGGTTGGTAGCGCAACGTCCTCTGAAAATGGAAATGCCTTGTGAGTTACATCATCATCATCATCATCGACAGCATGACATCAGTATTCAACACTGATGCTTCGCTGTCGTACAACCATGATTTATTCGAAGGTCTTATTGTGAAGAAAAGACTAAAAGTGGACAAGGAAGAGACTTAGTGCTAGCTTACTACAATCATTTCGGGGTACCTACACCTCCAGACACTCATTCAGTCAATCTGGATAGAAACTGACAACAAGAATGCCATTGACATCGCTTAGCAGCCATACCTTTCAGTGTCTCCAACCGGGCGCACTGGGGATCACGCAGTCCCCATCTTGGAAGGCGAGTAGCACCGACAGCACCCAAGCGTTTCGTAATCTCCTTCATACCCCTCTGCCAGGTCAAGGGTTGGCCACCTCTCTGCTTCCACTAATCTGAATTGGACACGGAAAACGGCACCCTCTTCGGAAGGCTGATATGGCATGAGTTTATTTGTATATCTGCAATTCATGGTTGTACGTGGGCTGGGTTACTGACAGGGCGCCCACACGTAGACAGGAGGCCGACTAGGGTCCTCAACCAAAACCTTTGGCTAAAAAACCTGACCGCAAGGCAGCAGTGTTTGGCGGTGAATGCAAGTACATTGCCGTTTTTACGGAACAAGTCGACACACATGATCCAACCCCCAACCTGAAGGATCAGGAGACTGTGTTCGTCAGAGCCCTAACTGTTGACGAACCTGGTATGAGAGATTGCGAGTGTCGAGCGGACACCCCCCAGTATAGCTCAATGGGTCGCCGAAGTACATAAACTGTCACTCCACGGTAATATCCATTCTCTTCGTGATACTGGGTCTGAGTCTATTGGAAGGGGAATATACCATAAGAAAACGCGAACAGGACAGTACACTCACTTTTGGTTTCACTACTACAAGTAAAACACGTAACTCTAACTGCCTGTTAAGGAACGGGGCACGAGTAATATGCATCCGCCATACATGCTGGAGGCTGCGATTCGTGAAACGAGTGCTCTGATGAGTCTGTTCATCGTAATACACAGAAACCACCTGAGATGGCTTCCGGAACAATTGCGGAAATGCAGTGAGTTTATTTGGGCCTGCTGTTCTAACGGGACATTGCCCGTGAATTAGTGCAACCCACTAGGTGGCAAATTGGACCCGTTGTAGGTGGTTGCGGAATTTGTAGAATTCACATCCACACCACTCTCGTTTGAACAGTCGTTCTCCTGTCCTGATGCAATTATTTTGGTGAGTCCACACCAAAGGGGGAAGAAGCACTGGACTCGATTTTCGCTCTTATTAGAGCTCATCACCAATGCATATCCCTGACTGTGCTGGGTTTGAACTCCGGACACTAGACATGCGATGCGAACGTGTTACCACAACCCCACCCTTCGTCTAGGTTACCTTTGCTTTATCCTTGTTTTACTTGTTTCCGCCAAGCCGCTTGGATAATATCACATCGGGTAGGAAAAATAATGCCCCACCAGATTGCAAAGTACCTAGTGCACCGCGATACAAGACCAATTTTCAGCGCAGCCGGATCACACTTCGTTGATGCTAATCAACACATCTTTGGGGTGCGAGGATTTAAAGTCACCTAAAGTCACTCTTCTCATGTCGCGGTTGGGTAATTTCCTACAATATATCGGATCCCATAGATTATATTTTTCTCTTCTCAAGGAACGCGTGATGTTCACCGAACACTTAGATTTGGCTGCTTACGAAGATGGACGGCGCTACACGCTGAATCCACCGGGACAGGCCTTTCCTTCAATTGTTTGGGACCATTATAATGTAAGTCGGACTGTCCAGTCGAAATCAACTTCTCTTGTCGATGCCCAGGTGACATAGAAATGACTCATCCCAAGTACTTGAATCGTCATGATAAATACTCGTCGTTTACCCTACGAGTGCAATTTCATTACTTCTGCTCGATGTGTCTAGTGTCACTCATTATTTTTGCAAATGTACGTTTCTGCACTTAACAAATTCAACTCCGTCGCCAGTATATTCTTGGATAATTTTGCATAGAATTTGAGTAATGCGGCGTGTGCGGATGCACTATCGCTCCTAGGGTGGCGTTGTTTTGGTGCTGTCAGTCCCAAGGTTGTCTATTGTTTTATCGATCGTGAACATCACTTGTCAACCAGTTTGCATTTTGAATGAGCTGTTCGGTAGCTCATTTTAGTTCAAAAATCGCTCAAGCCTAATCGTTGCAGAAGCTTGGAAAAGGAAAAATAGCGTACAAGGATAATCCAGAAGAACATATTATAATAACGGATTGATGCGGGCCGTTTCAAAGGTGAAAACGCTCTTCCCTCAATCTGAGTGCCAGGTGGTCATTGTAGATCACCGCCCGCCCCACCTTATGAGACTGGACTTGAGGCACGATTTTCTTTGGGTCTCTGACTGCTGAGGTGTTTTGTTTCAGATCAAAGCAGAAACAATGACAGCCAATGGACCTTTCAAAAGCACTGTGCTGCCAAACCGCGGAATTTACTGTACAGTTCCGTGACGTCTTCAGATAATCGTTTTAATCCAATTATTCAACGGCACGTGCTTCATAAGACGTTCACTCAGTCAGGCACTCTTATTGTTCGTAAACTCCTAACTTTTTCATCCCAAGTGGTCGCTGTTTCTCATGAAAGAGTTCATATTGCGGTTCTCGAGTCTGAGTTTGAGCGAGTGCTTCGCTTCCAAATCCAACTCACCATCTTTACCACTGGTTGGCGGCCGAATCTGACCTCCACAGTCTGTTTCAGAGTCCCAACACGTACAAAAAACCTCGTGTTGTTGAGATTCTTGTGACTCGACTTTATGTTCGTTAGTGTGTGTTTCATCTTCCAAGCGCTATCGAATCAAGTGTTCACACAATTATGTACACTTCTATTCAGGACTAATCTACACTTAGATTTAGTCTTGAATGCCTTCTTGATTTCCAATACAATTTAACGCATAGTTCGAACCTCAAGAAAGAATTCGATTCTCGTTTGAGGTTACACGTTAGGGACAAGGGCTGTTGCACCTGATTTTACACAGTCGTCCCCGTCAGTGAAATCACAAAAAATAAGTGACATATAGAGTTGTGACTTTATATTCACTGAACCTGTAGGTTTTAGGTTGCAACTTTCAAAAGTCTCAATGTTTATGATGATTTCATTATAGGTTGATATTGTGACAAGGGACTGATGAGCCATATTGCCGCCGTTTTACGTTGGCATGGCTTTCTCGACTATGGGGCATTCGAGTGGTCTCTAGGTCGCATGTACACCACTCAGCGTTCCACATGAACCTACGGACTGTAAGGCTTAGGGCTTTTGCCGCGTCTCGGTTGTGATTTCCGTTAATCTGGTTCACTCGGTTAAGCTTGTGTCGGTGAAATTAGCCGCAAGCAGGCAAGGAGCATTTAACCCCGGCCGGGTTCACTTATGCAGTGTGCATTTTTGTCAGAACAAACGATGCGTAAGGCCTACTCTGATAAGGTCATGCGTTCAGTCCGAGTCTAGTCGTTGCTTCTAGACTTATAAGCTATGAAGATCGCAATAGTTAACCATGAGACAATGGTCCTAGAGCCTTTGTAATTGCGTACAAACTATTGCGAGGTACTTTTGTGAAGAAATCCTCAAGCAAAACTTATTACAGTTCCCAAACCTCCTCTCAGTGTGATCATTTCTCCTCGCTCTCTCTCTTTCTCTCTCTCTGTCTCCAGACCGGTTGCTCTGTTCGCCTATTGTGTCCTCAGGTGTTCTTCCGCAACATCCGTGAACGTTTGAGTTTGCTGCAAGAATATTTTGGTTGTTTTGTCGGTGCAAACGTCTATCTCACACCGCCGGGTAGTCAGGGTTTCGCTCCACATTATGATGATATCGAAGCGTTCGTCTTACAGCTGGAGGGGACTAAGCGTTGGCGTGTCTATGCTCCGCGGTAGGTTTTTTTTCCGTGCTGTGACCCTTTTGAGCTATCATCGGGCTGTTTCTTTCGGTTCCTCGCTGTATTTCCATGTGGATTTTCTGTCTGGCTTATCGATCTACGGTTCTCCATATCTCTGTTATCTTGCCTCTTTTACAGTTTGCTGATGTATCTTGAATCAGAAGCTCGAGCCAACTGCCCCCTTGTAGGTAGTGCTAGGGACTCCTGGTGATTTTGGACCATTCTTGCCTGGTTTTCATGCCCTCTTTCGGTTTCGATTTGTCTGCCTGATACACTATCATCAATTCACCCCAAAACTACTACAAATTTCTTTGGAATGCTGTTAATTGGCGTCTTGATGATACCATAATTGATATTCTCCATTCTAAGTTAAGAGCTACTACAGTCTCAGTTTCGCCGTCAGTTCGACGGGTCTTCACGTAGGACTGGCGTTGGTTTGCTGAAATATCACCTCTTCTTAACACGTGACGAACAGTTGCATCAAGAACTGTTCTACTTTACAGGCTCTTTGATGGCATCCAGTTTCGCTAATTCGTTTGTTTCACAGCATGAGAAGGCATTCCATTTCTACCGTTTTGTTGTTAGTTTTCTGCGAAGTGTGAAGTTCAAGTGCATTTGGCATGGACGGCAAGAGAGGCTTGGGGATGCGCGCACATCACCCCCCACAGACACACTGGTTTCTCCTAATTTAACGCCATGTCCTAAAGTAATTCAATTCGTTTGGTCCGTTCGTATACGTTGAATTTCTTCTTATCAAATAAGGCGGCCTGGGCTACTCCCGTGGATGATTTCGGGTAACGTTCATTTCGGTGTCACTGCAGTTTATGCCTTTCAAGTGAAATGCACTCTATTCGTTTATTTTGTAGCATTCCGGTCAGCATATCGATACTACTCTCAGTTATCAATTCCGATGTGTTCATTACTGTATTCGGGGTAGCAGAATGACTCTTCCTTTTATCTTGCTTCAAAAGTCAACTCAAGAAAAACCTGTGATACCCGAAGGTCGATTCTTAGAGTCTTTAGTGGTTCTGTTGACAGCGTGTAAACTCGCCTTTCGATTTTGCTTTGCTATACGCACCGAAGGCACTTGGTGGAACGCTGCATATCTTCCACAATTTCTCCATAATTCCTGCTCTGATAGTCAGTCACTGTCAAAAACTTTGGGGACGGTATTAGTCCAACTTTTCTGTCACTAAGTCTGTCTGACTGCAATGTGCATGCACCGCTGGTATGTTGATTGAGCTAATCGAGTGTCAACGGGTTTGGTCGTTTTATCATCGACCCAGGTGACATCGTCAGTACGTTTCTAATTAGCGAACTGATGCGATGCGTCAGCGATAAAATATCTACAACCAAGTTTTCCGAACCGATAAAAAAACCAACGGGCACTATACAGCCTAAGCTGCCAACACCCGTCTTAGTAGAAGATGAACTGATTGCCAGGACTTTTTTTGGCATCAGTGGTGTTTTTGAGCCGCTTCTCTAGAAACAATATTGTCTTACTACATCCCTAAACATGTGCTTCTCATTGGTCATTACAGCTGCACGTAGTCGATCGATCTTCCCCTTAAGCACAATGTTTGCCCTTTTTACTGCAGATCGCCTCCTCTGTGAAAGCATGTGTCTCAACTTCTTAAAACTTGACGTACTCTGTCATCCACCCTTATTGTGCTATTTTCTGGCTCAGTCCATAGTTTTAACACTGTATCTAGAAACTACCATAACGTGTCCGGTAGGTTAAACGATTCTGTCAACCTCCTGTCAGAGGTATCCTTCAGCCAAACCGATTTCTGTGGTCGATCTATCAGAGGGTATTTGCTTACCGTGGCCCATCATTTTCCCAAGACAGAACTATCCTTCCGGAGCCCGATGCGTTTTACTTAGTTTACTGAGTATACTTGTCAAAAGTTATCTCTACTTACCGTTCATCATGTGTCCCGTAGAACTCAATAATTCTACCTGTACTCTCTATCCTTTTCTATCACCCCGCTGATCAGAGATGAGTCCGAAAAACTAGCGTGTGACCCAAGCCGTGAGTGGAAATTGTGTTAACCTTCTACCGCTTATTCACTGATATTTACTGTAATGAGTGTGCATTTCTTAACAGGATGATTTGAACTTATCATATCTCGCTTATATTATGTGAGGTAATTTTAGAGGCTCCCGACCATGACTGAATTAAAAGACTGTAGCTTGCGTATACTGAGCTATAGCACTTGACTTGGGACTGGATGCTTATGAATCGGTTCTTATTCTGCTTGAGTGTACCCCTTGGAATGTCTCTCCTCCCCCTCCCGTTGAATTCAGGCTCATTTTCAGAATGAAGTGAACGGGTTCGGTCGCTCAAGCTCCCCTGCAAGCATCCATCTGCTACTTTGACAAAAACACCCGTGCACGAGAAGTTAGCGAATGGTCCCCTAGATTTCCTGGCTTCGCCCACGAATTTCAGGTGCATATAGCGAGATAAGTTGGTCTGGATTCATGGGAACCTGATGTGTACCACGCTCATATACGTGGTTGCTGACCTGAAGTCTCCTCAGAATGCTACAGGCCGTGTATGCGTGTTTTCTGGTCGCACCGTTACGCATGACTGAAAGGTGGTAAATATCCACGATCCTTTCTTTTTTGCAACTAGATAGCTTCTCCGGGTGGCCCAGACAGACTGAACTGAAACGGTGAGGGCTCCGACTGATTCTTGGTGCAGCCGAACCTTCTGAAGAAATGTAAAGATTGATTCACTTTGTATAAACATTACACGCTACTCATGATGATGCTGAAAACTCTTCGACAGCCCACGACCGGTCTTCTTCCTTTCTGGGGCTCACCAGGTAGACGAAGTCCACGAGCTTCCGTCAATCTTATGTTCTACTTGAACCCAAATTGCACGTGCTTCGACAAATACAGTCATTTGCGTAACAGTTTCGTTTTCACAGGAAACTTGCATGAATCCCAGCTCAATCGTTTATGATGTTCTCCATTCAGTTGAAGAACATCATAAACGAGAGATTCAGCCGGGATTCAGGCGATCCTCCAGTGGAAACTAAATGGTTTTGCAAATGAGTGCAGTTTTCGAATAGATTCACTGCTTATCCGACCATACAATAGTTGTAGACGGGGGTATGTGTTACACGTATTCAAAAGTGTGTGGTCCTAACCTCTAACATTAGTTACAGCTGCTTGTTCAGTTGCTCCGCCGTTTCCGATGTTTTTATCAGTACTTGTTACGAAACTACACCAGACTTTGAGCGAGTATGTTTGTTTAATTCGAAAACGAGCTGGTTTTTCGTTAACACAACTTCCCACATTCTTTCCGTTCATTGACTTTCGTTCATTTCAGCCAACTTTACTCAAGAGGAGATCGGTGAGCCGATCCTTACAGCTACGTTGAAACCGGGGGATGTGCTCTACTTCCCACGCGGTTACATTCATCAAGCTGAAACTTCCGAGGATGCGCATTCGCTTCATCTCACCATAAGCACGTATCAGAAACACAGCTGGGGTGACTTCCTCTCAAAAGTGAGCTGGTATTTTTACGACCATTTCTATGAGCTACGTTTTCCACGTCACGCCCAACCGTTAATTGGTTGAGCAACAGAATAAGGTACGAATGTTTCGTGATTCGAACTAGTTTCTGACTTTTCGGTTGTTCTTATCCAAACTGGGATAGCCTACCGGTATATCAGCCCTATTGTAGCTCATGCCACATGCTCAACTCAATCCACAGTTTCATGGCTGGCTACTTAGTGTCCCGCTCAATGCATGTGCTGATATCTAATAGAAAAATCCTGCCCTCAGGGAGGTGTGCCTGCAAATGGGGGCTTCATTCTAATAAAGCAACTCCCGAAAATTGTAGGCTGAACAGCCTCTCCGTTTCAGGACGCCTGTGACTGCTCTTCTCGAAAAAAACACGAGGCACTAAAAACAGTGTGCGTGAACAGTCCTCTGAACACTGGGCAAGTTTCTTCTCATTCTATGCAAGTTAGTGATTGTTTAAATCTCCACCAAAAATAAATAAATCGTTCAGCTGTGATACGCTTTTCGTGAATAGTTACCATGCAACTTGAAAGCTGTTAGTCGAAGGATGCTAGCAGGTTACCAAAACCTAGGCAGTAGCTAGGTCAGTTTCGACTCATGGACCGTCCGCTTACTTGACCACATCCGGTTGGTTAGTGAAGTTGTTCAGCCACTGAAGATGACTTAGTTCAGGTGATCATGATAAAGTATCGGTGAGCCTCACATCACCTCTAAAATCCGCAGCCTGTTTTATCCCCCTTCTTTGACCCAGTTCATACTTTACTTTTCAGCTCCTTCCTATCGCGTTGCAGTCGGCAGTGGAGACCAGCGTGGAATTTCGGAAAGGTTTACCTGTCGGTTTCCTGCGTCATTTGGGTGGATTCTCCCAATCGATATCCAATAAAGAAAAGGCTAAGGTAAGTGGGGCTTTCTTAGCCTTCTCCCATGGCCTTTGTTGAATTTGCCATGTTTGTCAATGACCTGGTAATGACCGTGTTTGTCGTAGTTACAGTTTGATGTTAATGGTGGGGATGTTGGTCGTTGTGTTTGCGAAGGTGATATGGGAGTTCCGATAGTGATGCCTACTTCCCCTTCGAATCGTTGGGTAGTTCTCTACCGAAATCCATCTGTTCCTGGAGAACCCTTATTCCATAACGTTCTCTTTAAACCTCAATCTTTTACCCCACTGTCATCCGTAAGCCGAAGTCCTCGAGAACATGGAAACTCTACTTTATCTTTGGTTCAAAGTGATCGGTAGGCTTTCCCGTCCAGGTACTGATTTCCACAACGCTGTTAGCAAAATCACATATTTCCAAAGTACTTGACCTATCAATTACTGGAAGTTTGTTGGCCCATCGATTTCTCTGACAATAGAGATGGTCCGTTTGAGTGCATTATTCTTTTGCCCTGCTTATTGAGATCTTAACTGTACTTGTCGGATTGCTCCGATCTCACTCCTCGGCAATTAAAGCCTGTTTATCTGATCCCGTTCCCGGGTCCACTTCCATCCCTCTCAGTCGGGTGAGTCTACAAAGGTTGTGGCCCATGTTCGCGCAGAAGTTGTGGCACGCTTGCGGATGTTAGCTGACCAACTGGAGCGACAGGCTAGTACGGATCAACCGGGATCCTCCTCAGCTCCAGATCCGTTACTCACGGCTGCCGACCTGTTTGCTACCGATCTGATTGCACAGTCTCTGCCACCGCAACTCAAAGATGGTGAGTAGGACGGTCTTCATGTGTTTGCAGCTACATTACGTGTTATTATTCAACTTCATTATTCAGTGCCATGAGTTCTGGTCAATCTTCAGTGTTATGCATCTATACCGCATACTTGGATGAAAAGCTGTTTCAGCTGTATTGCATGCTCTCTCATTATCTGCCGTCGCACTATTTTCTTCACCTTTTCTCATTTTAGAGGAGTTGATGTGCCACGTGAGAAGCCAAGGCGAACGATGGTCCATGTTCACCGCAGCTGAAGAGGAAAGTGCCGGTTCTAAGAAGCCTGGTGTGGTAGATCTGGTCGAACTGGAACCGGATACCAAAGTTCGTTTGGTTCGCTGGAGCGCCGTTCGGGCGGTACGTACACGTGTTGCTTCAGCCATCGGCGTGCCTGTGTCCAGTCGGGATGAATCTACAGATGATGAAAGTTCCGGAAGTGAGTCCGAAGACCCCAAGGATCTGATTGCAGTCTACCATTCACTGAGCAATACCAATGTATACAAAGAACGCCCGCTAGATGAGATGGCTCTCCATAGGAAGGTAGGGGCGTAAACATTTACACGTCGGTCCAACTTACAACCTTCAAACTTCAGTTTACTCACGGGATTTCCCTCCTCATTCCATTGCAGCTTCTTCCCGCTTTGGACTATTTGGCCAGACAATACCCATCATTTGTTAAGGTCGATAACCTCCCCTTGGCCACCCTGGACGACCGAGTGAGTAGATTGTTTTTAATCCCTGCTTTCATATCCATATTTTATAGGTTCGAAGTTTGGGAAACTACTTTTCATTGGTTGTGTTTGATGGTAAACATACAGTGAGCGCATCATTCCCATACCGTTCCTAGACGAACTGAGATCCTGAAACCAACTGGTTTGTTCCGCGGAGGTGTGTCACCCACAATTATTCTGGACGTTTCAGACAAGTATTGTCGGCTTTTAAGGTTTGTCAGATGTAGACCACTGCCAATCATACCCTCCACTGTTTTGTGTGTGCTGACTAGTCCCAAATTATTGCCAGCTTCAAATGATGGTCGGCGGCAAAATTATCGCATATCACTAACCAGTTCAACCGAGTCTTTTAGACATCCTGAAGGTTTAAGTGTGCGATAGTATAACTTCTGTTTTTTTGTCGGTCCTTCTGGACACTGTCGTGTAGTGGTCAGGACAGTGGTACATAGTACAACTATTGGTTTCAGGCAGGACTTATCCGAAGCATTAAAGCCACTGACAGTGAACCGCCCCGGAAAACGCTGTATGGTGGAGCGCCTAGTTTCTGCGAGTCGTAAACAGAGGTTGTGTTTTAAGGACGATCGTCAGCTGAGAATAGAGAGTCGCTATGGCATAGGTGGAGCCTTATATTTAGGGTTGCCGCTCTCTCCACACGGCTTCTGTCAAACAAAGGTAGCTTCTAAGCGGACACTATCTCTTTCCTAGCGTACGTTAGGGCCGTGAGTGAATGACAACTCAGTTGCCGTGAAGAGATGTCACACATAACCTCCCGACTAACGTGCTCTTCGATTCTGTTGTGAAATAAGAGACCGACGACTAATATATGAGTACTTTTCAGCTTGTCACTTTAATGCTCCGAAAAAGGTACCCTGAAAAGCTGTCATGATAGTTCTGACCAGTGCAAAGTTACGAGGTAGTCAGGTAAATTCCTCTTGCTTCTTTGTGGCCCGCAATGTATAACTGGTCACGTCTGGGGGACACCTGTGCAAACAAGTTAGTTCTTGTGTCATCTTGTAACAAAAGTAAACGGAACGTTAACCTCTTAAAACCATGGTCTTTACGCACGACCGCCATTGGTTATCAAGACAACGAAACCTAACCCTATTGGAAGACCTCCAACTTGTTGCGACCATTATCACATACGCATGCTATAGTAGGCACCAACGGACCGTTGCTGTCAATCTATACCCAGGTTCTCAATATGAAGCTGTATTCGAGTAGGTGTTCTAGTTCTGTGATGTTTATCATCCTTACTTTGTCTCTCAAATCAGCTGTTTGCCATCGATGTAACGTTTCGGTTTAATAAGTTTTAATTGCGCCAAGTAAACAGGTTAGCTAGTCAAGATGAAATGCGCAAAACCGAGCAGGCTATTAAGCAGTATGTGAAGGGTGATCGAAATTCTCCAGGTCTACCTTCATTGACTTAGCCGTTAGTTGGGCCTATATGAATAACACATTTAGGCTAAAAATTTGACTTCATGTCATATCATGGTGTGAGAATACATGAAGAATAGTCAGATGAGTTCCTCTTTGCTACCGAATTTCTCTTAAAATCAGTCGTTTGGCCATTGATTTCACTGATGAATATTAGAGGACCTGAGTTGGTTAGAAATTATTGAAGCCCAGACAAGGTACTAGTCGGAAATGTTTTTTTGTCAAGATTATTAGGTCTATTCCTATTTCATGTTTTCCACCATGAACCTGAATAAATTCACTGGGTGTGCCCCTTCCTACCCTTTACGGTATACTTTATTATGTTCAAATGCTTTGAACATAATTAGCTTGCAGTGAAACCGACCGGATTTCATGCTAGACTATCTGGATCTAAGTCTTGTCATTAGCTACCATTTCAATTAGGACGAACGACAGCAAAAATTCCATGATGCCGTTAGCAGTGCAGTACGCTTGGGAGATGACAGAGCTCCCGCATTTATTTCATTCTGGCCGTAGGCGTATCATATGCTTCAGAACTGATCCGAAACTAAGCTTCAGTGAATAGCACCCGCAGTGTTCCGCTCTTTCCATATGAAGTTCACAACCGAAGTAATTATTTTACCGTTGGAGTTTTGCACGATCACCTACATTCATACGGTTAGAAGCCATTTGGGGGAGCGGTGTACTATATGAAGCTCTATGGATAATTGTACTGAATTATATTTCGCCTTCGAAGAGAACGTTCTCCTTTACTTCTCCCATCCTCTTTTAACACTTAGTGTTGATAGTTGTCTTTTTCTTAATCATTGTCACCTTGATGAGCCCTGTTTCTAGTATTTAACCGTAACCTTGTGTTGTTTTATACTGTTCTATTTCAGATGAATGCAGCTATTGGCTTGTACGAGGCTGGACTGCTAATCACAAGAGAACCACTTTCGCCAATGGACGATGCGGTCAATTCGAGCGAGGATGAGGAAGAGAGTGAGGGTAGTTCTGATAATGTGACTCACTCATTTGAAGAAGAGGATACAAGTGAGGATGATCCGACGGATTCGGATGACCTGGATCCAGATGAATTGGTCGATGAGGAAAGTGATGATGAAAACGAAGAAGAAGACAGCGTGGACGACCTGAGGTTCGATGAGTCGGATGATTCCTATTCCTCTGATGAACCATCAGAACCATCTCCCCCTCAGCCTGTGAACTCCAAGCAGAAACAGAAACCCATGGCTGCACTGCCAGCTCCGAACAAACAGAAATCCAAAAACAAGAAACAAACGTCCAAGTGATGCCTGTATTTAAGCACGTCCCCTTCCCTCATTTTCTACCGCTGCATTTGTACTATGGCTTGTATGGTATGCCAATATATCGATAGATTTTTTGGAAGTTCTATTGACGTGTTAATTATTCTTGAAAGTAATGAAAATGGAACTCAAATCGCAGAATTAAAATATCTCCCCAAATGAGCAACTTGTAGCATAAAATAACTCCGTCTGGAGGAAATAATTTTACGAACCCGAAAACCAATCCATTAGGAAAAAAGAAAGCAGCAAAAACACCTTGTAATGAGCCATTACCCCCAATATGAAACGTCTTCCGATTCCTACCCAAGCCAGACACCGTTTGACCACGTGGTTGGTTACCACGTCCCACTTGCAACTGTCCAAGCAAAACTGGAGTAAAAAGGAAACATGTTATTGGCGGCAACACATTTCCTATTCGCATCGATCGATTATTGGAAGAAATTGAGGAGACAACGCAGTTGTTTGTTGTCTGGTCACGAGTCCAACTACAAATACTTGGGTGACAAACCCCATAAACTCGAGTAAAAATCACAGGGTCATGCCAACTGGGATATCAGAGTAGCGATTACCTGCATGGGTGAGGTGAGTGCGATCTCATCATCGCAGTTCAGTGTGTAGAGAGCAATTCAGTCGATTGACTCCTGTAACTTGTATGTTCCGGTTGTAGGGAGTGTTGGTTTGTTTGATTATACGAGATGAATGCGACCCTATAAATTTGCTTCATCGGATAAAAAGTGTATTGCTCACGTGATGCCCGTACTCTATGCGTTCGGACGGGCGTATTTTGTACTCACACTGATCAGTTCAACTTTTTCCAGTTAAGGAGGGGTGTATCGTTCACCTAAGTGACTAAGTCAACTAAGTAATACTCCGAAGTGAGAAACGAGAACTCTCCAAAGGTGTTTCCTGTGAAGAGGTGGGTTTCTTACAGGGAGGTGCCACGGTGTTCCCTTTTTCTGTCAAACTGTGGAAAACGGCAGTCTGAATGTCTCATTTCCTCTCCAGCGTGCGACGCTCCCAACAGGCTATCATGACCAATCCTTGGTTGGGGAGTGGGTACTGTTGATACTGGACACCAGAAGGTTCAAATTTGCGACACCGTTTGCGTGCTTTGCATCGTTATTAATCTTAATTCACTCGAATTAATGCAATAACTTCTCAAAATTGAAATGCCTTGCGACGGATCAAGGACGTTTCATTAATACAGCAAAGATTAGGTGAACGGGATCTCGCATTTTGACCTTGTATTTCATTGTGACCCTAGCGTCAACTAGTTCCAATCAGGCGGTCACTGCATTTCAAAGCTCTGATACCTGATCGATCGCATTCAACTTGGCAGTCTATTGCATGTGCCCAAAAATTGACCTGGCCTGAACTTAATTCGAACTCAACCCTATGAACAACTGTCCTACTGCAGAAAAATGAGCCGTCTACCTATTGTCATGGGTCTTGTGGGAGTACGGTGTGATTGAGTTTTGGGACCTCCCATTCATTCACACATGTACGAAGATATTCGGATGTCAACCATGAACGGCTCATAAAAGTACAGTTGTCCTGTCCACGTCACTCCCATTTTAAACATCCTCTCGTGCTGAGACTACGATTATGGTTAAAACCATAACAGCGAGGAAGTAGTGACTCGAGCTTGTCTTATTGAAGCTTCAGTGGATGGAGATTCAAAAAACCTAACGCCTACATTATGCATCTATATATATTTGTGGTTGGCATTCGAATCGGATTTACCGGTCAACAATGGTCAAACCACTGAGCGCCTGCGCACAGCGAGAAGCCGGAACCGAATGTGGTGCCGTGCGCAAGCCCTTGATACCGATTTAAACCCGAGGGAGTAAGGCCAGCAGATAAACTTGCAGGGGCACGTCTCAAACCACCAGCCAGCCTAAGCCTGTGGCGTAACAATGGGCACTGGCATCAGTTACCTGTTTATCCTGGTACCGACGTCAGTTCATTTGATTTTCAACGTAGTAACACCTCTCCCAGTAAGACACCATGCAAGCTTTATGGAGAGCAGCCCATTGACACACCATGAAAGTGGCAATGGATGACGTGGCGGTATTCCATTAGCCTTGCGGTCAATAGTGTTGTCATCCCTAACATTATAATAAGCGGGTAGTCATTAGAAGATGACACAAACCTGCCTGGATTCCAGAAGATCACGTTCAGCAGGCGGACCGGTGAGTACGCTGGTGACGCACAAGGCCGGTCCTACTAAAGCACGTGCGTCCGCATTTTGAGCAAGTCCACACAGACAAGGCTATACTCGGATGATTCAGTCTCCTCCGATGGCTTGTTTTTTTATGATTGCAACGCTTCGCGTCTCAAAGCTTCCAACACTGGCTTGGCTAGCCGTTCTTCATCTCGTTCTGTCAAGGGCCGGGTCCTACCATGTTTTATACTGAAAACTGCAGTTTTTACAAGGTTGCCTGAAAACTGTCCCAATAGCGGAACTCCGTACTTAAGCTTACTGCGGACGATTTGTTTCTGGGTCATTCCTCCTGAGTGGTTTACACAATGGAGCTGGCTTCGCATCAGACTGCCTTCAGCCCTAATATTGTTTGCTCTCCGAAGGATATTCTCTCCATTTGATCCGAAAGACACTGCAAATGAAATCGGTAAAGAACCTGAACATGCCCTCGATATAGCGTTCAAGTCTCGCTGTCGTGTGTTAGTGAAGACAGCACAACAGGCCGATACACTGCAGAGTTGTTGTTTGTGCGCAAGTGGTGCTTGCTTCAGACGCATCCCTCAAGACGACTAAATATCGTGCTGGCCTACGCAGTTCGTGCACTCATTTCAGTTTCAAGCGTCAGGTCGGTGGATATTGTGTTACCGTGCAGCAGAATACGTGGTGTTTAGTGTTAAATCCCCGGTTCAGGCTGATAAAAGACGCGTTTGAGAACTCTGTCTAAGCTATGCCGAACGCTGTAGTCGATCGCTGGAATTCCGCTTCAGAATGCCGTACAGACGTTGGACACGCGCAGCCGGGAAACACTTCCAAGTGAATTGGTATACCGCTTTCTCAATAGCAGAACGCCTGTGCGCAGTTGCTCGAGGGTGAAAATTGCTGGGGCATGAATACAGTTTTGCTCTGGCTTCGATTAAGAGATCGTCCTGGGTATTTCCGCAGGTCCGCACCCGGGCTTTCATCGCAATGTGAAAGGCTTTGAGTAGGTTTGGAACTTTGTCTGGACAGCCAAGCTTTCGTAGGATGATCCACTGTGCTTCCGTGTTGAGTGAGTCGAAGGCTTTTGTAAAGTCCATAGACCGGTCGATTCCGTTCATTACCCTTCTGTTGGATTTCCGTTGCAGAAATGATTAACTCTATCCTAATGCGGTCGATTCAAAATCTACACTGCTCCTCCGGAACATTTCCCTCCAGAATGTTGCCGACTAGTTGACCGGCCATGATACGAACCACAATCCTACTTGTTATGCACGGGAGACTGGTCCCGCGGCAGTTTTCCGTCCGTCGGTTTGCTCTCGCATTAGGCAGAGAAATTATTCGTGCATTCTTGAAATCTTGCCAAATTCTGTATAGAAGGTGAAGAGGTTCGTTCTGCAGTGTAGGTCCCCCAGCTTGAACAAGCCGGGTAAGCCGTCCAATCCCACTACTGTCCCATTACGGGGCGATATGGCTCAGTGGTTAGAGCGCGAATTAACTGACCGGAAGGTCCGTGGTTCGAACCCGACCTCTGCCTCTCGGCTACCTCTGTCAAGGCTTGGGCAACCTGGCAGTATCCCAGCCCTCGTGCTTCCTTCGGGTGGCATGGTAGCTAGGCACCGAAAGGGTGCCACAGCTGAACGACTGTCCCATTTTGTAGTTGGTTTATGGTTTTCAGCAGTTATGTGGCTGTTGGCAAGTCAGCCAGTAGGTCTTCACTAAATGTTGGAGCAGGTGGGCTATCTAGTTCAAATCAGCATCTCCTGGCTGGGTCAGTGTCGTAGAAAAGTGATATCTCCAACCTAATAGAATTTCTTTAAGCCTATTAGGCTCTTCACTAGTTCGCTTGTCTTCTATGAGCTGAAGATATTGGTAAAAAGATTCTGTGCCAACATCGTTCCGCGTACGATTGGGGCTCTTCTGTTCGTTTGGTCCACCATTCATTTTCTTGTTTTCCGCAGGTTCTAGAAGCTTGGTTCTGACACTTCTGAGTTGCTTTAGGGTCTCCGTGTTTGTTGAATCTTGCAGCGTCTTAACGAACGCAAAATTTATCTCTAGACATCTGGATATCGACGAGTCGTTCTCATGAAACCAATCTGGTCTCCGTTCGTGCTTTAATCTAATCGCATCTACAACAGCTACTTGGGTGTGTTCATATTCGGGCCTACTTATTTCAGGTTTATTTGGAGCTTGATCATCCATTTTGCATTAGGGCTTCGCGAAATTTCATTCTTCAGCTGTTTTGAATCCAACATTAGTGAGTTTCCCGCTGTGGCGGCTTAGGCTCTGATAAGTGTGACAAACCTTGCCATTGATACCCGGAATCGGATGGTCAGTTTTCTCGAGTTAGTGCAGTTTGGTTGATCCTCAATTCTCTGATTCTTGTGTTCCACTGCTGCAAATCCGGCGCAGCGTTCGCGTCTACATTATTGTGTTATTGCATGTACTAGAAGGTACAACCAGAGCCAGCAGGGAGTTTTGTTTGGTCAATCAGGCTGGTCTCATTGAGTAGAGTGAGGTCTATCCTGCAGCGTTCGACTTCTTTTGCAACCGGCGCACAGAATTTCAGACTTTTTTTCTCCATCCTTATCCGGGACAGTCCTAAAGTTCCAGGTTCCAAGTAGTAGAAGACCGGTCTTCCTTCTCTTTGCATTTCTCTTCATGTCCGCTGACTTAAACCATCTTGAAAACTGGGTCTGAAAGTGGGCATTAGTTCGGGATACGCCCTTCCGAGCCTTTGACTTCGAGATCTGAAACACTAGGCAGTGGGGAGCTGACCTAAGCGCAGAGGTTAAGGTGAAGAAGTCTGACTCCTCATGGTACTGCACACAGCAAACACCTTTTGAGCAGCACTAAACTCTTGATTTTTAAAAATATTTCGATCAACCGTCAGGCGATCTGAGTGTGTAGTTTTTTAGACCGACTTCTAACTTGTCTTTCCTCTGGGAGGACACAGCATCTCTGCCTTCCACAAACATGGAGATGTTCGTCGTCAGGATGAAAAACCTCACTATTCTCATAATCATGTCGTACGGAACAGTAGTTCACCCCCGGGCGACCTCGTAATACCATTTCTTGTAGCACGAGGATTCGTTGCTGTTTGTCACAGTGCTCCCTTTATGGCATAGTTGAACTTCAAGGAAGTGAGTTCTACCCAATGTCTCTTGCAGGATCAGTACAGTATCGAAACCCGACTACCAGGACAAAGTGACACGTTTAGGTCGGGAAGTAACAATATGTTGATATATCTGATATACGAAATACATGCGAAAAATATTGGGTAGGATTAAATATTTTGCAACACCAGACGGAGATATCTCACGGACACAATGAGAACTATTCCGTACCTCAGAAACCTGCACTGACATTCATGTTTTAACATGTTTACCTACTCAGGTCAGGTTTTAGCGAACTAACAGTCATAAAAGATAACCTGGGGGTGAAGGAATGTAAGAGACGAAGTGGGAAATCAGAGCACTGTGTGTTCGGAAAAGACAGTAGACAGTATTTCGGCATCTGAGCTCAGCATACACAACCATTAAAAGAGCCGAAGAATGCGGCTGAATGGCTCGATCGTGCTAGTGAACTGAAAGACTTTGGAGTTGCGTATCATTCGGTGACCAGGTAAATCTAACTCTCCACCCACAATCCAGTGCGAAGAAATCAAATCTTCCCGCGGTGTGACGACTTGCGTCCAGTGAGCTGTACTGGAGGTCGTCCCAACGGTCTCCACAGAATCGCTTGCTCAGTGGATGTAAGAATCAATCTCCAGGTTTAGGACTCGAATATGTGTCGGAACAACAAGAGTTGACCTTGCCAGTCCTTTCAGCCAGGAGGTTTAGTTAAGGGCTTTAGATGTCCTCTTGTCCGGCTTTGGACACGTAATCAGCATCTCAGCCCATACTTATCCATAAAATAGCCAGCAAAGGAAATTTGGTGCTACACCAGCTGTGGGGCCGCAATATTTGCTACATAAGCCTGGCCAATGAGCGATAACATGGGACTGCTGGCGCCACCCCTCTTCCACTATCATTGTCTCCACGTTTCCCTCATGCTCTAATTAGTATGCACTTTCCTATAGGTTCCAGCTATGATCACGTCAGTCCGCACGAAAAGAAGTACCCATCAGCCTGTCGCCGCCTTACCTCCGCCATTAAGACCTTATTCTTCCGTTCTTATTGCAGCCATTAAAGTGTAAACTTTAGAGCGAATTGACCGCAACCCCTCTCTTGCACGCTGCTTGAGCATGTAGATAACTGTAACCTTGCTACTTGACTAAGACTCAAGTGCGAGACTCAATATTAATGATCGAATTTATGACACCTTCTTTATTAAAATGCTGCAGGATATTATCTACGGTTGATTGCATCTGACTCAGTAGGCTACGCTCGATTTAGTATACCTCTCACATTTACAACTGAGTTCTATTTTCTTGTCTGAACACTCGTAAACAGTACGCTATGTACCGCTCTCTATCCATCTACATAGGAACTTACACAGGCCAAAATGCTCACCGCTCTGTATTCGAAGTGTGTGTTATGCATCAGACCTTTTTAGCCCCCTCTCAGTGACATAGGCTTCCTGTCCATAACTAGTGACCCTCTTATCTACCATGAGGATCGCAAATGATCGTAATGGTTGCGGAATTCAGACAGCAAGCCTCAATTTATCATAAACATGTTAAGCTAAAGGATAAAAGTTTACCTGTTGTTTCTGACATTCACTAGGGGTAGACCAAAAATAACTTCTCCAAACCATGTGTTTTCGACAAAGGGAATTTTTCAAGTGAAAGATCTGGTTCGACGGAGTTTTCCAGCATCATATTGTTGACAGCGGTTTGTTTAAATGCGCAAAGTTTCAAGATCACCAGATGTCTCTAGTTGGAAATTTCGCCATAAGTACTGGTTTCAAATTCATCAGCAAGCGAAAATTCCAAATTAGAGCGACACGTGATTTTTTTCAGTTGCGAGAGAATGCTTATAAACTTTTCAGTGTTCATAGGAAACCTTCACCTGTAAACTGCTGAAGGCGACGGAATATGTAAAATCTTCTGTCTGGGCTTATGATCAGTCAACTGTCAGGTCCACATGACCACTATCTGAACTGGTTATCATTATTCCAACACGCATCGTTGCGAAATCATAGATGCGGTAATGCAAATGAAGCATGGCTACAAGGACTGCAGCTTACAAGGCGCCACTTGATAAATGTGGGCACAGTGCATGTAAGCTCGGATTTCATCCTGAAATTAACTTCAGTTGGCTGTAAAATCGAGTAAAAGCACCTGTTGGTCTGCGCTGCTCATTGTTCGGGGCACCCAGATTGATAATCCTATCCGTGTGTTGTGATTGATTGATACTGCATAAAATTCAGAGTCATTGTTAACCACGGAGTCTTAATACATCACGATTGTTAACATCCACCTCATTAACAAAAATTCGGGCGCACGGTCATTTCTCACACTTCGTTTACTCGTTGATCATGCCAATGTCGGATGCAGGCGTCCAAACATGGACAGCACCAAACGGTCGCAGCCCAACAACGCCTTCAGAAGGGAAAAAATCTTATCAGTCCTATGTGAAAAATTTCCCCTGATTTCAAATGCCCTCAGCGTGTCTTTACGATAACTTACTACGCTACAAATGCTGGCATGGTCTGAAAGTGCGAAAACAGTTGGAAACCAGCATAAGTTGACTGGATTCATTCGTTTAACTACTTGAATACCGTCAGTAGCTTATAATTAACGCACATGCTATTTCCCTGCCACACAAGTCTGTTAAGATGGGCGCAGAAAACAGGATAACCCTCGTTCACACAACATCCTTATGAAGGTTTCGGTGCGTTTCATCAGGTTTTCGCAAAAAAATCGAAATAAAGATTTAATTACGGGACGACCAACGTGCTCTACAAGTACATTGAGCCTTTGGTACATCGCAAGCAGTTTGCAGTTTTTAAGATAAAGGGGATAGAGCGTCAAAACTTTACCACAAAATAACGGCTTACTTGCCAAGGTTGCGCATACATTTACAGAGCAATAAATCTCCTATCCCTGTGGAGGAAGCAAGCGAGCCCGTAATTCAAAAATGGATTTCGAATTATTCGCAGAAAAATCTATCAGGATTTATTAAAAAATAACGCAGATTCACGCAAATGCAACGTATTATGGGAGCCAGCAGATTGCGGGACATGAACTCAGAGAAGCGGGAATTGAAGCGCGTGACGAAAGGAACGGTTTACACAAAACTCCAACAGATGGCTGGCAGTTTTAGGCAATACTGTGGGCCATTAAAAATACCAACAAATGTCATGTTTACGTCTAAGTGTATTATCAGGGTACTCCGAAAAATTTGACTCAGTAGAAATGAATTCAAATGCAGTGGGCCTCGTTCTGCTACCTGACATCCTTCCACTTCTATAAAACCTTGAGTTCAAATTGGTCACACCGCTTCCGCTTGTTGCTGACGTGGGTCACATCTTGACAACTGACCACTTTGGAATACACAGGTTGATTCAGACCACGCTCTTATCCGGGGAGGGCTTCCGTTGAATTTCCTATTTTAGTCAAAGAATCAAGAAAACTTCGTGAAACGCAATTTGAACAAACCTTTTGCCGTCCGATTTTTCAACTCATATGCTCATCTGAATGCGCTTAACTGATGAGTCCCAAAATGGGGCAAAGCTGGTAGCTGCTTATCTGACAATTCCAAACAGTTTTCCCATACATCGCGTAACCAACAGAACAAACTTTGTTGAGTACATCTGCAACAGATCCTCGAGGCCATCTTTGCACCGAGCGCTGTGCGGAACAATATCGATATGTTCACGCATACGAAAGGCTCCATCAAGTCCGTAATCCTGTCATCTCTAAGGTGCATATCTGCCCCCTCCTCCCCCAAAAAATAAACAAATAAGTGTTCAATTTGATCACTGCTTATCTCAGGTGCTCATAAGAACTCCTACCACATCAGCTTCCAATAGAGCAAAACCTTTAGTGAGATGCCTGCGGATTTTGAACAGTCGTCCCGTTCCACCTACCTCAAAGTTATCAAACATTACTGTGCAGTGATTTGCGACCGGGCTTCCCAGATAAAAATAAAGATCGCAACTTAGAAGAAAGTTGTGCGAAAAGCGGGATTCTTTGAATTTGATGTTTTTTAGAGTTTATACAGACCCACTGGGTCGCTGTCACTTCTTGATCCGAGACGCTGTATTTCATCGGGAACAAAGGTTGATTGGGTTAAATAGTCGATTGGAGGTCAGGTCAGACAAGGCCTGCTCATGAATAGATGGGCCTAGTGTAACCGAAAATTGGTCCAACCGGGAATGTGGGGGTCAACGAATCCACAATACAACACCAAAGGAGTTAAGCAAGTTAAAAACCGCAGCTAAAATTTTAGTACTCATTACATACCGCTCTGTTGGCTGTTAGTCTATATTTGGTTACATTTGTTTAAACAAGCCTGACTTGGTCTAAAGTCTCCCAGTGGATGACGTAACAAAATTTGCTCCCAGTTTCAATCTGCATAAGTTGCTCACACTTTATTTTAATGAATGGACATAGAGAAAAAATGCTTTTCTCTGATTGCAAATTCGCAACAACCTACCGTGTGGTCTACGAGTGTTCAAATCCGTCTTATGTTTATTGCACGGCTCAGATTACACGTGAATTCAATGGAAATATTTTTTACCCCTCTCACTGAATTTGGATCTTAGTACTTCCGGAAACACCACATAGATGCCACCTTGGCTTCTTGTGGCACTAACTCCGAGGTCACTTGTAAACATTCAACAAGTGTCAAGGAAGCAAGATCTTCTCAACAAAAAATCGATTAATCACTTATAGCTCAGGTGAACAATCTATTACATGATTTTCTATGATACGCAAGACTCCCACGAAGCCACTTCGCTTTGTAGTCTATCGTTACACGTTTCACAAACCCGTCTGCCAAATCAGTAGTTCAAGGTACCTATCAGTTTTGTGGTAGGCTCCTGTTTTGACTTTATCGATTGGTGAGCTTTTTCACTCCAGAAGACTTGCACACGCGAGATCTCCGCCTTATAAATTAAGTGTGAATAAGTGTGTGTAAAGTCTCACGATCATTATGTCTAAGAGCAAGTCCCAAACAAATGCGGTACCAGAAGCAGGAGAAAATGCGGTTTATCAGGGTCCAGAAACAAAAGGCTGGTGGCGAGAAATATGTTGTATCCCTCTACGAATGGACTCTAGGTTGGCTGTTGTCACCGGCGCTAACTCTGGGATCGGTCTTTCGGTGACTGGGGAACTAGCAAGACGCGGGGCAACTGTGATTATGGCTTGCCGGGATGTATCCAAAGCCCAGGCAGCCAAGGATTCGCTGTTACGAATGTACGGCGCGGAGAATCCAGAGAGTGCAAAAATGGATGTGGTGGATGAAACGATTAGCTCAATACTGTCTCCCATTCAAGATGAACAGGTAGGTCTAGCATTTTGTTGTTTGTTTTTTCTTTCTATTTCATTTGCTCGTGGGCCTTTGAGCTTTAACTGACTGACTGTGAGACTGTAGACCGACACAGTGAGAAGTCTTCTGGCCTAGATTTTCCGTTGAGTCCAACTGATCTAAGATTGCGTTTGACAGAATCTATATGAAATATGTAATTCTTTAGAACATTATACCACAGTATACTTAGAAGAACCCGGTATCCTTGGATGTGCAGCCATGTTGCAGTCCGCTCCCTGGATAATGACACTGTAATCACTTCAAGTGGAACAAGGTTCACCAATCCAATAGGATATCTAAGGCAATGAATAAATTCGTAGAAATAAACACCCATTTACAATCTACGTTGGTTTTAATAGGAAAGTCAATGAAAATGTAATTTGTTTGTTATGATTTTTTTTATTAATGAACAGCTCATTTGTAAGGACGCATTTGTAGATGATGTGACAGTACCACTGGGCGTTCTGTGCTTGGACACTTTCTAACAGATTTCTTCACCAGTGAATCGAAAATACTCTCAGGTTCTCACACGCGTGAACGCATTCATTTTTATAGTCGGTAAATAGCTGGTCTTCTTATGATCCACTGGAGAATAAGTTAGACAAATTCAAGATGGATATTCCTTCATGAATTCAATGTACCAGGAATAACGGAACTGCCATTTTTGTTTAGTTGGCGTCACTCTTGAGAAAATAACTGACAGTATTCTGGAATAAAATGAATACATTTTTAGGGCGAAGTAACAGCAACTTGGCTTCGTTTTCTACGGAGGTTTACGCTTTTAGCTGACAGTTTTCATTGTCATTGGGGAGAATGTTACATCAAACACGCTTTGAACTCCTTTCATTCGCCCGTTTGTTCACCTATACCGTCAAAACCTCGTGTTTTTAGGAGATCACAGTATTCCCACTCTCCATGAGAACATACGTGAAGCCTGTTGACATTGAGGGGGTCCATATTCCAAGGTTTAAGGAACACCTACTTTAACGATAACTGAATAACTTTGGAGTTTCATAGTTATTTTTAGAAAGAATCTAGGCTTATTTGTAGGTGGTCCTGGGATCTGTAGGAGCCAAGTTCACATCACACTAGTTTGAGCAGTCCTTCCCCTGTCCTGTTGCAATTATTCTGGTGAGCCCACAGTTTCGCTGTTATTAGAGCTCATCAGCGATGCATACCTAGCCTTGGTCCTGTTGGGGTTTAAACTCGGGAGGAGAATGTGTTACATCTAGTCCACCAGTGAACGCTGGACGAACCTGAATTATTACTTTTGGGCAGACTGATGTTTTTGCACTTGAACGACGTGACTGGTTTGCCCGATGACTCGAACGACGACCCAGTAACTGTCCTGGTTGTGTCGATCGATTGACATGCCCGTCAGGACTTCTCAGTCACATGGCTCAACGGACGCTTGAAGCTAGGTGGACAATTCCTAGTTAGTTATCTCTAGTTGTTTCCCTGATAGTCTGACGGTGATGTCGATGTCAAGCATAGTGTCCCAGTCGAGCTACGACGTATCATGAAAGCAAGACTTGTTTTTGACCAGTAAGTTCGGCAATCTGGTTGAGATATTCCTCGTATGACAGCAGATTCTGTAGGATGAGGAATGAACTGAAGCGATGAAAATATGACTTTGCTGATCTTCATCGACACATTTGTCCAGAGACGCATGCTGGACAACTACCCGCACGAGAAGAAATTTACAGCAAAATTCACTCAAACAAGCAAACAAACTCATTGACAGCAAAACGGACTGCAACGGACACGTGATGGGGTGTTGATCGTGGATGGAAAGTTATTCTGTTCCGCTTGCTACGCTGTCTCGGAAGTGCTTTTGTTTTCTGAAGGTCACTCCACTGTTTGGTGGTGCGGCCTCACGATGAGCTCTGGAAACCGAGTCTGTTAAAGCATCGAGAGACCGTTTCACAGCTACCAGATACCCCGCAAAACTCCTGAATTTCCATAGTCCTGTACGCCTTCACCAATGTTGTTACTGCAAGGTCACCTTATTCTAAAGGAAACTAATCACTCTCATTTGCTGAAACTCATAAAATTTTTACTTCAAGGTGGATGGCTTGTGATGCTTGATAGTCGATCCTCCCTGAACTGCTTTGATTTCTACCTGTGTTTGATGATACCGGTAACTACAAACTGGTAGATTTAGAAAAGACTTCTATTGCGAACTTCCCAATGAAGTCATTCCGACAGCGGCATATGAAATCCAAATTCTAGTAATTCAGCTTCCTTGTGGCTCCCATTAGTGGCTCTTGGGTTTGGTGGTTGACTTAGTGGAGTATTTCATGTGATGAGTTCCCTGTTTTCTTCCTGAAAAGTAGAGATTTCTGGATGAGAAAAGGACTACTTCTCGAGCATCTTAGCACACAACATTTTAGTTGTCTTGCAAATGCCCGGTTTTGCTTTAGATTCTGTCTTCAAGAACGGTTGTATGAGGGTTAACTGGCGTGAATTTTACCCCTATAAATTTCGACCATCATACCCACCTAATTTTGGACTGTTTGCACATACGCATTGTACCGTAACTCCAAAGTTTCACAATGAAACGAAACAGTGGAGGCCTACTGGGCTATTTTCGCTTCATACGTAGTCATATTTTGGCATGGCCACAACCAGTAAAACATCATCCTCTCAGTAAAAAGAGGTTTCATTTTGGCAAGTTTCGGTTGTTATAAAAGTCGTTCATTTGTATTCCGTCAACTAGTGGGTATTTTATGAAGGATTTTTAGGACAATGTCAAGTAATTATTCCAGAAACTTTGCTACGCATAGAGGTTGCTGTCCTGATTGTGGTGAATCGATCGAGCTCCGACTGGACTAGTCCTACACTCCGTCGAATTGAGATGGTACAAGGTGTACGAAGCGCACTTCTGGTAGCTTGGATCACTCCTCTAAGAAGGCAAATTCGGAATTCAGAATCTAGAAAATGTTCCAGGAACGACACTCTTATCGATTAAACGGATATGATGAGAGCACACTAGCAGATCCCATCAGAGTGGGCCAATCGTGAGAAAGCTTCTGTCTAAGTGGAATTCTACCTTCATGAAAGTTTGAAGCGTTTTTGAAATGGGTAGCACACGTAGCACGTAGACATGCCTGAGGATATGCGTTTTTCCATTCACGCAAAGTGTACTTGAACGTCACACTCTATGTTCCATCAAATACCCTCCTTTCTAATTTTTTATCCAAGGTTGTTTGCTTCGTTATTTAAACTTTTCTGGAAGATATCAATATTGTTTCAATTAGTTCACATTTTATTGTGAGTTCCCTTTAAAGCTAACTTTTATATCTGACTGCTGTCCCCGCTCCAGTGCCTGATGCAGGAAAAAACTCGCCGACAAGGAACACAACAGCTTTATTGCAAAAGGGCGAGTGCGTGCAAGTACAACGGCATCGCGCTGATCCAAGGCTGTCTGATCGGCGTTTAGTGGAGTTCGAGAGTCTCAGTAGGTTTCGGGTATTCTGGGATAATCTTTAGGAGTCTGACCATCCCGGCACTAACCCATTTATAGAAAATCCTCAGCCGTGTCGCCTAGGTTACCATTGAGTTTACCACCGAGTAACAGGAAATCTATCTCCATATTCACACAGCTGCTGTTTTTTTATGAAATTCAACCTACTCATCTCCGGGAGCAAAACCGGTCAAGTTAGGGAGTAACTGCGTTTGAAAAAGCTCAGTCTCTTGTTTGTCTATGAGTAAAGTCCATCTTCGAATTTCAGTTATACTGGCCACCACCGGGCTCGAAATAACGCAGTGCTGGAATATCTTTAAGCGTTTTAACGGACGTTGTTATAACTATCTGCCGTCCCCGCTTCAGCACCTCAGTGTCGGAAAGAGACTCGCCAACAAGGAACACAACAGCTCTATTGCGAACAAGCGAGTGCAAGAATTGCGAGGGGCATTGTGGTAGTTAAAGCTCACTTTGGGCCTTAAATCCACGCTATGGGCGTTGGGTGAATACTCATCATCGTCGGTCGTGATTCTGTGGCATGCCTGAATGCTCATCATTGTCGACCGTTGCTGAATTGACTGGCTGCTTGAGCGTCCAACCGGTAGGCAGCTTTCCTGGCCCAGATGCTTGACTGCTTCCCTACTAAAATTTTGGTGGGTTTGAGGGTCCCAGTGGGTTTCGGACATTCTGGGATCATTTCTGAGGATGTGACCTTTCTGACAAACTTCAATAAAACTCGTCTAGATTTCGAAAATAATACGATAGTTCTCCTAAGACAGGGACAAATAAAACTGCACTAGGTTGGAAATGTAATGGAATCTTAGTAGCCCTGGTGCATTCATTGGTGATTAGTCAGGTGGTCGTTCACCAAGCTCGCTAAGTAGACCACCTGACCAACGACAGATAGCTTAGGCTTTTGACTACGTCACCACATAGGAAGGATATGGTAGGTTTGCCTACCTGACGAATGTTATTCACTCAATATACCGATGTTTCTAATTATGATGAATGCTCACAATGCGAGTAGACAAGAATGAACCATGTGGAGATCAAAAGCAGTGTATCCCTGAAAGTCCTGTTCTGGCTTGAATTCCTCTATGTCATTATTCAAAGGGGGCTAAGTTTTATGCATACGTTTGAAACATAGTGTCCCTTTTATCCAGTACATCGAAGCAGAAGGAAGGTAAACACATTTAGATGCAGCAGATTTCGGCTCAATCAATTCAGTGACATCCGTCGGACGTGTGATGCTCATTGTTGTTCCTATTATACTTTTTGTAAGTATGATGTATGTATCTATGCGATTGAAATCTCAATATCTGGCAACAGGTCTGAATCTTTCATGGGCAGTCATCCATAACTTATTCCCATAATTGCCTGATTTGTTTAGAGCGAACACTTTGCTTTTACCTGCGTCGGTTTTCCACCGCTTTTCAGGGCGCAGTGAGGTCGATAAAAATTTCTGTAGTGTCTTCAAAATTGAACCGATCAGCTGTTGTACGTTTTATTCTAAAAAATTTTCCTGAAGGCATTGTTTCGCTACGAACCAAATGAAAACATCTGTTACTCCTTGAAAATTCAACAGAATGAATGTGTTTGAAAATTGCTCCTACATACTACAGGAGTACGAATCGTCCACCGGTATAGCCTTGGAGTATCTCATTATATCGCATTCGGGGAGATACTTCCATGCACCAAACATGTATGCGAACTCGATCCCACAGCGACTAAAACCGTATTTGTCCATCACATACCACAAAGGTGGGATCAACTTCTTTTAAGCTGCAGCGCGAAAACAGCTGGTGTGAACTGGAAAATCCCAGGTCACTGTCAGACTCTGTGATGCACCAGCCTGCTATGTTCGCATTCTGATTGTTTCATTCTGGTGCTCATTCTTCTATGGATGTTTGCCACTAACAAAACCACTTCGTGATTTCAACATGCCCCTGAGGAGCTATTGCTGTCAAAGATATCGATAACCTCAGATTTTTTGCAATATTCTGTCAGTGTCTATGACATGCTGTCTTTTGTCGGCATGCAACATGTCACAGAGATCAACAATGAGGCCCAAGAGCTGAACACCAGAGAAAGAAAAGTCTTGATCTATCAGGCCAACATTTCTTCTATCAGAGAACCCATAAGTTGTGGAATTTTAAGAGAAACATACATGGTACTCGCAAGAGGAAACATTTAGTCAGAGCTTAGCTTGGCAGACGGTGTACGCTGTGGACTCCAGACATGAGTAGCAGCATCTGTGTTTGTCAAATTTCATGTTTTCAAGTCAGTTCCTACTATTAACCCTTTCAGCAAGCATCCAAGCACGTTTATGTGTCACTGGAACCCTGTCACCATAATTGACGTTGGAAATTTCCGGTGCATACGACATTCCGACCTAGAACGTTCCATTACGGTGAATACTTTGTGGATCTTGTCAGCACCTGCATAAATACCTTACTGAAAACAATAATGGTAGTCTTGGTAAACTGCGCCTGAGCAACTCGTGAAAGGTAGTACGCTAACTGTTTTGATCATTACCCGAGCAAGCAGTGATTCATGACGTGAGCGGGTGTAATATGCCTGTACTTAAGTTTGAAGGAGGGTGCTTATCCTGACGTCATTCGTTAGACGGTTTGCAGGTGCAATGCGAAGGTTCAAGTTGAGGTAAAATAGCTTATTATTGAGTTGGTTTAGAGGTCGGCCCATTCGTCGTGCGTCATTAGAAGCTCCACTAATTGCACCGTCTTGTCTATGCAATATACCGCCAAAAGTTTGTACGCCATGTAGCCACCGAACAAATTAACTGGATTCGATCGATCTCGTGGTTGCGTCGTGGGTACAGGTCCGTACAAAACAAAGATTTATGATCGCACTTTTCTGTCGCAGCGCCTTTGGAAGCGGATGTCAGAAACCTGTGAGCATTTTCCTCTCATATTTTGTCAAGTTTTACTAGACTTATGACAGCCAATCAAACGTGAGCTTTCGGCATGAGCACACAATAAATGATTGGCGAAAAATCAGGGCACTCTTCATGTTTTGAATAACTGTAAGTCCATTGATGGCCGCTGTTTCTTAGCACCCAACATTACTCCAGCGTTCCAATCATTGAAAAATGGAAATCTATACATCCTTGGCAGAAACAAATGCACATGGACTATCCAGTAGCTGGTAGGCGTATGAAGTGTTGTTGAGATTTGAACTTGTTTCTGGTCGCAGATCATCGTTAACCGACCGTATCATCGAGATTAGCCTTGATTTATGGTATTCCATATGCACCATCAAATTACTGACATTGCTGCACATCGAACAGGTTAATTGTGCATTTGAAATCCTCTTTCCGAGGCCAGAAACTATGCAGTAGCACTATCTGCTGAAAATGCGCATGCAGTTGTGGCTTGCATACTTTCGCAAGTATGAACTAAGGTTTTAGATCGGAACACTTTGTGGATGGATTATCCGCCAAGTTAGGTTAACCTGGTACCCATACAAAAATTGCGTACAATGGAATTTTGCAATTGGCTTATGTGTCTGCTAAATTCGGACAGTCCACTTGATCGTATTGCGCAGCCAACTGTACTCACATGCCATTGGAAAGTGAAGTTGGGTGGCATGACGATATATAGAGCAGTAATCTGGATTGGGATGGTCGATTGACACAAACGATAAACAGCCATCAGGGTCCCGGGTTCTGGAATTTAAAAGTGCACGTTGTCTGGCTAGACAAGGTCACACCAGACCCTCAACAAAAAGGTTTGGTAACATAGCTGACCAGATGTAGGTTTAAATATCCACACAGAAGATCCAACTGCTTCCATGTACACGCCACGGTTAAATGCTCTGTATTCAGGTTTTGGCTTGGATGGTTCCGGCAACTCGTGCAAAGTTAGGAGCACATTACGGACAGGCAAATCACTGTTTACTAAAGGGGTAAAAGCATCAAACTTGCGCTTGCTTTATAGTTTCGTTATCAGAAGACTGTACCATGTTGTAGTGTGACGCTTTGCACACCCTGCTAGCCACTTCGACTATGCTGAAAAGTACCCATGCTCCACCCGTAAACTTGCCTCTATCAAGCTGGTTAGTAGATTAAGATCTGAAAAAAACGGCCCAACCGGTCATCTGGGTTAAGCATTGTAACACTTTTGGTCGGTTTGCTATTCACCCAGAAACCATTCGTGTTTTACGGTTAGCCTTTTGAACAAAAGTCCTTTGCTGAGGACCCGAGCTTCCCAGTGGTAATCCAACCTACGTACAACCGCGTAATACACAAACAGTAGTTGCCGCTTAGTGATATCAGCATTGTCGTATTATTCACTGCATACAGCGGGCCGTATGTTCAAAAACAGGTGACTACTTTTGCCTCCCATCATCTTTAGCCCTTAGCTCTGCTCTTGTTTCACCTAGCACTCACTGTTCTGTGAATTCCAGTTGCACGTAAGTCAGTCAGGTACACATGGGAGTGGTCGATTTCGCAGCACCGCCCAGATCCATCGCTTTGCATTTGCTGATCAAGACTGACAGCCCTTATTTTGTCGCAGTATTCAGCGTGTGGACTCCCATGCAAATCGACCAGTAGGTTAATCTTGCGCATACTCTAGATACCTTATCGATTGATCCTATTGCAAGTCTGGAACTAAGATACGTGATCCAGTACACTAATTGAGCCTACGGCATCCTCACCGTCCAAATGCTATTGACTGTGATCTTCGGGTGTTTGTTCAACTACTACAGGAAGGTTGGACTCAGGTTGCTACAGTCCTGAGTATGCAAGCTGAGTCTTCCATACTGAAGCGAATACCCGTCAGCAGTGGAACCTGTGGTGCCAGACTGTACATTTCTATAAGAGCTTGCATTGGTTGAAGTACTAATCACCCATTATCTACACACTGATTAACGGACGCACCGATTCCCCGAAAGGCACTTCCAATCAGGAACCAACAGCTTCTACTCTATCAAGAAGAGAATAGATAACGCAGTAGGGTCTGGTGAAATTCAGTGCACACGTCTCAGCTCCTCGGACACACTTTTTGAAGTGGATTCAGTTTAGTCACAAAGCTTAGTTATAATGCTGAACAACTTCGTGCCAACTATCGGTTGTCATTCATTAGACGCTCGTCATGCTACGCCACTTCCCCTACTGCCAAATGATTATAAGGAAACATAATCACACAGCAGCCAGCTACGTATATCATGGCTCATTTCTTGAATGAAACACCAAAGTCGATTTGGATCATACTATCGCTCAGTGAATATTTTCAACAAATATCACCAGTAAACCTAAGAAACGAGTCCCCAATTAAGCAGCAGAAAATTTTTATCAATCGTCAGCTATAAAAAATCTACCGATGCTTATTATTAGTGAATATTTTCAACAAATATCACCAGTAAACCTAAGAAACGAGTCCCCAATTAAGCAGCAGAACATTTTTATCAATCGTCAGCTATAAAAAATCTACCGATGCTTATTATTACCGATGCTGTACTAGTGACTTCTTAGCAGAAAATTAATCTTAACTGGGAAGAGATAACCAGAGCTGACCAAGATGCCGGGAATGTTGCTTGTGGTATTTCTGGGCGAGTATACAGAAAACCTGGGATTTCGGAAATACCACACAGTGTATCTAGGAAGGCTCGAAACACAATTCGGCTGGATTTTCTGTTGAATTTTGACTGAAACGGAGTGTTTTTATGGACAGATAGTTCTAAGGGAACCAGAAAGCTCACGAGGTAGAATAGGATGATACAATATAGAATCACGAAATCATTTTCAACTGATCATTTAATCCGGACTCAAGATAGTCTGGTGATTTAGTCATGGATGACAAGGGAAAATTGATAAAAGATAAGGGCAGTGGTAGGTCGCTGGGTTAACTTTTACGGGCACCATTTTGGTCCTGCACCTGTATGTTTCATTCGACCTGCTGAGATCGAGCCGTGGTCCGTCACGGTCTCATCGTGATACATCAAGCATTAGCACGCCTGTTTTTCTGTGTTGAGACAACAGATAAACTGCCATAACCTCATTCAGAGATGGTTTTGAATCCTTGTTTTCTGCTTATTTTGGAGAAATAATGACTTCCAGACTACTGAACCCCACCTGTCGGCTTATCTCTATTAAAAAAAATGTCCAACTAATGCTAGAATGTTACAATTCCCGGAGCCATCATAACGCGGTTACCAGCTCTCAGCTGTTGAGGCAACCAACCCCAGCTTTGGATACGCAAGTTTTTGGGCAACAAAAAGTTTTCAATATGTTTACTTTACCCCTAACAATTGAACAGCGCCGCGCACTGTGTCGACCAGCAGTTGCTCTTTTCCTCCAATTCAAATGTGTTTTTGACTTTGTAGTCTAGACAATCCTGCTATATGCAGTCGGACAACAGAAATACCCATTAAGATCGGTAATGTACTATGCGATGTCTATTCTGAAAGCCCTGGCCTATTCAGAGCTTACGTCAAACTGTTCAAATGTTTACACAAAACTATTGGAAGACCCAAAGCTTGTCTGTTTTCTACTTTCATTAACTTTCGTCGATGGCAAAAATGTGGAATGTACACTTCAATGGACTAATAATGACAATGGCTTCCGGAGAAAGGATAGTTGACGTGGACCATGCGGACGACGTTGGTTTGCTATTCATCAACCACCACTTCGCACTCTAACTGGAATGTGATGTTTTCTCTTAAACAGACTGCTTGAACTTCTTCCCCGTGTTCCAAGCTACCAGGCTTTCCTTCAAGATGTGTGAACGTTTATTCAACTTCCACAGACAGATAGGCTGTAATAAGTCGGATGGTTGACAAAGTTTTGACCTCTAAAAGAATCACCATCAAGATGCCTGGAGTATGACTGCTCAGTGTTCAAACTGACTGAGGGAGGTTGCCACAACAGATTTTTCTGCAGTCTGATTGCGATCCACCGGTGACTATTCGCAGCACGGGCGATTTAAGGATGGTAAACATTTTACGATTTAACCCGATTTTTGGTTCATTCATTGAGTAATTATCCATAGCACGCAAATTTTACTTACCCAAGGGTTAGGGTGACACATTGAACGTGATACGCTCTATGACATGTGCCCGAATACTTAATCAGTGGAACGTTTCCCTGAGTGACTGTTGAAGTCGATAAAACCTAATCGTGTATTGTGGTTCATTTTCTGTCCCGCTTCCATGGATTCCATTTTAGCTTCGCCTGGAACAACTTGACCTTTCTTCTTTTGAATCGACCAGAAACTTTGCTGGACGCTTTATCAAAACCAACGAACCACTGGATTATCTGATCAACAATGCCGCCATAATCAGTCCCACTTATGAGAAGTCAGTAGATGGTCAGGAATTGCAGCTCGCTGTCAACTATCTTGGACCGGTCCTTCTTACAGAATTACTTTTGCCGAGCTTGAAGAAAGCTCCGAAAGGGAAGATAGTCAACATGACTGATGCGCTGCACTACCTTGGCAACCTGTACAAACCTACGTTGCATCTTTCCGGTTTAAGTTACGGTCCGTACGTTGCCTACAACCAATCCAAACTCGCTTTGACCATGTACACAGTGGAGCTGGCCAGACGCCTTGAGGGCACCAGTGTTATTCATGTTTCAGTCTACCAAGGGCCGGTCGATACCGCACTTCAAAAAAGTTCGAATTCCACATTAGAAGTGAGTTCCTACTAAATAGATAAATTTGACAAGCATAACAAACGGATTTTTTGTTATTACCTATTCTGATGAAGCTTTTAGCTGCGAGAACGGAGTCACCAAAAGAATCTTGAAAAAAGCAGTAAATCAGGGGTTTAGTTCATTCAAAACCGGCGTAAAAATATGCCCGAAATTCGCAACTCATTTTCTCCCTATTTTGAAAGTTTAAGGACCACCAGCGGAACAGAAGGAATGTTTCACGATCCGCCATTCTGGTCAATTTTCCGGATCTTAACGAGCGTTCTAAAGTACATCCAACAGTAAGGATCAACCTATGGAGCCCAGTTAAACACCGTGCTTTTTCATCTTGTTTTAAATCCCCTGGGATGTTTATTGTCCCCGTTGGGAATGTTTTCAACACCCTACCCAGAACACGTTTCACCGCTAAGGTTATTCGTAGTGGCAATCAAAAGTGAAAGAAGTTAACATTTCTTTAACCGTAGAATCATAGTCAAAGTGCTCATTTGCAGCCACCTGTATCGTTATTTTTTTTAGCTTTTGATTTTAAACAAAGGAGAATGGAAAACTTTTCGGTCCTGTTCGCACCAGAGTAGTTTTTTAAACCAAGTACTAGACTAACAGGGTTGTGGCACGTTAGTTAGCATGGCACGTAGTTTTATTGTCAATACTCTCCATTTCTGAACTTTCGTCATTTCGGTGATAGGTGGTCTCCAGATGGCGTACCAGGGATGAAAAGAAATCCGAGCTTTTCAGTATATTTTGAAGTAACCAGCAGGAACTAAGCTAGTAAGCTTATTCGCTAGAACCTCCAAGACAATGGGGTTCTTGCAACGAAATAACGGGGAACTTTCCAATTCATCTAACGGAAACAGAGTAAGGTTATTCGTAATGCACTACTCATAAGGTTGCTGAAAATTCCTCGGCAGCCCACGACCGGTTTCGCCCTTCTTGGGGCTCATCAGGTAGGCGCAGAGTAAGGTTATATTTTGACATAATACACTTATAAGGTTGCGGAAAATTGATCAGTAGCTCACTATCCATCTCATATTTCTTGGGGCCCCATCGTATTTTGCTTGAATACCTATTTGGTGAACTACACTCATTCGCAAATTAGGTTGGTGTTAACAGGCAACTCATCTGAATCCCAGCTGAATCTTCCGTTTAGGATATTCATTCAAGATTAAAAGGCAGAAGACACGACTCACGTAAGATATCTGTATGCCGAATGTGGGTAAGCCTTCCTATGTCACAACACTGGAACTTTTGAATTCATGTCCGCAATACGGTAAGACGCGACTGAGTCATCCGATTCTGTTACTAATCTCAGAAGCACCTAAACCTGGAGTTTCATAATTCAAACACAATGTGTGCAAGCACAGTGTGGTGGCAAACACTTTTCCAAAACTCAGTCCGATGTGACTGATTAATTTGTTGAGAGATATCATTAGTTCATTAATTTTCAGAGCAAAGTTGGGTTGACGTAGGTTGTCCGAGTTTGGAGTGTTATCTCCAAAAGAATCAATTGTTGTGCGCTGTGGGCGAATTGCGCACTGATCTTAGCACGCTTAGAAATAGGAACACTTCTTCGCCCAATTCCCAAAGAAGCCTTTCCTACCCCACAAAAATTTGTACAGAATGGGTACTTCGCCAGCACAATTCAAGATCATGAATCGATCAAGAGCATAGATGTGAGGAACTTCTATAGACGCTAACAATTTACCGTTTTTGTGCATTAACCAGTGGCATAATCCACTAGGCGCAGATAACGTCCACTCCACAGAGGATTCTGAACTTATACCTCAGTGGTGTTATACCGAGAGTTGACGTATTTTTTCCAATTTGTGACGGTGAATCAACCGGTTTGAGATTAGGTTACCCTTAGTACCACTAGCAAACTGTCTGTGATGCAAAGTCATTCAATCCTGCCTCACTCACCTGCTCCATCACCTATTTTTGTGAAGTTGTTTATTAGGACCTCCTTTAAGCTATTGGTGTATGAGACCTAACACCTCCAAACTGCTTTCACACTCCCAAACATATTACAGCCGTCAAGGTCAGCCATAATGTCGATATTGTGCAGGAATCATGTCCACTATTAGGAAACCAATATGCGGTTAGGTGGTGTTGTGTCACTGGGAACTTTCTACCCGAGATAAGCAGAAATAGATCCGTAGTTTTAAGCTACAAGCTCAGCTTTGTTGGAGGTGAAAAATGAACAACATTAAACTACCGACTTGAGTTGACCAGCCCCTATATGGTACCACATAAGCGACTTTCTACGTATCCACAAAAATGGGTCCGCAATGCTTTTCGTCCCGAGTGAGCCTCATCAGCATTAGTCGTGCAATATCCGAGCTTTAGTCTTATTAGATTGATTGCATAAACGGGCAGCTATCTGATGAGTCCCACTCAGAACCCAGAGTGCGAGTGACTACGTCTGATCCACAACTACCTATTAGAGGTTCCAAAACCAGGGTTCTCCGTGAAGATAATAAATAGTCCTATAGAACTGGGTACATGGGTGAGACAAACTGTCCAGTTCAAGTATAAGTAATGTTACTACAATCTGAACACCAATCACTCCATGTAACAACTGCAAAATGTCATTTTTAAATAGCACACAGGATGAAACTAAAGTTTCAATCTGGAGTAAAGAAGCGTCAGGTGGTGAGTGGCTTCAACGGAACCTTAAAAGTTATTTAGGTTATACTATTGGTCGCCATTCTCACCAGTGACCTCGAACTTATACTATACTGGTAAAAAGCTGGTCTCTATTCTATCACGATGAGCTGCGTTTACACGGTGTACTTGACTCATTTGAACTAGCCGAGCAACACTCACGAGCCACTTTTCTGTGAGATGAAACAAACTCAATGAGAAAAAAAACCGGAAGTATGACACATTTAGGAAGACGGTCACTTGTGCGCCAACTTAATTTGCGAATGATTGAATTTCGCCAGCAGCATTTGCATTTATTGAAAAGCTATCGGAATATTATTAGCCGGGGTGCATTTACTGGTGGATAATCCGGTGTCCGTTGGTCTGCTCGGCATTTGCCAAGATCACCATAAAGGTAATATGTGATCCCATGATGTGCTCATTTTTCTCTGTTATTGATATTCAAGTTTAGATGAAGCAGAATTAGGAAGGACCTGTGTGACGAGAGAAGGTGGGACATGTTGAATAATCATAACCGCCTGGAGTACCGATCTCCTAAAATCGAGCGAACTGACAACCACAAGCGTTTGAGCTCAAAGATCGACTAACATTAGATAATACGCGGCCATCGGATTGGTGCGTCTGGTGGGTTGTCGGAAACGTCAAAAGCGATAAAAAACAGGATGATATACGAATATGCATATTCACTCAGTCACAGCAGTTCGTATTGAAAAAAGGATGTAGCCAACTCATGACAAACTGAAGTCGACCAGAAATTCAGTGATTTCTGTTTTATTCTCTTTTTTCGTCCTACTAAATTGCCAAGTGAATGCGAATATATAATGGCTGTTGGCTCCTCTAGGTAGCTGAGTAGACACCTCTTTAAGTTTTCTGATTACAGCAGTAAAATAATTATTAGGACCACCCCACCGCATACTTAGTGCAGTATGAATCTTCTCTACTGAACGATTTTTATTTCTGTCCACGCACCTCTCGTGAGCATTGTCAATCAAACATGCTATACAGGCGTATTCCTCTCTGATCATTTTTAGAATCACCGTATTCTCTTTAGACTAGATCAAACAGTGTTAAACTTTGCCCACAGTGGCGTATTTTTAAGTACAGTTCCATCCAAAAGGTGCATTCAATGCAGAAAACATCCATGGGATTATTGGTGTCCGGCGCTGTGTTGATCAGAGTTCCGAACGCACTGTGGATTCAACGCCTATCGTTTCGAAATATGCGCACGTATGGCAAATTCACCAACAATGTCAATCTGGAAGGTGGTTTTACGGTTTATTCTTATTCGTATTATTATTACTACAGAGGGTTAGGGAGTGGTTGTACAACTTCATTGTTCAACAGTACACAACAAGACAGATTTCGGGGACGTTTTGTGTTTTCCGCACTCACCGAGAGGTCTCAAACGGCCGGTATACATGATAATTCTTCTGTGGAGCTGTTGGATACCAGTTGGCTGACATCTTGAAGTGGGGCTCACATGGTTCATGGACTTACTTTTTTATCTCGATTACTGCTCGGTTTGCGTTTGATTTCTTCAACTAGCTAAACGCTCCTTCTTCCTCACTTGAGTTACACCTGTAGTTAGAGTGTGCCAAATGTTGCCAGGTTTTTTTCTGCTCCTATCGAAAAAAGAATACTAAACTTCTCAACAGTTATCACACAAAGCAGCTGTTACCTGATTGTATGATAAATCTCGAGTTCTCGTGAAAGGAACTCCTAAAAGATTATGTCGTACACTGACAGAGTACGAGATCCCATGGGACATCCTACTGGTTTAGCCAACCACGACCTCCGAGCAGTGCCGGCCTGCTCTATGCTCAAGTAATCAACGGGTCATACACAAATGTGTTTACATTTGTGATTATCAGTTGACTGTGAGTTTGGCCCTAGGTACATTTGAAAGATAGCCAGCAAACCACTGTCGTCATTGACGGACTAAGAAATGTCGAAATAAGTATTGTTTTCACATCACAACGAAATTAGCATGATCGACACCTTCGATGAATGCTTTTCTGGCCAATCTACCCAAGTAAAGTGTCAAGAAAAAAGCACCGAGTTACCTCAAGCTGTGTGGCCACGAAATGGAATTTGTGCAGGTCATAAATAACAGGAAAACAAGGAACTCGAATGCCAAATAGGTCACACTGTTCGTACCTGTTTGTCAGGCATGCCCAGCAAATGCTCAGAGTTCCTCTTTGCTTGAAATATGCTATAATGGGGGAACCATGTTGGTTGACTAGAATGCATGAGGCAAAATCAGTGTATGACCATAGTTTTATGGAATCGCAAACGGAAGACCTATACGTTCAGTGCTTACGAAAGGCAAGGTAATAACTGTTCAGATGGTCTTGTTTTCTTCGGTCAATGCACGGGATGAGAAGCGGGCGTCGAAAGCAACCGAAGACGTGCTGGGTGCTCTTCTTTGTTGCGTATACCGTCTTCGTTGTAGCGAAACGTGATGTGGCTAAACCGGACTGAAAACTATGGTTGCTTCGTAGTACGGAATACGAATCGGTTACCTGTTTCTGTTTTTCCCCTGCAGAATAAGTAGGAGTTATGAATCATCAAGATAGTTTCTTGACCCATACTGCCTAAGTGAAAATGTCATCATTTATTCGCTGAAAATTTGATCAATAGGCCGTCCTGAACGCAGGTACGGACCCATTGAAGAGTGCATATGAAGTGATGAAAAGCTGTGAATATAGCCTAAAATCCCCATAATACAGTCTTGGACACCTTATATGGTACTCTCTTGTTTTATGTCAGAAGTCATTGAGAACGTGTTTACGCAAGCACAACTCAACCCTTAAAATTTTTAACGAGTTTGATTCTCATAACTGGATCAACCGATGGGTTCATAGGTTACTGCACAGCTGACCTGTATTCGCGTAAGTGTATATCTGTAAGTGAGCACCATTGATCGGACTCAGCTAAGTGCCACCTGTTCATTACTTTTGGTTTTGTTACATAAGTTTGAGACTGTTTACGCGATTAGGGCCAATTAGTTTGCCGTATACATTAGTGAGTTGCAGTCAATAGACTAGAAATGCAGCGTAGTTGATTGAACTCTAGTGCTGAAGGATCTAACTGACGCAAACCATTAGTTCATCACTTTTTGGAGCCCCATTAAGAGTGAGTTGATCAGAATTGGTTACATACTCCTCCACAATATCTAGAGATAGGCCCCCTTCATGGAGGCTCTATCACACAATCCTGCGTCATCTAGAATTTTACTGTGACCTCTTTCAGAAAATGTACACGGCCTTGACTATACCTCAACGTATTTCAACTTGGGAAGCCGCTCAACAAGTGATCCACGCACTACTTCGACGGAAACTCACCCCCGGCGGGTATTACGATCGGTACGACAGAGGATTTCCTGATCGCTTGGCCTTGACACAGTCGGAGCGCACTTGGCTTTCGGATAAGACGAAAGAAATACTGCAATTAGAAGAATAGTCCTATGTTTTGGCTAACAAAACGCAGTTTAACGCCAACTGTATTGCCGCAAATATTGTGCAAAGACGCACGTCGAAGTTATCTTTAGTGGTTCGTTTCATGTTTACCACATTCGCGTTGTGCATTTCAGTATCTATACATAGAGGATAATCGTGGACTCACGTGTACGGTTCAGTGCACAGCTGCCGTGCAATCTCAGATTTTCAAAGCCCAGCCACAATTTTGAGGGCGCTCATGCAAGGATTCCAACCCCGAAGTAGGTGATGTCAACCATTGGGCGACTCGGACCAAGATAAAATGAAAATAGTGCCTTTGTCCGTCACACTCGAGAAGTTAGGACCGCTAATTTATTTTTATTCTGCGCTCAGAAATTGCATTGGACTTTAGCGGCATTTCGCCTTAATTTTACAGCTACGTAGAGTGTCTAAGTAGTGAGTTCAGTTACCGGCTAGTCCCTGAAAAGAAGCATCAGAGTAAAAACAGTCCTCTTGAATAACAAATGGTCCACAAATAGATGACTGTAAACAGGTGGAGGGGTGACGCAAAAAGATGCCACTCTAACTTGACGAAGTAGGTTGGTCATCAACAGATGAACAACAGGTCATCGGGAGAAAAAGCGGTTGAGAGTTCGCCATCTATTCTCGTGTGCCAGCACACAATGGCCACATCCGAGTCATCAGGTATAAACGGTCCATGATGTTGATGCATGAGTGATATGTATAATGAGGGCGACGCGCCAAGGATGGTGCTGAAGGGGTCTGACAACAGTACAACCCAATGCCGTCACCTCCCCTTCTCCATGCGGACCATCCAGAAAGAGAACTTTTCGAACAGGAACGATAAAGATACAAATTCTAAGTCTTTCAACCACTAGTAAGTAATTACGCATGCTTCCGTGGCGCTATCTGGCCGAGAAATCCTGACAGGCGTGGCAATGGGTAAAAAAATGAGGGCCGTCTCTCAAGGCTTACAACACAACTCACTCACTCACCCATGGATATGCTTGCATAATCAGTGGCAATAACTCAGGTGCATCCAGTATGTCCTGGCGGAGTAGTGGTAACACCCTCTAATTGTGTAGCAATTGTTCAGTGTTCGCATTCCCTGCGTGAACGAATACATGCACTGCTGATGAGCTCTAATGAGAGAGAAAATTGAATCCATTGATAACCGTATGTAGTGTGAACTAGCAGGAATAATCGTTCCAGGGTAACTGGACCATTCAAAGTATGATGATCACTATTAATCAGAAAAACCCGCATTAAAGAAACGCCAAAAGTCAGCCGTTTGACCTCACGTGTTCGCCTAATGGGAAGTGGCAGTTTTATGAGGAAATGTAGTGCCAACCAGCACGGAGTACCGCGTAGGAAACATGCATTACAAGTAGGTCTAATCGAATGGGAATGTAAGATGAAGTGGTATCAGGTTCATTGTCCTAACCCTCGACTAACTAATTACAATGAAAGTAAAACAAAATGAAATTTCGCTAATGGAGGTATCGTTACAGAAATATAAACGTTTCCACAAATCGCTGAGATGATCAATAAAATGGCTGTTTTTGGTATACGTCCGAGGTGTTAGTTCTTGATCTGAACTGTTGTCACATTCTGCTACTGTTCTTAAATTACCGTTCATTCAATCCATTCGGTCGAATAAGCCCAGTAAGATGAATAACGAGCAAGCAGTCAGCAGTTCATCTTAGTCCAGTTTCATTTACTGTCAAATCTAATGATCCACACAATCATCGTGCCTTCGGTGAACATTGTTTTTAGCTATTTAACAGTTCCTTGCAATGCACGCACACAAAATCTTTCGAACGATCTGCCCTGTTTCTCTAAGGTACAGAACCTTCATCTTTTGAGGAAGAAACCGACAGTTCCACGGAGCAGCCGTCAGAGAAATCAACCTAACGTAAGATGCGTTTGGTCACGAGCTGCCGGCTGTCTGTCGTGTCTTGATCCGTTCTGCTAAGATAGAACTTAGTCCATTCCATCCTATATGGTGAGCGTTAAGGTGTTAGAGCGCTCCCCTCATGAAAAAAAGTAATTCCAGTTTAATTGATGGACAATTTTGTTCCCGAGAAATAGCCATATCGTTAAAGAAAATGACATGCAAAATTCTTCGCCTTCAAAGTGCTATTCACATACAGAGAGTGCACTGATTTTGCCAAAGAATGAGGACAAAGCAGTTGGTCGAACTGGCCTTGTCGTGTGCACAAAATTGCGTCGTAATTTGCCCAACCACTTTTGGCAGAACGTCTGGCCCGAGTTTAACCATCATTATACACTGAGAGTGCTGCTCTGAAGGAATGTTAGTTGCGCGATGGTTTCTATAGCAAAAGGCAGCAGCACCAAGACTTTTAACTGCTCCCCACGAATGTCAAGGCGACTGTTGGGGTTTGGCCTTCTCCAGCACTTTTATCTACCATGATCGGTATATCGTTTGAAACGGTGGACGGAATCCCCTACATAGCCAAATCACCTGCGTTTTGGATGACTACGAGCCTGACCACCGCAATGACCGAATCCTCACACATAAAACAGTTTACTTATTCATAATACATTACTCATAAGATTGCTGAAAGTTCTTCGACAGCCCACGACCGGTTTCGCCTTTCTTGGGGCTCATCAGCGCTCATCTGGGTTTCAGGTGAGTCTCCCGCAAAACCAAATTTGTTTGCAAATGAGTGTATTCCGCTAGTTTACTTATTCCTCGTAATTAGTAAGGCAAGATCAACCAAGATTCGTCGATTAATTTGTTAATATCACTATTATTTGTTGTATTGCTTTAACATGTTTTTTTGGGTAGAGATTGCAAATCGCCAGAACTGTCTCCAGACGAAATAAACGAATTTCTCTGCTTTGAGAAGGTAGTACGTTGGAAAAATAACTATTGCGGCGTATCATTTACGCCCTTACACAAGTTGCTATGCAAGATTCACTTGTTTGACTTTGCCTCTGCGTCGGTTGAACTGAATTTGCGACCTACACCGGTGAACACCGTTGCGGCACCCATGTTATCACCTCTTGTCATAGTCAGCTTGTCAGAACATGTACTCAAAGGCTGCCCCACTCTACGTTATTAGTTCACATCCCTTTCAAGAGCACCAGAACCCGAAAGGCCTTTTACATTTCAATGATATGGTGTTTTTGGTGATTCTGCTGTAAAAGCACCGAATCATGTGGCAGACAAAGCTATTCCGGTTCAAGCGAGAGTGATGTGAGCGCGCATTCTACTCTGGTTGTGCCTGTACAGAGAGACCATCTGAAGAAATACTTCCGAGCACCGTGCCTAATTAAGAGACTATCCCAGCGCCCTTTGCTAGCCTCATTCTGCATAAGCGCAGCGCATGACGACAGATGAACTTTAGGCAGACTTTCTGCTTACGAAAGAACAGCATGCATGCCACTGGGATCGGTGGCACATTCTGCAGAGTTTCCAGCCACTTGCAAACAGGATCCCGTGGATGCGAAGACTCCATTACACTCATTTTGACTGCAGCCGACTTTGCCGTATCACATCCCATCTTCGGCACACCATTCGCCAACAACAGCTTGGTACAGCAAATTCTTGGGTAGACAGTTGGGCAAAGGTATTGTATATCCCGACGCAATCATTCTGGTGAGTTCACACTACAGGGGGGGGAAGCACTGGACTCGGGTTTCGCTCTTATTACAGCTCATCAGCAGTGCATATCCATGGCCGTGCCGGGGTTTGAACTCCGCGCATGACATGCGCGGTGAGCATGTTACCATTACTCCACCAGCGGACGCATCTGAATTCTTCACGCCTGCGCAGAAAAACATGTTCACGCTTGAGCGCTTTAAGAGGAAAGCCCCACGCCTCGAACGACGACCCAGTAACATACGTTGGTTGTGTCAATCGATTGGCCCACCAGTCAGGTAGCGCCACAGACGATAGCGATGTGAGCGTGTATTCTACAAAATCCCGCAACCACCCACAACAAAGACGTACTACATGCAACAGCCAAATTGATCCAGTAGGTTTAATCTGCCGTTTACACACCAATTTATTGCATACTTGCTACAGCCAGCTAACTCTTGTTGCGCTACCAAGACACCGGTGATCACAGGTTTGAAGACTTCTAAGGTCTTCGGATCGAATGGGTCAAATCTCACAACCGCTCTTACAGCTACCTTGTACATAGGGCCCTTTAGCTCCAGCAAAATTCGGCTCTGGTTGCATAAATGATGCGAGTTAGCGAACGCTACTCACGCCTTGGTTATCCGCGCATTAGCATTATCTACTACAGTACAATCACGGCTCATGCGGTTGTCAAGATAAATGAATCGATCAACACAGCCCTTCATTCCGAAGTTTTAAAGAAGCTCAAGGGGATGGGAAATCTTGCAAACATTGCATTCCGAAGGTGCTAAACGCAAGCCGAAACATGGGATCACCTCTGATATCCTCATTATAGTATTTGCGTGGACATGTAGTCTTCAAACAAAACGAGGATGTCGGCATAATCCAAATCAATTCATCCCTCTGCAGATGTGATCTCCATCGGCATTCCAGGATTGAACAGCATCAACGGTAGTTGATAACGACGTGGCCATTTTGACTCCAAGGCTGCTCAGCGGTAGGGGGACACCGGTAGCACAACGGCACCTACTGTGTCGAAACCCGGTACTACCGAGAAACAAATGGTGATCAGTACACAGTTGTAAAAGACGTTCACCATTATCATTATGTTTTCGCTCAGGCCAAACATACCACCAAAATGTGCTTCGGATAAACTGGGCGCCCTATCCGTGTTCAAACCCCTTGCTACCGTCACTAGTTCCGAGCTCTTCGTGGTACACAAGATGGTGGTCAGTTTCTGACAGCTGTCTTTCAGTGAATTAGAGCTACACTTCGTTGGTGCATAAACGGGGACGGCAAAGTGTTCAGCATGGATCCTGCATATCGGCGCACCGCTAACTTGCTACTAACCGATGATGTCACCTCGGCTGATGACGAAACGTTTGCGGTCAAATTGCCAGACTCAGCAAACAGAACAACAGCCATGTATACAACCTGAGCTAAAAACATTCTTCTCAACCAGTTTTTACCAAAGTAGTACAGAATGAGCTCCTCACAGGTATCCAGCCGGGTAATGAAGAATCGACTCGCGAACTTAGGGCTATAACGATACCGGTGTAATTCGCTGGAGGATCAATCGATGTTGGTGTTCTGTGGGCTTTAGATAGTGAGTGCGCAATGAACCCAACAACTTTTCTTGGATTCTGTATTTAATTTTCAGACAGCAATCGATGTGAACAGTAGCGTGCAACTTGTCAGTTCCAAGGAAGTATAACTGACGTGCCTACAGCTTAGATATACATAAGGTTGATTGCCAAAAGGGACGGGGATTAAGGGGTATCAATGGAAGAAAATGGAAGGTGCCGCAAGTTTTCGCTTATCCACCCGGCTGTGTGCAGTAAGATAACCACGCGACGGGTGATTTGATAAGAAGCCATTTGTAAGTGTGTAATTCATGGTCTCATGCGGGCTTAGACACTGTCAGGACGTCCAAACCTAAACAGAACGATTAGGGTCCAGAACCAAAGCCGTCAGCTCAATAGCCTGATAGCAAGGCAGCGGTGGTTGGCGTGAGACTACTCGACTAGCAAAAATTTTTAAGCATAAGGTGCCACAGCTGTTCCAACCCCAACTTGGAGAGCCAGGAGACTTGGCTTATCAAACCTCTGTGCATTGACCAACCCGGTAGGAGACTTTGTGCTCCCCAATAGGGTCCAGTCACTTCACGACGGAGACGAGGGCCATATCAATGGTGTGCCTTCTCGTGCCAAAAAACTGCGACCACATTTGTGTTGCAATATTCAGAATAGTTTTATTGTACTTCTGCTGGTGGTAGATAGTCTTGTGCTTTGCCAGCGAAGGGGTATTAAAAACTTTAACGGTTGCGCCGTAAACTAAAAGACTGTGTTCGCAAAATATTTATTTCCAAGTCCACAAGAAAAGCCACATCAAGGAAGCAAATTTGATCAGAGAAACACTTCCAGGTTCAGATCCAAAGCGGAACAAGGCATTGTCAGGTCAAAGTTACGCAACACGTCTGGATGGAGAACACCCAAGCGCCCGATCACGTGACGTCCCGGAGACAGAACGACATCTGCACACCGACCACTGAAGTAAGTTGGATCTTGAAAGATCAAAACAAGAGAAGTGAAATAAACGGTGAGAGTTCAACTGGGGTCAATGAGAGAAAGCCTCTCCGACGTAGGGAGGGCGTAGGTGAAGGGCGTTGGCAGTAATCTGCTGATTTTCGGTCTGATTGAAACGCCTAGACAATGTCTAGTACGCTCAATACGTCTTTCCTACAAACACTCACCAATAAACTAGCGTATACACCGAATAGGTGGCCAAATATTTGAACGGAAGTTGAGTTTCAGAGTGCTGTTACCCAATGGGCTCCGTAAACAACGGCACCAGCGCGGCGTAAAGTGATACAATGTAATACACTCAGGGAGGACAGCCAATCAGAAATTGTAAAGCAACCACACCAAAATATAGTCGTCAGATCCTATTCTAACATAAAACTGCATGGAGGTCACCGCACCCACGTAAAGCGCGCTTTGGTGAAAGGTGACACAATATACAGCAAACCACATGGTCACTCCCCACCCCATTGACTTAGGAACTCATCTACGAAATATGCTGCTTTTCGAATTTTCTGTGGAGAACTGACGATAGAGGTGTCTGCTCTCCTTGGTATCTTCACTAATGTCGTGACTTACCGATGAGAAATTCGGGATAGGAACATGTACCAGCCTGAACAAATGCCGGAAGTGAGTGATATCTTAGTCCCAAGTCCAGCCTGCGAGCGGTTCTACCGTTGGTGCCATTAGCATAATACTCTTTAGTCATCAAACATGGTCAACTTTGATAAGTATCGACATTGAGAAAGTTAGAAAGTCTAAAACTGAAGTCCTGATGCAAATGTCACAAAAAAATGGATTAACAGACAAGAGAAAGATAGGTCTAACACAAAGAAAGATGACAAACAGGTTGGAGATACTACTGTTTAGAACTAGCAATCCGTCTAACATAATCGCTAGTAGACAACAAAAGGTAGTCATATCTTCGACAAATAGACTCATTTGCAAATCAATTTGGTCTTCACGGGAGACTCAACTGAATCTCTCGTTTATGATATTCTTCAACTGAATGTGCTGCACAAAGGCCCAGTCATGTTTCAGTTGGTACGATATTCGAGATATTGCAGTATATTTTCGTAAACGAAACTACTCACAAGGTTGCTGAAAACTCTTCTGTTGCAGCTACCTTCGCAAATCAGTTAGCTCATCTATCTCATGTTCGAAAATCCAAATTTTGGAATTTGGGAACCTTCGACTTTCCATCTTGTGCTGGACTGCCGACATGCACTACGAAATACAACATGGTTAACATTAGCAACATCAGTGATACGCTCAGGATATGACTGAAGCACGAACTACTTGTGGCCATTGTTTGAGAGGGTCTCGCATCTCCTCACCCTAGCGTTACGTGAGTTGATAACGAACTGTATGGAGAGCGGCCAGTAACATTTCTACGGAAAATCGAAAACAACGTTGTACAATAAAGTACTGCCGAAGGACTAGGTGGATAACGCTTTCGGTCCGGCAGGTTGAAGGGAAGGCATAACATCCTGTATTTAATTGCAGAAGCCTGGTGACAAAACCAACAACAGTAGGAAGGCTATCAAATGAACTTACCTTCAGTGGCTTCCAGGTGGTAGATCAGTGTCCGGTTGGCTGAATCACCAGTGGGCTGCTGGCTCGCGCTCCACCGCACTGATAACAGCTGCATTAGACGGTCCAGAAGTCCATGAATCACCTCAAACCCGGAAAGTTTGTTGTAGTAGACAGCACAAACGCGCCGGTGATTTCTGGTGCCCACGTCTACAAAGCAAGAAAAGAAAGTGAATTGACAACAACATTTTGGGAAGACAGAACGTGGTAACAGTCATGCGGCGAAAACCAAGCGGAAAAACAAGTCGAGTTTCGCAAACGGCAGACTGTTTCTACGGCACCTCGCCTCAAAATCCCCAATAAAACATATTATCTCCGTGCTCATGTGCCGTCTTCAAAGTCGCGCAACGAACAGGCGTTACCGCATTGTCCGTTTCAGTTCACAGTCCATAGAACGGATGCTTGTCGTACATCAGTTCTGAGAAGCAGGTCATAGTTCGCCATTGGGAAGAGAATTCACAGCCTATGCGTTGAAGTGGCATGAGTGCAGAAACGCCATCAGGTATGTGACAAATGGTCCGCAGCTGATAATTTCTCCAAATAGTGGTGTTCTTCGTACCAAGAGAATTATTCACAGAGATAGCAGCAGCTAATCTTGGTTATACGTTGAAGCTTTGACGCTGACCTTATCCCTTCGTTTCTGCCTGGTATGTAATCGAGAAGAACAAGCCAGGCCATTGATACTTGAAGTACGCGACCTGACCCACAGACCAAGCAGAATATTGTCTTGAAGGGATCGAGTTATTTACCTACACAGTGCCGTAGCATACACAAAGGATCAAAAAGCTAGTACAAGTGGGCAAGACAAGATTCTCTCAGTAATATGGGCAAAGTGAGTCGGCAATGGGGAGTTTCGCCTTCTCGAATCAGAGCTTGAACGAATAGCTGACAGGAGTCGAAATGAAGCCACAGTTTTCAGACCATTACACGAATTACTGCGTCATTTAGAGACGTATGTTTTAATAATGGTGACGTTCTCTATATGAAAAAATGCCTTGACAGAGGGTAAGCGGTCGTGACTGTGGATAACACTGATGGCGGTTATAGCGTGAATTTACTGACCGAAAGGTCCGTGATTCGAACCTGACCTCTGTGTCTGGACTTAACCTGTCTAGGTTTGGGCAACCTGGCGGTATCCCAGCCCTCGTGCTTCCTTCGGGTGGTATGGCAGCTAGGCACAGAAAGGGTGTTACAGCTGAACGATTATTATTATTATCTTTATTTTGAGAGCCACCGTAAACTATTTGGTTACCGCCAGCATAAAAGTAGTTGTAACCGGAGCAGGGCAGTGTGAACATCGACCGGGAAACACTCGTCGCGTAACAGAACCCGCAAACCCCAAGTCGCGGTACTTGATCCGATTATGTAGTTGTGATGAAGTTAGTTCGTCCCATTCTGGCCTACCTAGGCACCGTTAATATAACAAAAATAGTAGACGAGACTGACAATCGGGTACCCAGTAATAATTTTAATCCACGCCTGTTAGGCCACTGGTGAGGCAATATTTGACCTTACTTTAGGCCAAGGTATCAAAACAAGACAATGCACTCTAAAATACCTGAGGCCAAACTTTTAACCCGAAGATGCAGGCTGAGTGCTCCAAACAAGTTCTTTTTTAACTCCCTTACATGTGTTCGTGCAACTATATTCACCCGCGTAAACGCTCCCTACACTCCCCCACCACTCGACCGATGTCACGTGTGCGTATTGCCATCAACTGGACGGGAGGCACGCGCACACAGGTTGCAGTAAATCAGACTAGGGAATGTCTTAGGTATATCCAAGGCTCGAAGCGAGTGACACTAAGAAACGTCAACCATGTGGAGCGGATACGGACCGAGAGGTCTGTGTGAACAACAGACCTCAAAAGTTCGATTTTCACCACCAAAATCTTGGCAATTTCATAATACTCCAGCCCTCACAACTCTCGTGGAAGCTAGGCGCTAAAACGGCACTTCATCGTCTAAGGATAGTTACCAGAAGATCCCACCCTCTCGCTCATTCCTCCCAAGCGTAAAGTTGAACTCGTAAACACATATACGACAGCACTACTGCTTACCTTTGTTGACATCCTTGACCACTACGTCTTGAACCTCGAACAGCTTGAGAGGCAATGGGAGTCTCCGGTTATTGCTGATCGTGTGCAAAATGCCCGGAAGCAAAGTGGTTCGGACGACCTGCAAAACACAAAACAGCGTACCGAATGGGCATGAATGGTTAGCAGAAGTATCGCAACTACTAACCGTGATGTGAAAGTGGAGAAACAAAACACACGGATAGAGGTAGAGTCTGGGGCAAAGGCCTTAGAGGCCTGATCACGCACAAATGTGATTTTAGGAAGGGTAGTGTGGGGTTGAATAAAAACAAACCAAGGATATTTGTGGAGCAGTTTGGTTACCAAAAGTTCGACGGAAAGGGTTCATAAGACGATGGTAATGCGCATTCTGGATGGAACGCTTTCACATAAAAAGTATATTATCAGTTCTGGATAACGTTTATTGATGATGTGGGAAGTGAAGGTGGAAAACTGTGCGCTGGAATCAATAATCAGTGTCTTTTAGTCCAGAGCCGGTGACGGGTGTTATGTTATTTCGGGGCTGTCGGCAAAACTAGCCATTCACTGAATGCAAAAAGATTCGTATGGCATGTACGCTGTTGGGTGTGTGACTGGGCCACACGCGCGAAAGTCCCACTTCGGAGTGACAATCCAGAGACGACGACTACTGAAGCTGCCGATTAGGCTTATTGCGGCTTCCAAGATTCACTGCCAAATAATAATCCAACCTGTCCTAGACCGCTTGCACTCTGCACACAATTAAGTGAAAGGGGGCTTTTTTGGCATCCGAAGCACGTGATCCAGCAGAAGTATAATCTGTGGAGTGTTAGTATGAACTCATGTGGAATTACCGGACGCAAGCGCGTTGGTAAAATTTTGACAGCCATCAACCCAAAGCAAAAGAATTAGAGTAAAATCGCAATTAATGGATCAAAAGTGCGTTCGCTTAGAAATTTGCAGGCCTCTGGTCACAGCTGTGACACCCATATTTAATGCAGCAAACAATGAGTCGTAAATCAATGAAAAGCAAAAGGTATACTAGTGAAGCGGAAGTAGATCAAGGCCATTGCGCGGGGCAACTAACTATGAGGTCAATCGACTTACTTGGAAATCACATGTTTTCGGGTTGGAAATATGGACGGCAGGAATATCTTTGAGATCATGGCGTAACTTGACTGAAATGTCATCCCTAGAACACTGAAGGGAAACGTAATAAACCGTCGGTGAGTGTCGAATGAATAAGGAAGTGAACAGGAGAGTGAGGGGTGAGAAAACGTACTAAGGAGAAACTGAGAGCTTCGGTGAAACCAGCGTGCGCGATCTCTGTCCGAATCATATCAGCAAGCCTATTGATCGGTTGTCTAGAGGCGATATTGTAGGTTTGGGGTAGCTGTTCCGGAATGTTATCGTATCCGTGCGCGATGGCCACGTCCTCCACAATATCACAAGCATGTAGAATGTCATGTCGTGTTGGCGGGATGCGCACAGACAGCAGACCGGAAGAACCAGCTGAAGAAGGACAGTGTACGATATTTCGTAGGAAACTAGGAAGTGAGACATCAAATAGTGAGATCAAATAAGATGACTGTCAAGGAACTATTCAGGCTTAATGTATTAGGAAAGCCACCCGGACTACCATACGCAAAAATAAGTAATTAGTCAAGCTGAGGCACCTCAAATACACGGATCAACTCGGAATCAACATGATTTGGGCACAGACTTTTTCAGGGGGGTAGAAAGAAGCGACAGAGAAATAATTATTCAATGGTCTTCAGTTGTATCTCCTCAACTCGCTTGATGCTACCGGGTTAGAGTCAGCAGACAAGAAGGCCCCCCACAAAAAACCGTATTATTGCAAATTCAGTGCTCGATTTAGATCATTAACTTGTGACCATATTTGGTGGTCGATCTGTTCTCAACCAACCAGTGTGTCTCCTGCACGCATACACCGGTTACCCAGCGATTGTTTTCGATGTCACGGTTGATCACAGATGACGTTCCGTGACCTTGACTACAGAGTGAACATGCTGCCTTGGCCATCAGGTGAGGGCGAGATGCCTGCGTATTTTTTTTTCACCTTTAATGCTGCCGCGCATCAGCCTACTGCGCAGCGGAACAATCATGTGGTGAAACAGTGCCGTACTAGTACGCCCACGTGTCTGAATCACGTCCGATTTCATCGTGAGCCGGAGCAAGGTCAAAAAAGCACACATGCATTTCACGCCCACCTGATGGTCAAGGCAACGTGCACTGCGTACTCAAGAGCACAGACGGCCATCTATGACTAACTGTGACAACGAAAACAGCCGCTCGAGAACCGGTGTGGACGTGCAGGAGACACACCGGTTCGTTGAGAGCAGATCGACCACCAAATATGGTCACAAGTGAATGATCTAAACAGAGCACTGTATTTGCATTAATACAAAGTTTTTTTTATGGCCGCCTTCTTGTCTTCTGACTGTAACCCGGTAGCATCAGGGAAGGTGAAGAGATACAACAGTGGCGACGGGGTATCCTCATTTCGAAACTCAATCATGGCAGCCAGTTTCGAACAAATGCAAGCCCTATTGCAACAGCAACAAGCGCAGTTTGGAAAGTCGCAAGCCAAGTTGATCGAGACGTTGTCGCAGAATCTCTCAAAGCAGGCATTCGCAATGTCATCAGCACCAGACAATGTTCCTTCACCGGAGACTCTGACGCAGCATATCAGTGAGTTCCATTATGATGCTGATTCTGGGTTAACTTTCGAATCTTGGTTCCATAAATATGAAGATATGTTTCATATTGATTTGGTTAATGTGTCAGAAGAAAAGAAAACGCTTCGAAAAGTAGGCGCTGCTGAGCACGAAAAGTTCTTTAGCTTTATTCTTCCGAAGAAGAGTACGGATCTAAAGTTCGATGAAGTGGTCACAGTGTTATGTCAAATATTTGGAGAATCCACATCTATTTTCAATATTCGTTACAAATGTCTTACGATGTGCAAAAAAGAAGATGAGGACTGGGTTAGCTATTCAAGTCGTGTGAATAGAGAAGGTGAACGGTCAAATTTTCACAAAATGACGAGTGACCAATACAAGTGAATTCTTTCCCATGGTTTCTCGCTTTTCGGCCATGGTTGTTCTGGACATTTGGGAGATGCCTATGCTGCCATTTGACAAAGTACGCATTTCTGACAAAACTGTTCTATTTCTGCGTCCATTTGAGGTCACTAAACGAAACTTCTCGTCAGGGCTTTCATACGAGTTGTACCTGGATGTCCTGAGTGAAACTGTTGCATCACTTGTTTTCGTAACTTCGTTGGTACTACAACTCGATCTCCGGTCATTAAACAATTATCAACAATTGAAAGCGACTCACGTCGATTGAAAAATGGTCGTATCTTTGGGGAGATTTCCCCGTTTGGCCACTTTGTCTGTACATAATTCATTACTTCCAGTAAGATTTCCACATTGCTGGTATTTGCACGAATCGTCTCGGCAGTGACTGGTAACCTTCTGACGCTCTCAATCAGGATCTGATGAACTTCAGACTCGAATTTAACGGCTGCAATCACACAGTCATCATTTTCCCTTGGATATGATTTGATGAGGCGAGACAAACCACCTGCTTGGCCTATTTGTTGCATTGATCGGTACTGAATAGTAAAATCATAGGCTAACAGTATGGTAGCCCATCTTTGCAGACAATTGGCAGTGAAAACATGAATCCCTTTCTTTGCCCCGAATATTGAGAGCAGTGGTTTGTGATCAGTAAGCAGCGTGAAGTGTCTTCCGTAGAGCATTTTATGGAAACGTTTCACAGAGCCTCCTTTTCGAATTGGCTGTAATTTTTCCCAGCTACTGCCAATGACCGTGCTGTGCGGGTGATAGCCTTCTGTTGTCCTCCGAGTAAAATATGCGAAATCACAGCTCCAATGCCATAATTGGAGGCGCCNAAAGGAGGCTCTGTGAAACGTTTCCATAAAATGCTCTACGGAAGACACTTCACGCTGCTTACTGATCACAAACCACTGCTCTCAATATTCGGGGCAAAGAAAGGGATTCATGTTTTCACTGCCAATTGTCTGCAAAGATGGGCTACCATACTGTTAGCCTATGATTTTACTATTCAGTACCGATCAATGCAACAAATAGGCCAAGCAGGTGGTTTGTCTCGCCTCATCAAATCATATCCAAGGGAAAATGATGACTGTGTGATTGCAGCCGTTAAATTCGAGTCTGAAGTTCATCAGATCCTGATTGAGAGCGTCAGAAGGTTACCAGTCACTGCCGAGACGATTCGTGCAAATACCAGCAATGTGGAAATCTTACTGGAAGTAATGAATTATGTACAGACAAAGTGGCCAAACGGGGAAATCTCCCCAAAGATACGACCATTTTTCAATCGACGTGAGTCGCTTTCAATTGTTGATAATTGTTTAATGACCGGAGATCGAGTTGTAGTACCAACGAAGTTACGAAAACAAGTGATGCAACAGTTTCACTCAGGACATCCAGGTACAACTCGTATGAAAGCCCTGACGAGAAGTTTCGTTTAGTGACCTCAAATGGACGCAGAAATAGAACAGTTTTGTCAGAAATGCGTACTTTGTCAAATGGCAGCATAGGCATCTCCCAAATGTCCAGAACAACCATGGCCGAAAAGCGAGAAACCATGGGAAAGAATTCACTTGTATTGGTCACTCGTCATTTTGTGAAAATTTGACCGTTCACCTTCTCTATTCACACGACTTGAATAGCTAACCCAGTCCTCATCTTCTTTTTTGCACATCGTAAGACATTTGTAACGAATATTGAAAATAGATGTGGATTCTCCAAATATTTGACATAACACTGTGACCACTTCATCGAACTTTAGATCCGTACTCTTCTTCGGAAGAATAAAGCTAAAGAACTTTTCGTGCTCAGCAGCGCCTACTTTTCGAAGCGTTTTCTTTTCTTCTGACACATTAACCAAATCAATATGAAACATATCTTCATATTTATGGAACCAAGATTCGAAAGTTAACCCAGAATCAGCATCATAATGGAACTCACTGATATGCTGCGTCAGAGTCTCCGGTGAAGGAACATTGTCTGGTGCTGATGACATTGCGAATGCCTGCTTTGAGAGATTCTGCGACAACGTCTCGATCAACTTGGCTTGCGACTTTCCAAACTGCGCTTGTTGCTGTTGCAATAGGGCTTGCATTTGTTCGAAACTGGCTGCCATGATTGAGTTTCGAAATGAGGATACCCCGTCGCCACTGTTGTATCTCTTCACCTTCCCTGATGCTACCGGGTTACAGTCAGAAGACAAGAAGGCGGCCATAAAAAAACTTCGTATTAATGCAAATACAGTGCTCTGTTTAGATCATTCACTTGTGACCATATTTGGTGGTCGATCTGCTCTCAACGAACCGGTGTGTCTCCTGCACGTCCACACCGGTTCTCGAGCGGCTGTTTTCGTTGTCACAGTTAGTCATAGATGGCCGTCTGTGCTCTTGAGTACGCAGTGCACGTTGCCTTGACCATCAGGTGGGCGTGAAATGCATGTGTGCTTTTTTGACCTTGTTCCGGCTCACGATGAAATCGGACGTGATTCAGACACGTGGGCGTACTAGTACGGCACTGTTTCACCACATGATTGTTCCGCTGCGCAGTAGGCTGATGCGCGGACGTATTGCATTCATTTCGTGCTTAGGCGCTTGCCATGGTGTTACCTGATACAAGGTTGATGTATATCCCATAAATACTTTGTAGAAACGATGCTTCAACTGTGGTAACTGACAATTATAAATGTTATGTAGGAGACAATGAATCTTCGATATTTCCAAAGACCAATGAAAAGAGATACATGGGATAATTAATAATATAGAGCACAACACATGACAAGGGCGAGAAAGCAAAGCGCGAAATGGTTACTTACACAAAGAACGAGGGGATTTCGCAGACTGACTGGTTACTGAAGCTGACCGATGTTCTGTAATTGCAGTGGTAATCAGACCCATCCGATTGAGCAAACGGATAACTTCGTGCTCGGTGAATTGTGTTCCCAGTATTCGGTTGATATAATCAATACTCACCACTTCGTCCCGATAGTCTAGACGCTTAGCAAGTAGATGAAGTCGATAAAGTGCGTATGGCAAAATTAGTACGGTAGCGAGAAATGCAACTATGGAGCAATCCAGTGGGACATTGTGCTAGAGTCAAACCAGCGTACCGCAATAAAAGGCGAGTTGCCGGTGTAGTCGGGAGTAACTAGTAAAATTCACCAACAGGGTGGGAAAGTACTCAACTACCAATAAACTTTCATTAAACGGCCAGGCTTTCGATAAGGATCCCAAGCTCATCTAAAGGAAGAATAATTCACACGACGAATGAAACCCGTATCTGAGATGTTGTCATTCGAGGAGCAAGTCAACAAACGAAGGATTAATAGTGCAATATCTTGTCTAAGTGAGAGATAATCTCATTACTGATCAGTCGATCGTGGTCGAACGGTTTAAACTACCAGCCGGGAGGTCGCGGTCTCGGAACTTCGTGGAGTTCTGTGAGATGTGCACTGCTGATGATTCCCCATAAGGAGGAAATGGCTGCACAGTGCTACTCGGCCATTCTGAATAGGTTGGCATCACTTAGTAGACGAGATTTCCATTGAAAACTCAAAAATCTCTTTACACTTCCAACAGATTATCTTAAAACGTCAAATCAGATGGCTAAACCGGGACCAATAATCGAGTCAGGCATACCAAACTTGATGCATTTTAGACGTGAGAAAGAAGAAAAAGGATATTTGAAGTTAGACAGTAAAAGTAAAAACAAGACTTACAGGGAACAAGTGATGACTACCGTCATATTGGATAACCTCGACCGGTTCCACTCTGAGAGAGGGATTTTAGAGGAGAGCATTGGATGAGGGGATGATAACGGATTGTCGACAACGTTTGTCTGTAGGCAGCTTACTTAAGACCTACAACGGGTTACAGAGATTTGCACCACAGATGGGTTATAACTCTCATCGGCTATGGTCAACTTTTCACTGTCCAGCAGCTGGATACAACGAATCCGATGTCAGTAGTTAACACAGGACCCACACGGCACTTCCAACCAAGGTCACTGGCCAAACGCATGTGCACGACCGACCTCAGCGTCACTCAGTGGTTAGTTTCAGAGCTGAAGAAAATAGTCGTACGGGAAATTAAAACCGCTTCCCACCTTCCAGTACTAAGCAATCCGCAATCGTACAAACCACTTTATCTAAAATATACTATCCCATAAATTACAACGTTGAAGTGGTCCAGCGCAGTTGTGTGCTGCAAACGGCGGTGCAACTCCTATATCGGTCCTTGGCCTCCTACTCCACCCACTATGGTACGTCAAAATGCACGGTAGCTTGAGACAGCCCTTTATGAAGACAAAGGAAGACTATTACAACTGTATTCATAGGGTCATCACAGAATGTTCTACAAGTTTGCGCTAGGACCTTCGTGAGGGGACGGGAAGCGTCGAAATAAAGATGCTCGATCCAGATTGGCTGACATTCTGATCAATTAAGGCATTCGTTCGCCTAGTCCGTAGCTAGCGCGTGACACATCAGTCCAATCGACGTGATGCTCGGTTATTAGAAGCGGCTGACCTCCGGATCACCGGTGAGAGGTGAATAAAGGTCTCGAATAGGCGCTCGCTTCTAAATACAGGATACCGTACTTTAGGGTAATGAAGGCCGGACGGACAAGAAGTACTTCACTATCCAAAATGCTCATGTGGGATACCAGCAAACAGGTACAAACTCGAGAAGTTGGATTTGCAATGGGAGCGACAATTATTTTGATTGTGACGGCCGAAAACCACTGCTTCAGTCTGCATATGGTAGGAACCATTAAGGGTAAGCGTCAGTATTTTCTGCTCCGTCACAGGATTGTCTGCGGTTGAGTTTTTTGTTAATGAAAACCCCAAAGCACCAGAAAGTCCAAAAAAGCTGTCGCAGGAAAAAACTGTATTAACGAGGAAGAATAGGCTCACGATGAGCTACCCGATGATCTGACAAGGACTTCTGTGAGTCTGTCATGGATGGTTTTAAGAACCCCGAATTACCCCCAAAATACTGGCTACCAAAATACTACGTCAAAACATTGGACATGGAACAGGATATTGCTGAGTACTTGTGGGAACCCTCCGAATGTCATACGATCCCCAAAAGCTCACAGGAAGCAAACTGCCGAAACACTGACACAAAGATATTACTACAAAAGCCTGGGTACTTACGTGAATTGTGGGTCACAGTATTCAGAGAACATTGTGACTAGCGTGTCGAGGACAATACAGGCTTTGTGCAAGTCGGTGGCCGTTGCTTCGATGAAAATGTTCCGAGTTTTGAGAGTCACACGACTGTGTTCACCTGTGCAGAGATAGTGAGATAATGTAAAGACGGGTGTGTCTCATGGTGAGAAGGGAGAGGGGGAGAGGTGGTCCCATAACAATGATGGAAAACGTAGTTTCGTTGGAGTGTATGGCAGCACCTACGTCGACCCTGACGATGTCAGTCACAGGAAGAAGAAATATCAGTTAACTGGCCGAATATAGTTTGTAGCATACTCTCGCCGTATGTGGCGCGAGATGGAATCGAGCAGGCCAAGTAAAGTCAGTAGTCAAAATACACATATTGAAGACTATCACATGTAATGAGATGGCAAGCATGAAAAGGGTGACCCCAAGATCGGAGATGGACAGAAGTGGAAGAAAATGAGCTCAGGCAGGCTGGATCACCATACCGCGATGGTGCTGATATAGGGTATCCCTTGTGAAAAAAAGATTGTAAGGGGTCCAGACGTATACAGTTTTGTGATTCAGGTTCCGGTGAACCCTCTCCTCATACGGCCCTGAAGAAAATGAGTTATGAGTCAACTATATTGCTCAGAGGAGAAAGTAGATAAGTCCATGGAAGCAACTGCTTTCGGATGATGGCGTTTTGATCACTACCACGCATAATCGACGACTGACCCGAATGAACGGTTGGATTGTCATGAACCATCGCCTAAGCGTTCACGAATCACTTATAGAACAAACAGAATTAGTAGTTAGAGAGACTGCGGGGCAACAGGACCTGAACTGCATTCGTACCAGTTGAGTCTTGCTCTCCGACGCTCTTCTATCGTGCACGGTCCGTATGCGAATTAAGTCAGAAGGAAGGAGAGATGATCAACTATTTGGACATACATGACACATCACATCGCCCAGTCGTGACGTCCGTTTAGCGTATAGCTTCAGTGGAAATCATGATAAACATAGACACCGGTATGCTGCCAGAGTGCCGTGGTCCAAATATGGTAAAGTTGAGCTACAGACCTCCTGGTCAGGAGCTCGCGCCTGGGCCATCTTAAGCTTGAATGAAAGAAAGCACTCTAATGTCGTTGTCCGTAACAACCTGAGCTTATTAACTGAAAGAGCTCCGTGCACATTCCCATTCGTTACGACAGAAACTAAACTGAACACGGATGTCTGGTCCTGTAATGGTCCAGGCTGTCGAGAGACAGGATGATAGTTCAGCAGACCCTACATGAAGAGTGAAGAAGCGAGAGAGTGCAACTTAGCATACAAAAACAGGTCGTATGTGGACAATAAACTGTTTATTACATGTGTGCCTCGTCCCGGATTTATGCGTTCACAATAAAATTCCTGAATTTAACGTACCATTGATGATTGGAGGCATTGAAAGCACCGTTCCGTTGGCGTCTGTGATCACCGGATACATTGGTTTGTCCTGTATGATTGGAAGGTAGGGCTTCAAATGACTGTCTGTCTGTAAGCGAAAGGGGGAATAAACGCGAACGAGTATGTGAAAACGGTGGGCACGACAGTGTTACAAGAATACAAATTTCGGGTTTTGGGTTTTCAAAAAGGTGTACCTTGCCGAAACCCAAATTCTGTTACACGATTTCCGTGCGACAAAGCCGAAAACAGTGAAGGCGTGCAACTCCCTAGTGAGATAAAAAGACGTACCTGTGATCTCTCTAACCGCCGAAGGGCGCTAGGCTATTCAACAGCCTACGGCGTTGGTCTTTACGTATTTACAGTCTCGCCCTAGGGTGAGACAGCCCTATGATGAAGCAAAAAAGGTGGCACAGTAATCCCCGAATGGATACTGTTACCTGGAGTGTATGTTTGGTCTCTCATGTAAACAAATCCATTGAGATAATTTTATTAGCAAGAAATTGCTGACAGTACGTGAGGAAAAACAGACATTTATTGCCCAGCCGTGAAACTTGTGTTTGTCTTCCTGGAGAGTTTCTGAGTGAAAGAGGTTGGCAAGTACCGAAGATCAACGCAGCAAAATATCGTCCGATTGACTGTATATCTGCTCCTTTGAAGGCAATGTTTCTTCGACGAATAACATCCAGTTTGAATAGACGATGCTAGATGCTGTTGCCTACGTCGCGCGCACAATTGCTTGAGCTGGAACCCAAAACACAGCTCAGATACAGCTTTGGGACCAGTCACATCTACCTTACCGTCACGAAGAGAATGGACCTCACCGTGGTGTGACGGATTGTGTGCCTCCGTGACCCATTGAGCTATACTGGGTAGTGACCATACGACACCCACAGAGCCGCTCATACCAGGTTGGTCAGTGGTTAGGTGTCCGACCAGCAGTATTCCGGCCCTCCAGGTTGGAGGTTAGAACATGTGTGACGACATGTTCTACAAAAATTGAAATGCACTTGCATTTCCCGCCAAAGGCCTCCGCAATGCGGTCAGGCTTTTGAGCCAAAGACTTTGGTCGAGGACCCTAATCGTCCTCCTGTATAGGTCTGGGTGCACTGGCAGTATCCCAGCCCACGTACAAGTAACAATACTCTCATGCCACATCGGCCGTCGCGTGGTGTCACCAGCCTGGTCGCATCATTTGCTATATACAGTAGGGCGGGTAAGCGAAAACATGCTACTGCTGACGTCTTCCTTCTTACACTTTGACGTTTTACCTCTTCTACGCTACCCCACCTAAATTCGAATACTCTCTCAGCAGGTCACAGCACTAAGACTGACCGTTTTGCTCGTCATGCATCACACTCAGCTGCAGCTTCTGAACGTCCAGCTTCAGTGACAACCCTAAACACTTCGAAGTCTGTCTTAAAACCCCGAAAGTCTATCTACTTAGCTGCGTTTAGTGTCCACACACTGAGGCAAGCAAGACAACAGGTGGCTGTCGCTCGTACGCTGGATTCCCTCCGCAGTGATGTGTGCTGTCTGTCAGAAAAAAGGATACGGGACTGCCCCATCGCTCTCTACCAGGTTCCGTCTGCGCACCTCTGGTGATGCAGAGGCCGCTGCAGCTGGATATTCCAGCGTGGGTATTGCATTCAGTGACCGAGAGGAAGCGTCTCTGCTTGATTGGGTACCCGTTGGTTGTCGCCTCTGCGCGCTTCGTTTGGCGACATCTGTGAGAGAATCTCGAGAAAGTGAGAACCATCGCACCCTGTTTATTGTGTCTGCTTACGCCCCAACTGACTGGAGCCGTGAATCTGTCAAGGACAGTTTCTGTGACGCTCTAGGTGCCTTTCTACAGCGGGCTAAAAGCTCAGATATAGTTGTGGTTGCTGGTGACATGAACGCTCAGGTAGGTAGACTAAGCACTGCCGAGGCCCTATTGGGTGGTCGTCTTGGATTGGACACGAGACGCACGGACAACGGGGACTGCTTACTTCACATGTGTGCCGATCACAGACTGTTAATTTGCAGTACGAATTTCCGGAATAGCGGAAATCGCTTGACAACGTGGTGCCCACCAACAAACCAGCCCCGAATTCAAATAGACCAC
>SJOL01009828.1:1052957-1070839 GCA_004794785.1 Opisthorchis felineus
ATCCAAACATTGGATCTCTGATAAGACTGTTTCCTTGCTGGAGACCCGGCAACAGATCCCTCCTGGCCGTAATGACAACTCCACCCGACGCATCATCAGACGTCAGGTGAAACTGAGTATCCGTGCAGACGGAGAAGCTTGGTAGACCCGAAAGGCGGAAGAAATGGATACAAAAAATGCTGGAAAAGTCTGCAAGATGTTCCACTTGATTCGTTGGACTGGACCTCAGAAACCTATTGCCAGCGAAAAAATCAGGGACAGAATGGCTCTCTGATATCCAGCAAAGCAGAACGTTTGAACCGCTGGGCACAGTACTTCGAGCAGCAATTCAGTTGGCCACCTGCTACCTCCAATCCAGAATCCTGGCCTTCAACAGAAAGGTGGAATGTGAAGATGGAGCCGCCTTCAGCCTCGGAAGTGTCCGAGTGTACATCACTACTCAAATGGTATCGTGCTCATGGTCTTGGCAACCTTTCACCTCCTCTGTTAGAGGACGGCGGTGGGTTTCTCAGCCAGTGTCTGTATAGCCTATTTAGGTCTAGCTGGGAAAAAGAGACGGTTCCAGACAACTGGGGCAAATCGATAGTAATGCCCATTTTCAAAAAGGGTACTCGCAGTGAATGCAGTAACCACAGAGGTGTTAGTTTGACTGCTGTTGTTGTAACAAGGCTTCTGGCGTCACTCATTCTTCGTCGTGTTACGGTAGAACACGAGACATTGACTCGTGAAAATCAAACGGGGTTTCGACCGGGTAGAGGCTGCGTTGACCACATCTTTATAATCCGTTAGGTGTTAGAGCAACGAAATATGCACAGACGACCCACAATCTTTGTATTCCTTGACTTCAAGAGTTCGTTCGATACTGTCGATCGGTCAGTGCTGTTAACTACACTTGCTCAACAGGGTTTGCCACAGAAGTTTGTGAACATAATCCGATCCCCATTTTCACATACTTCTGGGCGGGTGAGAGTGTATGGTGAGCTCTCCAAAAGCTTCCCTACAAAAAGTGGTGTCTGATAAGGATGTTTACTCTCTCCATTCTTGTTCAACTTCGTCATTGGTGAAATAATGAGGCGAACGCTTCAAAATGTATTCAAAACCCCGATCTTCAAGTTGTTTCTGGTAGGAACCTTGTCGACCTGGAGTACGCAGACGACATAACCCTCATCTTTGAAGACCAAGGCGAAGCACGAGGCCTGTTGAATAGGATGACCCCCGTCATATCATCTTACGCCAAGCGCCTTGCACCTTCAAAGTGCGTCATGTTTCAGAACGTACAGTCTCTGAATGTACCCCTAACAAGTCAAGGAGGTTGTGGATACTTTTACATACCTCGGTGAATGCATTAGCATTGACGGAAGCGTGTCTGAAGAAGTCAGTGCAAGAATCTCAAAGGCTCGGACCACGTTTGCTAATTCGCGTCACTTGTGGCTTCAAAAAGGCATATCATTGGGTCTTAAGGGTCGCGTGTACCAGGCTACATTAAGGGCTGCGTTGTTGTATGGCTGTGAGACGTGGTCTCTGTGGACGGATGATGTGAGGCGTCTTCAGGTGTTTGACCATCGATGCCTCAGAAGTGTTGTTGGTGTCGGATGGCGTCAACGGATTAGCAACGATGTAATTAGAAAACGCGCATTTGGTTGCACAGCAGGTACTTCAGTCGAAGAAAACATCCAGCACCACCAAATGCGGTGGCTCGGTCATGTGCCACGCATGCCGAAACAACGTCTACCGACACGAGTGTTGTTCTACATGCCTCCTTCACAATGGCACAAATCGCGAGGAGGACAACGTATGACTCGGCAGAAGGGTGTAAAGGAGATTACGAAGAGTTTGGGTGTTGTTGGTGTTGTGTTGGATGAGGTCCCCGTGACCCCGCCTGCGCTTGGCTAGAGACTTTGCAACAAATTGTGGCTGATCGATGTCAGTGGCGTTCGTGCTGTCAGTTTCTTTCTAGATTGTCTGATTGAGCGCTTGGAGGTGTAGGCACCTCAGAATGCATGACATACGCCAGCATTAGGTCCCCTCCCTCATCCATTCCTTTTCTCTTCTTTTCACTCTGAGGCCTTAGGTATAGTTAGATGAACCTTATGGTTGTACCGCAGTAAAGCATCAGTGTCAACACTGATGTTGCTGTCTCTGATGTTGATGATGATTATGATGATGACATCTACCTTAATAAACTGACTGCTCCACGTTGTAACATCGACCCAAATGTAATCACATATCACCACAAGGATTACCCAAACTGCGCTCAACCCACAGCACACAGTGGCCTGAAGTCATCAGATCTTACAACTAACACTGGTATTCTTTGAGAGGCCATTAATTTTCCCCCACAGACTAAAGACATCCCTCCAGATAACATGCGGTCACATTGTCTGCACAAACGCGGATGACGTTCAAGGGTTTTGTCTGCGTGTTGTTCAAGTTCATTTTCTCTGTTTTATGATCTTGTTCAAATCGAGTCTCTCTCAGTTGAATGTCCCAAGCGTCTTTAACATCCAAACCGTAACGCCATGAGTTTTTCGTTAGAGGCCTCCCAGCTTTCCTGTTATTAAGCACGTAATTTCTCGTTCTTATCCCGACACGCACTCCCTCTTGGTCTAAGAACGTTGAAACTGTGTCTAACCGGAGAAGTGAGCATCCTTTCATTTACTCAGACTCAGTCGCCTTTACGTTCTCCCATAATGTCGTCTCGATTCCTTTTATCGTGTCCTGTAAAGAATCTGACACACACAAGAAGCTTGCCACGTAGGTTTTAGCCACCAGTCAATTCCAAGAACTGACCGTATGCCTTGCTGGAAACTGGAATACTCAAAATATGACCAGTCTCCAAAGCCTCTCCAAGTGTTTTGGTACGTACCATGCAGATCACAGTTGAATTTGACCGGAATAACATGTGTAAAGCGCCTTGTTCTCGTTGTGCCATTGATTACAATAACAAATAGTTCCTTGACTTCTATTGCTAACCTCGGTTCTCTATGAACTGCCCAATAGAATTCATCTCCACCGTTGTCAACATCACAATTTTACTGACCAAACTACGTGAAATTTTCTATTGAGTGTCTATCTTGTAATTAAAGTCGATCTGTCCTGAAAAGCCGAGAACCAGTGTACAGTCGTCCCATCCTTATTGGAAATCAACAGCAGTGCACATCTCACGAAACTCTAATGGAACTCAGGAGAACTTCACAAGATGAGTGAAACTTCATCTGAAATGTCGTCATTCGAGAAACCAGTCAACACGTGACTATGTGATGTGGTTTCTGTAATTGAATGACGAGTACCGCTATATCCTAAGTGTGAGTTCACCACACTGCTGATCAGGCGTTCGTGGCCGAACGGTTAATTATTCAAACTACTAGCCAGGAGGTCGCGGGTTTGTAAGATGTGCACTGCTGATGATTCCCAGTGAAGATGAAACAGCTGTACAGTTTCTCGAATTCCAAGCATAGATTGGTTTCACTTACAGGATGAAATATCAACTGGAAATTGCAAAATCTCACACTGCCAGCATTCCATGTGAACTTCGGTGAGGTCAAACGGAAACCCAGCGTTTTCAGATATATTAGTGAATGCCGTAGACCAAATAACCGCTCCGGCATTTGAGTTGATCCTGGTGATCTGTAAAAGTACGAAACTACCCTTCGAATAAGACCCTTATCAACCTGAGACATCTACAGCACTCCTCGCTTCCAAACGTCCCGATATAGTCGAGGGGGTCTCAATAGATATGGAAAATCACCGTTTGCAACTCACTAAAGTACGTCCCAAAGGAGACTCTGTTGAGCAAGTGCTATTCATCGCCCTCTTGTGGTGGAGGTATTTCTGCCAAAGTGGCATTGTGAAAGCGCGTATCATTCGTTGTTCATCTGGGGAGGCTCGTTAAACCCCACTTCCAAGCCCATAAAGGCGAAAGAATGCATCCATCTCAGCGAATTGGCTTACCTCGGAAATCCAGCGCCTGTGATGGCATTACTATTCAGCCGTTCTCAGAACATTACTTCCTACCTTGCATATCGCATTTGGTTGTGCAAAAGCCAGATATGTATTTCCCAATGAAGGCCGGGTAACACTAGGAACGTTGATCGTACGAAAATTACCACTTGACTCCACGACATGCCTCGACCATAAAATCCTTTCCATGCTATGGCACCCCCAGTATGCGATGCAGCCCGAGGTAGCCCAGTGGTAAGGATGATCAGGACAAGCTGGACTGAAACGCTCGGGGTTCCTGGATGCTGAAGGCTAGAGTACTACTGTGAGAAGTCTTCACGACTACCAAGTAGGTACCATTTGCCTTTGCAGGAAAATGGCAGAAGAATCCAAGTTCCTACTTGTTGCACCACAGTGGTCCAAAAGAAAACTCAGGACTTCATGCTGTCGCGCTCGTCCTCAGCAAACATGCTCATGTTACTCTTATCTGGTGGGAGCTAACATCCTCTACAATCGCGTCAGTTCCAATCATCGTGATTGCCATCAATGCACTCGCTTAATCTCCGGGTGTTCTCGGATGAATTTTGCAATCAAATTCAGCGGATATTTTGCTAATCGTTAATGACTAGAATGCTCAGTCTGGCGCTCCAGACGACATCAAGCATCACGTTTTCGGGCGGTCGGGTCGATATCCAAAATGACACGTAATCACTAGGTAGCCCAACGATAGAGGTACTGCCCTTAGATCTACTGCGTTCTTGGATAAATTTGAATTGGGTTGGACAGACGGTCGTGGATCGTTTTATGGGGGTCAGATAATGCAAATAAGTTTGGACAGAATCATACACTGATGTGTGCAGGGTGCAACCATCGCCTTAGCTTTCAACGAAAGATACGACCGGCAAGACGTTCGACGCCATCACCCTGGAAGATCCGAAACAAAAATTCTAACCCTTCGATGAGCTTAGTTACCAACTTATTGCCAGAAAGACTACATTACACAACCGGCACGTCTATTGCAGGGTCGTGGGCTAACTTAAAATTATCTACACAGCAGACTGCTGCAACCGAGCTGGAGCATCCATCGCATGATACCAAAAATGGATGTCAGACAGAGCCATCAAACTACCGGAATTTACCACTCACGCGCGTATATCTAACCCGGTCAACTTTAGCAGCCTCTTCGGCAGGCTTCCAAATCTGCCGAAAGAGCTAAAAGCAGACAAGAGAATCAAAAGCACGGCGAAAATATGTGGATAGAGACCAGAAGGGGGCTGTGTAGATAAAATATCCATGCTGCTTCGCCCTCAGAACACTTATTTAAATTACAACAGCAAACTACAGCTTCTTTCGTCCACTTCTGCGCAGAATTGGCCCCAGTTCAAAGTCCATTATGAGCGCGGATGAGCTACCGGAGCAGCTGCTGACCTCATGTTAAATACTACAGGGCGCATCCGAGAGTACGGAGAAGAGACAACTGCGCCGAGATTGTAGTTCGGTGTGCTACCAGGTTGCACATTATCGTAGCTGCTTTTTAACGTCGTCATTGACTGGACGATGAGAACTGCTGTTATTGACCACGCGGATGTTCATTTAAGTTAGACTATCTGGGTCATTGGTCCCTGATACGCTGACGACATGACGGTTATGAGCGGTCACATACCTGACTCAGTGGCCTTATGTCGCATCAACTGACGCGCTTCATTCGATGGCTTGGAGATCAGTCCACTCTCACTCAGTATCCAGGCGAATATATGAGTCGAATCAACCAGTCACCAGTCAAGTGGAAGGGATCCTCATCCGTATAGGCAACGCAAAGGGGGCTGCGTGCAGTTACAGAACGCTTTATGGAAGTTGCGAATAATGCGTCGCTTGATGTCCATAGATTCGAAAACCTCAATCACTGGTTTCTACGACATAGATTGGAAGCACAGAGGACTGATAGGTTCCAATGGCTCTATCAGGTAACGCTGTCGCGTCTTTCTGATATTCTGGTGTCTTCAATGGTTCGGATACTTCGTGCCTAAACCCAACAGCGAATGTCTCACCTCCACTACCACCATCTTGCGCACAACGGCTCTGCCGTTTCGTAGGTCGCCTGAAAGCCTGGGTAGTTTATAGTAAGACTGATTTCGGACGCCTCGGCCTTCATGTCATTTACGGGTGGCAATCGAAAGTGAACTGACTAAATTTGTTCGTCCATTTGGCAGCAGATCAAGGCGCGCGGGCAGCAGCGATGCGTGACGTTATTAGAGCCCTTGCTCCCCCAGATAGTCGCAGCAAATCTGCAGCGAGGACAAGATGTTAACTTGTCAGTCAGAAGTAACATCCATAATGCTGTAGTGAGCGGCATACCGCTTTTTGGTTCAGAAACTTCACTACCGCGAGACGAAGACGTTAAGAAGCTATCTGTATTTGACAACCAACAGGAATTTGTGCAACATAAACGAGCTGGTTTCGACAAGTGCTTTGAATGTCACAGGACTCTACCTCGCAAAGCCGTTTTTATTTATGCATATTTCAGGTGGCAATAGTGTAGGAAATATCAGACAAGGAACTGACAGCGAAAACTCTTACCAGAAAGCAGTCACAGACACAAAATAGTTATGGACGCTCCAATACATGACCTAGTCAAATAACCAGTTGCGTCCGTCCCCGAATCCGAGCTATTTCCACGAACCCTCGGCTCCTTTATTCCTAAATAAGTAGCAGACATATCGTGGGTCATCATAACCAGACCCAGAACATCGAATTGTCACCCCCATTCCCCAAAAGGCTTTTCTTCTAATTCATTATTTATCTATGGGAAAACTGACCGAGAAAGTTGTACGATTGGTGCATAATCTGTAGCTGCTGCTGCGGCTGGAAGTCATGAAGAGGAAGAGAAGGATGAACCCATTGCGAACAGACTTTATGGACCTGACATTTTCAGTTACCTTCGACATGACGTATATCGCTGTCGCGCTTACTAGCAACCACGACCTTTATAGAACTGGACAAACTATGGTAGGACGAGTTCAGATAAGTTGCGAGGTTCATCGGATGCCGTGGGCAATGAAAGCCACACACATATCCATGTAACCGGTTGCTTATTTCTTATTTTGTGACCCTGCAAAAAAAAAAAAAACAAGAAACTGACCGAATAGAGTTCCATGAGTTCTGGAGCAGTGTATGCCTGGGTTTTATTCAATGGGATAAAACGGATCTCCTCAGGCGGTTTTGCATCGTACACAAACGGCGGTGACAAGCTGTCAAAGTCGTGGGTCCCAATGGCTACCAGAGAACGCTTCCTATAAAATAGGGGGAAAAAATGAGCACGCAACACTAGAAACCTTCATCTTGCAGAAAGTCATGAAGAGAACGTGTTTTGATGTTCGGTCTCTGTAGTGTAAACCTTTCGTACTGGGAAAATCTGGTAGTCAAGGAGGAAGGATATTACGTCCTCGAAGTACTACAACCACCGTACGGGTAGTCACGTTCCATCCATTCACGACGTTTCATTAGCTAGCTAAAGCAAAATGGGTGAGGTTCTACTCGTTCAAAACAAACCAAGACGCGACATTTGGTCATCACATCATGGGTGAACGCAGCTAATGACACCTGTTTAAACTGCACCAGGATAGTGATGTGATTGTGCTGGAGGTTTCAGGGGAGTGCTGGTCTTTCACCCAAAACTGATCAAGTTTGTGCACCTTAGCCAAGCAAGACAAAGTAATCAACGATTTACGGTAGGGGACCCTGTTAACTATCGTCATTTATGGTTGGTAAGTTAGAAGAATAGATTAATAAAACATTAAATGAAAGTCCAAGAGTCCAGAGGAAGATTACTCATATATGGATATGTTAATCTACAGAACCAGGTGAAATCTAAGAGCTCAACTTGAGCAAAAACAACAGCAATTTGCATAACCCTACTATTTTCCGGGAAATACTAACAACTCATTCATTTGATGATCAAGATTGTTTTCGAAATTCATGCGTTTCCGTAGCTTTCTTTCATCCTGGTTTTGTTTTGCGATGAGTCTCCAAATAAGCAGTACTTCCGAGTGGGAAACGGTTTGAGTGCACCCAAATGGCGTGACTGTAACAAACTGACCGGACAAATGCACCCAAGTATGACCCTAAATGCTTCAGCTGATTGGGTACATGCCGCGAACAGAGAGGAAGAGACCAATAAGCTAAAAAGTGAATATCATCAGTGCCACCAGACACAACATCACGGTTGAAACTGGCGCATCCAGCCAAAAAACCACTTTCGAAATGGAAGATCAGTCCACCGCTATTCTCAGCACGCTGCGTTGTACGTAGCTCATACTTCTCAAACATAAAAACCAAAGAGACCACCTAAAAGGACTGAAAATAAATGATCTTCTAGGAATGGTCCTTGAAGCAAACGACAACGGTGTCTTTAACCGTCATGCAGCTGCAACACCCTTTCAGTGAATAGCTGCCATGTCACCTGAAGGAAGCATGGTGTCCACAATAACGCTCCGAAATTCAGTTGGAAAGTAATTAGCCATTGAGAAGCGTCCCTGGACGGGTGCACGGGATAATATCGGTTGCACCAAACACAACCACACCTCACACAGTCGCACTCAGCACTTCAAGCTAAGGTGGCTAGGCTATGTGTTACGCATGCCAAGCTACTATCTACCGAGAACAGCTTTCCGTGCCCAGTTCGGAGTAACGAAAACCTAGGAGTGGACAGAATGTGACATGGAAAAAAGGAATAAAGGATGTTACCAATAGTATGGATGCTGTTCGCCTTCCAGGTTGGGAAGGCACTTGACTGGAGACAACGAAAAAATGGCGGTTAACCGAAAGTGGCAGCGCCCACTTCGCCAGTTTCTATCCAACTGCCTGAGTGAGCGTCGGGGATGTAGGGACCTAGGATGTTTGTGGTAGGTTGTCACTTTTTCCCTTCCAATATAGGACCCTATTCAAATTGACTGACATGATTGTACGTTAGTGGAGGACCTGTGTTCTGCTCTAGTGTTGTTGTCAATGATGATGACTGAGCACGCCCCACACATGACCAACATAACAAAATTTGTCGATGTTAAGGAGGTGCAAAAGGGATATGTGCTGTGCAACAAAATACGGTGCCACCTCCCTTCCAAGGAGAGTGCACGCGGAAATTTCTCTACCCCAGGATTATCTGAAATGCAAGAGAAAGACTGTCTCTAACATAGCTGTTTCCATTGGGAGTGCTCGGCTCACCAAGCTTGAGAAGTATTTTGGCGCACGTCACATCCTTAAGAATATACAGTGTGACATCCAAAGGATTCCCACAACCTAGCACACCTACACATGCACTTGCAATGTATCATGAGGAGTGTCTCCTTCATCTGACGCTAATCATGATGTCGATGAAAACTCTGCAGAGCCCGCTGCTGGTTTGGTTCTTCTTGAGGCTCAGCAAGTGGGCCTATTCCCCGAATTTCCACCAGCTGTATTTCGTACATAAACACCAGACTGTAGGTATGTGGTGAACGCTCGTATGCAATTAAGTTACATTTAACGGGTGACTCAACTGAACACCAACTAGATATCTTGCTCACAGTAGTTTTCAACCTAAACATGAGGCCGTGAGAAGCAGCTAGTCTCTGGCCAAGAGGTACATCGTCCGAGTCGGCGTACGTCATTTCGATTGGTCCTGTGTGAGCTTTTGATGCTTTGCGATATCTTAGTCTTTGTGTTTCCACTAAATGGCACGCTAAAAGGGCGACATCCCTATCATCGGCGTTCAGTTGCTTTTGAAGCTAAGAACTGCGGTGGTTGGATTGATGTCTCCTAAGGTAGTGCATCACAGCTCTAGCCTCCTTTCTGTAGTTTTTTTTCGCTTACCTTGCAAGTGAATCCACTTTTACCTTTGAATTCCTTCGAGAAAAATCTTATTAAGTTCCCGCAGCTGAATTCAACGAAGTCCTGAGGCGTTTCTGACTTAGGCATTACAGCCAATGGTCAGTAATGTCTCATTGCGGGAAAACCTCACAAGCAAACCGTGTAGGTGGTGAGCATTCCGAGTCACTTGAACGTGTCTAACATTAGCATCCTCGAACTCTCTCCGTTTCTTCCTACTCTTGTGCTCATCGAGGGACTGAAGTGCTTCACTGCTCAAGTGGCCGAAGCTTTAACAGGACACATGTGAACGTAAGAAACTGACCAAAAAGATATGCCTTGTTGTTAAGTCGCTGCTACCAGCATCACAAATCAAACAGCTAATGTTACCTGTAAAAAGAATTCCAGACAGAGAGGAAATAATAGAAAATTCGTGAAAACGAGCATGCAACGAAAGATGGAGGTGACGGTACAAAAAATGCGTGAAACTTCCATTTCCAATTGCAGATAGTAAACGGACAGAATCCGGCATTCCGGTAGAGCTGACGCTTCTCTAAAAACCCCACTAGTTGACTGCACAGCTTTCAGTTAGTGCTGCTTCCCTGTTAAGTTGATCCGTTCCACTAACCTAATGATCTCACTCGTTTTCACGTTTCCAAGAGTACACAGAACGATGACATTGTATGAATTCGCTGTCGTGATTTTTTGGGTAATGTACAGTTTAAACGGATAGAGAATCTTTGCCAAAGGACAATATAAATGGATACCTGCAAATGTTTTGATGGAGCTTTTCTTGAAGATCAATGAGACTGTTAAAACTCGCCTCGTCCAGCTTGACATTTCGTAGCAATGCAGCGACAACAAAAGGTCGTATGCTCTGGGTCTAGAGGTTTGAGAGGCACAAAATACTGAAAGCAGATGGAGACGCCTACCGCCGGTCGAACAGACAACTGGATCGGTGTCTTCACTGTTAACCGTTTGAAATTTGGGACCACGATTCTACCAAGAAATATGAGGATCCAGGATGTGCACTCACTCCCCATTGAATACCTTCAGTGCCCTACAGAGTCCTTCGGGGCACAAGATATCGTATCGGTTAGCAGGAACCTCTACTTTGTAAATTTTATCGGAACTGAAGTCTTTGGCGCGGTCTTGTCCCTGTTCGCGAGCAATGAGCTCCTGCTCTGAAGTCTGGATGAAGGGAGAAACAGTGATGCATAGAGGAAAAATAGGACTTACAATTTCATCAAGCTCCAAGCCGAACTGAAAGCACAACTCCTCAAACTCATCATCAGCTAAAAAATGGGATCGTTGACAGAAGCGGACAGTAGCTACAGTAATATTTCCCCAGTCGCTGGGATAACACATCTCCTGGTATGGAAACGATAGGCATAGTAGAACGATCAGGTACCACAAACGACCGGGAGAAAAAACTGGTTATATTTTACCTATAATGGAAGGAAAGTCTGGAAAATACAGCAAGTGTGGTGGTGGTGATCTTATTAACTAGACATGATAAATGGAAAGAACACGCATACTTCAAAGAACAGCAGCTTGTCAGAATGAGAATCAGTCACCGCCACATAAGAGCGATACTCAATTCCCCAAGTTACTTGCTCAATTCAATTCAATTGATCAGCTACATATCGTGTACCCTGGGCACATAGGTTCCAGCTGCTACAGTTTCGATCACCGGAAAACGGGAGTATGGGGCATACAGCCAAGCCTTGGAGGCGATGACATGTTCAGTTTGTTCGGAAATTGGGTAACTATGCATTGGAGGCGATAGCTTTGATGCACGAGACCACCTTCAGACAAAGGCGCGCCGATCATGAGGGGTCCTCTTTTAGCATCACAGAGCACTGAATTAAAACGAAAGCACATCTCAGTAATCTCGGTTTGTTGTTCTGACGACCGTTTCATGTGTCCGTAGCTCCTCAACACTGAAAACACTTATTATTCTGCTTAGACCAGCAAGAAATACAGATATCATGGTGATAGGAATGCTCCGGTCAGTTGACTAAATGCGGAAGAAGCCTAGGTTGACAGTCAATTCGAAGTTGTTGTTCACCGTACAGACAATGGACAGTGACTTCTTCAGTTATGTGGTGAACATCGTTTGTTTCTAGTCAGTACAAAGTTTCGGCACAAGCACCAGCACCGCTCACCATCACCATCCTCATCGACAACACAACATCAATGGTCAACAATGATGGCTCGACGCCGGAAACCACAATTTATTTGAAAGCCTTAGTGCGAAAAAGCGAATAAAAGTGGGATGGGAAGAGGCCTAGCGCTAGCCTACCGCGATCATTCCCAGGTGTTTACACCTGCAAACACACATTCAAACAATGCGAATAGAAACTGGGAACAAGATGCCGCTGACATCGATTGGCAGCGATACCTTTCAGCATATTCAACCATATACACGGGGAAAAAGTGGATTCTATCCCGGAAGGCGAGTCGGGCCGACAGTACCCAGACTTTTCGTAATCGATTCCATTTCCCTCTGACAGGTCAAAGGTTGAACATCAAAAAGAACAACACTGTTTTCGGCAACTCCTGATTCGGGATGCACAGTACATGATCAAACTACTGATGATTATGGTATCGGATACATTTCAACTGGACTGCTTCACAAAAGAACCCTTGTTTTCTATATGCCCCGTTAGGAATTCGTTGGCAACAGACTCCACGAGGTGTCATTCTGAGACAACGGTCATTTAAGACCCGAAGAATTCTCACTTCGGCTGCCAGCAAAGGACACATCTCCTAGCCATGCAACACACGTCCCTTGAGACCCTCAAATATGCCACTATGGCGCTACAGGTGTCCTAAATTAGCAAATCTGACGTGGGACTGAGTTGTGTATTGACCTCATTTGTCGCAATACAAAGAGGACTTGCCAGTTAGCAAGGCACGTAAAACGCTCTACAACATCGGTTACCTCTCATTGGATTGCATGCACTGTGCATGAGTACGCACTTTGAGGGGTGCAAAGCACACGTCAAACCTTCGATTCAGTCCAGTTTTTCAGCCAACAATCCGTGCACCGAAGTGCAGTGGCTCGAGCTGCCACAGCCTCGTTCACCGACGATACGGAGAATAGGGCAATGAGCCTAGCATTGGATGTGATGGCCCAATCAGTTCAATGACCGCAATTGCTTCTATTTGTCCTGTATGGCAAGAACTAAGAGCTACGCAAGGAACGCGATAGCGTTGATGCAAGAGAGCCATTGACTGGGTGACAGCCATATATATCAGGGTCATTAACTATTGCTTTATCTCGTCCAGCGACCCCCATTCGCAGAGACAGCAGTCAACGACGCGACTCAGTTGACTGATGAGGGCTTTCATGCTTCGTTGCCAAGCCATGGAGTGACCGCCCCTAAGTCGCCCCCATCCGATACAAGGCTGTACGAAAACCTCCTGGCGTACCTCGACAGTATTGACCTGATTTTCCCACTAGACCCGTGCAACGCTTCAGAGGCACCAATGATCAAACACAGAGTCTCTGAAGATCTTCCGCACGCAGCGTCCACATCTCTGATCCATAGATTGAAACGGATCAGACCGCGGCATTTTGCACCCTACCCTTGGTGGTAAAGCTGATGTCACATCAGCGCCCCAAATTTCAAAGAGTAACAAACGTTGCCCTGGCCGTCCCATTTCGAAAAGTGATTACGACTTTCACTAGTCGGCCGCTCAGATAGACGAACTTATCCACCATATCCATCGGTTCACTTTCAAGCATGAGGTCTGCTTTTCATTCAACCCAGTCTTGCAGTAACAATTTACACTTCACAGGTGCAAAGCGCACACCAAACTGTGCAGCAGAAATACTTAGTTTATTTAAAATAGTTTGCATTTCTAAGAGGTCTCATCTAAGGGGAGCAATATCGTCGGCGTACTCAATGTCCGTGAGTAAATCATGAAGACTGCTGTCCGCATACTCAATGTATGTGGGCGAACGACCCGAGAGTATTTCGATCCCTGAGTTTTCAGAGACATGCATAAAAAGCTTAAGCGGCAGACGGATAACAAATTTGAAAAGAATGGTGAGAGAGGGCGGCCTTGTTTTACACCACTGGACGTGGCAAACTCGAGCGAAAGCTTGCTTTATGCACGTACGCGGCAGTCCGCATATAGTGCGCTCATAAGGGATACAAATTTGGAAGAGACACTTTTGAAAGCCAGGCACCGCCAGTTTCTGACGATCAACAGAGTCAAAAGCAGTTTTCAGATAAATATAAACGATCAACGTGGGACGTTTGAAACGGTGGCATGTTCAATAACTTGTCCCAAGGCAAAGCTCGAGATAGATCTGTAGCACTTGTAAATTCTATATTTTTCATGCTCAATATCATCATCTTTCTCCCTATCAATATCAGCCACATTATTGTACAAAAGTTTGTTCTACTAAAATACAACCGCAAGTGCCCGCTTTTTGGGTCCAACGTGACTTTGGGACTTTTGCTGAGTGACTGTGGTTCTGACCGCTGGCTGGCTATCATTGGCTGTTACTAACTCTAAACGTGAACAAAATTTTAGCCATAAACGCTGGACTGATCTATTCACACCAGTGGATTAACATTACCATCACCGGAGGTTCTGAATACCAGGAAAATAGAACATTCTCTTCTTGGTGTGGTGGTTCAACGGAATACGGAACTACGGATTCTCCTTTCGTGTACTGTGAAACAAGATTTACTTGGATTCCTTTTTCCTTGTGACATTGTATCTGACTCGCATTAGTAATTTGTTCTGTGCACTAGACTCCATAGGGCCGTTAACCACTACAGATCAGTGGTTAAGGCGAGAATTTAGTAATCGGACGGTCCTGGTTCGAATCCAACCGCAGTATACTAACTGCTTCCGTCTAAGCTTAGCAAACTGGCAGTATCTCAGTCCTCGTGCTTCCTTCGGGTGGCAGGACAGCCAGGCACCGAAAGGGTGTTATAGCTGAACGAATAAACGATCTCAGGGTAAAGATATGGTCGGTGAATCATCGGGTAGGACGAAACCTAGGTTGAATCTCGCGAGTTTGTCTCTCCAAACAGTCGATCAACCAACGCAAAATGCCAGAGACCACCTTGGATGCAACGGATGCCACGATGGGTTTTGCATGATGTTCTTGCGCACTTTTGGAAGACCGGAGCCACGGTCGAGGCACTCCATATCACTGGCATTCTGTTTTCGCCCCAAATCTTCCACAATGGTGTCGTCAGACTGTAAGGTAGGGCTTCACCACCTTCTTAGAAGAGTGTGGGGTGCAGACCATTGAGGGCGGGTGTCTCGTCCAGTAGAGGAATAATATCTCACTCTGGATTTTCGTCGTTGACGGCGGGCTGGTGTCGAGGTTCCATTCAGACTCGTTGGGTTCTTCCAAAAGTTGTGTTGAAGCAGGGCAGCTGAAATGCCTCTTGAAGTCTGGTTGCTGGTCTGTTCGCCGAGCATGATAGATGGATTGCAAACGTTTCATCACCAATCGAAGTGCCATAGTCAGTGAGGAGCTCAGTGGATAAATGATTCATCCCGCGCTGACAATGTCACCTCGACTGGTGATGAGACGTTTGCAATCCGTATACCAAGCTCGGCGGAAAGACCTATAAAAATACTTATATTCCGCAGCATCGCCGGCTCCTTAAATTGTCCAGCCCATTGCTTAAGACGACGACTTTGAGAAAAGTGAGAACAAAGTCGTCCCCATATTCCACGTCGACAAGTTTCTCGCTCAGAGAAATCTGAACACCAGAGTTTTGGAGACCTTCCAGTGTTCGCCTCGGTACATCATCAACGACGAAGTCAAACCAAAATTGAGAGTGGACATTCTTGTCGGAGGCCAATGCTTGCGGGGAAGCTTTTAGAGTGTTCCCCATACACTCTCACGCGCCCACAAGTATGTGAATGCAAACAGCGCATGACATTCACGAGCTTCTGGGGGCATACCTTGTTGCGCAAGCGTGTTGAGGAGAACGAACCGATCGACAGAATCAAACGCATTCTTTAACTCAAGAAACATCAAGATTTTGGGGCGCCAATATACACAAGCCGTTGCTGTAGCAGTTGAAGGAGTGCGGACATGTGGTCCAAACAGCCTCTTCACGACCGGCATCTAACTTGATGTTCTCGGGTCCCGTCTTTGCGTGGCTTCGTAAGACGACGTAAAGATAAGCCACACAAGGAACTTGGTTACAATCGGGGTCGGGCTAATTCCTCTGTGATTGCCACATTCACTGCGGGTACTCTGTCCATGGATGGCAGTAGATTCCTCAGCCAGTGCCTGTCTAATCTAGCTGCGTCTATCTGGGAGAAAGAGACCACCGCGGGGTGAGTCGACAATAATGTCCACTTCCAAACTGGTACTAGCAGTGAATTCAATAACCATAGGGGTGTCAGTTTGACTTCGTTGTACCAAGACTTCTGGAGTCACTGATTCTTCCTCGTCTTACGGCGGCGCGCGAATCCTTGACCCATGGGCATCAAGCGGGATTTCGGCTAAGTAAGGGCTGCACCGACATCTTCACACTCCATCAAGCGTTAGATCAACGCCAAATGGTCCAGTGGTTAGAGCGCGTATTTACTGACCGGAAGGTCCGTGGTTCGGACCCGACCTCTGCCTCTCGACTTCCCCTTGGGCAACCTGTCAGTATCCCAGCCCTCGTGCTCCCTTCGGGTGGCATGTCAGCTAGGCACCGAAAGGGTGTTACAGCTGAACGATGTGTACATAAGACCCACAATCTCGGTGCTCCTTGACTGCAAGTGTGCGTCCAATCCTGTCGATAAGTGAGAACTGTTAACCACACTTCCTCAACAGGGTATCCCTCAGGAGTTTGTGAACATAGTCCGTTCTCTATATTCGCATACTTTTGGTTGTGTGAGAGTGAATGGTGAGCTCTCTAAAGGCTTCCCCACTAAAGTGGTGTCCGACAAGGATGTTCACTCTCCGTTCTTGTTCAACATCGTCGTAGACAAAATAGTGAGGCGAATGCTGGAAAGTTTTCAAAACCCCGATGTTCAAATTGTTGATAGTGAGAACCTTTCCAATCTGGAGTACGCAGACGGCTTCGTCTTCATTTTTGGGGATGAAGGCGAAGCACGAGCTCTGTCGAATAAACTGAACACCATCCTGCCACTTTCAGCACGCGCCTTACACCTTCAAAGTGTAAAGTCATGCTTTAGAGCGTGCAGTATATGAACATACCCCTTACAAATCAAGGAGATTCACTGGAGGTTGGAGAGAATTTTACATGCCTCGGTAGTTATACTAGCTCTGACGGAAGTGTGATTGATGAAGTTAGTGCACGAATCAAACGTTCGAACCATGTTTTCTAAATTGCGTCACTTGTCAAAAAGGCATATCACTTGGTCTCAAGGGCCGCGTGCACTAGGCTACAGTAAGGGTTGTATTGTTGTGTGCCTCCGAAAAATGCCTTTGTGGACAGATGATGTGAGGCGCCTTCGGTTCTTTGGTCATCGATCATCACCATCGACAGAATAACATCAGGGTTCCACACTGATACTTCGCTGCCGATGCCTCACCGGCGTTGCTGGTGTCGGATGGCTCAGACGAACCCGTAACGAGGTAATTAGCAACTGGGTATTTGGTTGTGCGGCAGGTACCTCAGTCGCCGAAAACATCCAGCACCATTAAGTGCGGTCGCTCGGCCATGTGTTACGCTTGAGAAAATACCACCCACCTACCGAACCAGTGTTGTTCTCCGTGCTTAATTCAGAATGATGTGAACCGCGAGGTGGATTTGGCGGAATTGTGTGAGGGATTAGGAATGTCGGATGTTGCTGGTGCGTTCGCTTTCTAGGATGGGGTCCAAGTGCCCTTCCCTCCTGCGCCTGTGTGGAAGCAGTGTAAGAAATGCCGGCTGGTCGATGTCAGTGGCATTCGTGCTACCAATTTCTTTCCGGAGTGTCTGACTGAGCGATTCCTTCACGAAGAGACTGGACCTTACCGTGGTGTGGCGGTTTGCGCACCTCAGCGACCCATTGAGCTATACTGGGGGGTGTCCCGCGACACTCGCAGAGTCCCTCATACCAGGCTGGTCAATGGGTAGAGGTCTGACTAACACAGTCTCCTGGCCCTCCAG
>SJOL01009828.1:1090749-1109645 GCA_004794785.1 Opisthorchis felineus
GCTGCGGTTTGATTGCTCCTAGTTTATCGATCATAGGCGTGATCGCTGCGTGCAGACCCATGAAGACTCTGACCATCGGTGCCTCGGAAACATTTCACGGGTCTGACAGGAACATCCGATCATTAATACCGAGATCAACGGTTGACACTTCACATGTGGTGCTGGTTGGACAGTGTTCATCGAAAAACAGAAGGTCACACAGTCGTGTTGGCGCCTCCAGTGAATGACCAGCTCACTCCCTTGTACATCTGGAAAACAGAATTAGTCGTAAATTCATCTTGGCTATCGCCTCCGACGTGTGACGCCATTTTCTTGTTTTCCTTACCCTCGGAAAAGGCCACCGTAGCTTCCGGAGCTACTGTAAAACGATACACGGTTTACAGCCGAATCAATGAACTAGAGTGATATGTATTCGGTGCCGGCCAGGACTCCCGAAGTAGGAAGCGGATCTTTCTACCTTCCCTGATACGTGTCCACCAATTGCATATCCATAGGCACGGGGAACCAGTGGGTCTCAGTTCTAATTTTACCATTTCTGCTGCACTTTCTTATTCAGGGGGACTGTGCTATCCTATATGACGCATGGGCGTTGGGGTCTCATTACAAACCGGCAATCCATGGTCGTTCCAATGGAGACTACGCACACTAAAACGTATGTACGAGGGTGTTACTACGCGTTCATTACAGGCCACGTCAGCTTTTTCTCCCCCTTTTCGCACACTGTCACCCCAAACCAATGGTGATGCTTTCACTGTAGGTCCAACCACTGGGACTGACAACCCCACCACGCCTTAAACAAGCCACCGCCACGACATCTGTGCATCGACCGGTGCTAACAGACTCCGGCATATCAAAATTAATGTCAAAAACTGATATCCGGTTTATCCATCTGTCTTTTTGTTCGCAATCTGAGGCAGAACAACTGGCTTTTCTGGACCACCTAATGCATTCTAGGAAAGGAGAGGAGAAGAAATGGAGATTCCCAACCAGACAATACCTGTGAGGATGATAGAAAATTACTTCCATAAAGTGGTTAAATGCCCCACTAACTATAAAATGCACCAAGGAATGAATGTTTTAATCAGACAACCCTAGTTTTGAAAACATAAACGGACTTTGGAAGAGCATTTCAGAAGTGCTTGGGAAAAAGGGAGAGAAAACCGTCCCATTTGGTGACGGTGGCTGGCAACTAAAGCTTAGTGTCCAGGTAAAGGAAAGGCGCGTAATGAAACTAACCCTCGCGGACCAAAATGACCAAAATGGCATTCTCATTGTAGAATTTGCTGCAGCATTGGCGGCAAAATGCCGAGAGGAATGCAGCGTCCGGACGGTCAGGGATGGTTTGCAGGTTTTTGGAGGCTTGGGCTCAGATCAACTTAACATGCGGAGGTCAACCAAGTTTCTTTTAAAAGGGAAGGCTACGAAGAGATCCACTGGATGGCTGTAACGTCAAATTAAAACTCTTACGGAGAGAAGAGCTTGACGGAGTTTCAAATAGAAAGATCACGGGTAAATTTGACATTTTTGCTTGAAGCTGAGTCTTAGGAATTTTTCACGATCAAGTTCTCCTGCGCCGCTTGCATACTTGCGGCTATTACCAATCCAGGATTACATTGGGTCTATTTTCACGCGTTTAGAGAGCGTACCACTGAAAGCATGATCGTTACGAAATAAGGATGCAAATGTGGTGGTACCTGTTTAAGAGCAATGTGGCTACGCTTTGAAGTGGAGAGCGCGTTCTCCTCGTAGGTGGAACCTTTTTGGATGCGATAAAACAATTGACGAGACGATATATAGCCTGATCCACCCTGAGCAAGGGCAGGAACACAGAAAGGAGCACCACCTGGTCAACAATGACTGAACATCCATGGCGACAGATGGCATAATGAAATTGGCCGATTGTGAAATATGGTATTGTGGTGCAGAATTTACGGATTGGTGTACATGATCGAGGAGTTCACCCAAGCATCCATGGTTTGGTTTGGCCTATATCGCTCACAGTCTCCGACTCACCCTATGGGCACAAGTGGGATTAGGGGCATACAACTACTCTCTTAGGACTCAGAGCTGCACATAGGGCCCACTAGTAGGAGAGTCCACGCAACGGAATATTGAAGAGTAGCATCCAAAATTAGCGCAAGTATGTGTTAGTCCGCCTCAGAAGCAACGGCAGTTCAACAAAGGCCTAGCAATTATCTTCAAAACTTTCTCGTGGTCAACGGTGCCACGTCAGCAGGCATCTCCTTAGCATCACGATGGACACATACTGAGGGTTGATTCCTCCTCGGTTTTTGGATACCCGTCTTGGTTGACGTGTCCTGATGCACATCCCTTAGCGTCTCCGTTAGGCTCTAGGGTCAACACGAGTGAAAGTGCATCGGAACAGCCGGCTAAAGCAGAATGTCTCTCAGGCTGGTTTATTGTGATGAAGCCGGGAATACTATCTTGAAGACAGCCAGATCCTCAAGTCAGATTCAGTTTTTGCAATAGTTCCGGTATATTTTCACAATGCTTGGAGAACATAGCTGCCGAGTCCTGACATAGGGAATGATGAACCCTTTTATATTCAGTAAAATGTATCAGCCCAATGACTGATATTACGGTGAGCGAGCACCCATTTGGACTCTCCTGAAGTCGCGAATTCAAGACATCAAGTCATCCACAAATTTAGGAATGGACCTGAGAGATCATGGAAAAAATCGTTGATGTAAAGCGGAAGAAGCCGCGGATCTCGGGCGGAACGTTTTGGAAAGCCAGTGAAGACCATTGTAGAGGAACAGGTTACTCCAGTTTTAGCCTGGAAGTATCAGAGAGGGAGCCTTGGTACAGCGTGGAGTTTTTTTAATGAATACTTCGCCTCAATGCTCAAAAATTTGAAGTTACCCTAGAATGGTTTTCGGTATGAGCACATACGCAACAAAATGCAACATTTTGGTGTAAAATGTTTTATTCCATTCACAAAGGTTTTGCAGCTAGAAGTATTGTGCGGTCAAGGAGCCCCATCGCATGCAAAGGAAGCGGAAAGCACAGAACTGGAATTTTGATTTTAGCGCCAACATGTGCAGGTTATATGAGGTAACCCTGTGCCGTTTGTTTGGTTGTGGTGGGTCCTTTAGACGGCACATGACTGCTGTAAACCAGAGTTCGCTTGTACGTGTTTCAGCATGCAATTTGTGTACAAGTCAAGCCAAAGTGAAAAATGTTCACCTTAACGTAGGGGCCACTGGACCGGTGTATAAAGCTGAGTTTGACATAAAAATTCTTCCGATGTTGACGGTCGCTCAAAATTGTCATCATGCTATAAATGATCTAAAACGCCGTGTATTTGTGCTCGCCAAAACCGGGCAGTTAGAATGTCATCACCAAGTCTTGCCAAAAGTACCTCACGACGGCACTCAAGCTGAGATAGGAAATCCAGAAGGTTGAAATTTACCTGAGTCCGCCTCTGTTCCGAGTTCTGGCGTAGCGCCGGCATTTGATCCGTACAACCCTTCCCAGCGGAAAAACCGCTTGGTTTTGTGCATTTGCATTTAGCCCTTGCCAGGATAATTCCTTGCATCATAAGATAGACGTGCACTTTGGCTGCAGTTCCACGACAGCCGGCGTGTGATAAATTATCCCCAGTGAAAGGTTAGTAGTGCTATAAATTTTACCGGCCGAGGAAACAGATTTCATTACCATACTGAGCGACGCGTTTTATGGAGATGCTGGATAGATTTTGACAGTCACCATTTTTATGCCTAGGATGGGATACTGCCTTCTTCTTTGAGTTTTCATTATTCAGGTATCTAATAAATGTGACAGCATTAAGCTTACTTGACCCTTCACAACAGTTATCGCACAGTAGTAATTTGGCGTTTGTTTGGAGGTAGTGGGCCGGGTTCGATTGAGTAATGGCCTAACATTTTCTATCCAATATTGCATTCACTTATCATGCACATCGCTCAGATCTCTGAGAATCACTGACAAAATCTTCAGTTGCATCGGTAAGGCTGAACTACTTCCAAAACCCCTTTTATAGTAGGAGATGAAATGGGCTGCATTCTCGCACTGTGGTCGCACATTCCGTAGTTGCTGCGATGTACTGCTTTGCTCCTGTCCTCAGTACTAGATGCAATCCCTCTTGGAAGACAGTGTAGACTATCGCCGCGTCACTGAGAGTTAGCGGCCTTGGTCAAACCTGCTTCTGTTTTTTATTGACTAAGAAAACGTCATCGGTAGATGATAATAATAGCAGGTTTGTTTCCTTACTTGTAGGAGACGTACAAATTGAGGCACGATCGAGTCACTGTAATTTGAAACAACAACATCATGACGGAGGTGGAAAGAGATGGAGAAATTCGTTTTGGAAGCGAACGATAAGTTTCGTCGCAGATGCAGTGTTTACACCGAAAGTGGGTAGACCAACTGGTGTGGTTGTTAAAGCAGTCAGATGTATTCGGCATTTTGCAGTAAGTTAGTGCTAATGTATTGGCCGAACGAGCACTGTAGGCAAAATCGTTGAACTTGAGGGCAGGCCAAACTGAAAATGCAGCACAAAACCGGGTTTGTTGGATTTGAACGAAGGGTTCAGTGGATAAAAACGAACTTGTCCCGGAGGCAGTTGGGGCCAGGTAAATAATTCGGTCGCAGTTGAGAGTAAAGGACAAGTGTGTGAGAAGAGACAGCTCAGAGTATGGAGAGAATAGTTGCGAGTGTTCCATTCGGCTGGATATGGCAGTGGCGTGCCGTCATTTTACTGACATACTTTGGTTTCTCGACAACTCCGTAACGGTCGTAAAGTTTGCGGTGATCGGACAGGAGATGCGCATTCCCGTTGCTGTGGATCAGGTTTAGACAAGAGGGTTGACATAGGTAGTGGCCACCTGAAGAAGGTTCACGGGTAATTTCGATTCATTTGGAGATCCTAGTGGACGTGAACCTGGAACCAGACCGAATGGACAACTGCAATACTGGGCGTTCGGAGGAACTATCGCCAAAGATTGAAGCACGCGCTAATTCACACGGCAGAGGACCCCGTCGCCTTTATATGGCCCCACATGTCTTGCCCGTTCCGAAGGAGCTTTCTGAACTCAGATTTTTAATGTCCGCCGATGGTTTAGTAGAATCAAATGAAATTAGTATTAGTCAGGGCTGCTGCTTCCAGACTCGGGTTATGGATCTCCAAAGCATTCTTCGGTTTTCGCAACACAAATCTGGGGGGGTTATTTCTTCTGGCAGCCACATGATATTCGAAACCGATTTGAGCGGTGTGTGATTATTACTAACTTCGCTTCTAGTCCAGCGCCTGCATGTGGCCTGCGACGCCTATGTGGCGATGCTGACAATATGATCTATTTGTTAGGCTCTGGACAGCCATTCGTGTACTACGTAATTAGACCTTTTTAAATAAGACGCCTCTACCAAAAAATCTTGCCGAAAGTAAAAAAGGAAATATACTTGGTGGACAAATATCAGAGAAGGATGAACAACGTAATAACCCAACAAGCAAGCTAAGCCAACAAAGTAAAATCGCTGAACCATCCCGGCTTGTTTACCGTTCTGCTCCTCATTAGCTCCGAGTTGGTCAGAACAACCGCCAAAGTAAATTAAACTGCAATAAATGCCAAAGGCAGGTTGACAAACGTGGGCAACGTGTGCGCTGGTAACATCTTGGAAATTTGATTGCCACTATGCTTGTAATACCAACCACCACCTATTGTTAAGACGTCCACTTTTCCCACTTTTGGCCAGTGGTTCAAGGAGTGCGCGCAGTATTGTGCACTTTCTGACCAGAGTCCGCTTGTTTATGACTCATTACTCGTCTATACACCTGGCTGGCCGTTGGGTTCACAGTTCAAGCCAGGTGGAGGTCGCTATAATTCTGGACCAGAAAAAATCTACAACTGTACGCCAAATAGACTTATTGATATTTGTAATATCTAACTTATAGAATTAAAGCGGTCAGAGCATCAAGGAATACCATCGGTTCAACGGACTCGACTGTTTGCGTAAGTTTGAAAATACTTAACACATTAGATGGCAGAACTAGGCAGAACTGCCCAAGGTAAACTAAGATTCCTTAGCTGTGTTTGTTCAGTTTGTATGCGGCTTGGAACTGACACCAACAAGAACCCTCAAGTTCTAGCTAGTCTCTGTCTTCAGATCATAACCAAACCTAGCCCCGAGGTTGCTTTTTCAGCCTCTCAGCATGCAGCATCTGCACCTTTTTAAGTGTTCGGAGGAACGTCCGCGGCGTTAGACCGTTGCTCAGTAGTAAGAAGTTCCTCCTGAAGGCTTAAACTACTACTAGAAACCCCACACTTTTTACAAAGACGGGTGTGGCTGGCTAATCCGACTATCAAACCGTTGACGTGTACAAGAGAGACAAGTGTGCCAAGCCTTGAGCCATCCAGGGCTTCACTGGTCACTCCCGCCACAATATCAACTTTCATAGCGCTACCTTTCACAAAACCTCTCAACCTACCACACACGTCGCTTGCACCATGAGAAGCCTTCATGCTTTACAATAAAATGCGGGGATTGATAAGATCAGACTCTGGAAATTGGAGCAGTCACTAGTAGCCCTTCTTGTTTTCCCCAATATATCTGCTAAGCACTCTTGTTCCGCACTTGAGATAGGCGAAAGCGACCTCCCTCTTATAGAACTGTGTTGCGTTATGGTGGCTGGGCAGTCGTTCAGCATACACTGAGTCCTTCCTTCCTCTACCCTGACACACTCACCAGGCACACTGAGAGGCTGTTTGCTTCTATGTAGTAGTCAGTGGCACTACTCTATTCCATAGGCAACTTGTCCCCCTCCGGGGACTGTCTAAAAAGTCATTTGATATTCTGCGGTAACATCCTTCGCCCCTTTTAGTAGTCACCGAGGCAGTTCACTTCCCCGAGACAGTTCAATGCTGAAAGAAACCATTTCGTCCTTATCACTTGTCGTGCTCCTGCACACCTGTTTCCGGCGCACTGTTAAGGTTTAAAAGTAGCCCAAATGTCCTCATACGCAAAGCCGTTGCAAAGTGCAGTACCGGATTCTGCGCCGTTTTTGTTGCCGTTTGCCAGTGGCCAACGAGCCACTTTAGCTTGAGGAGCAGTGCTTCACCCTTTTTGCGCTTGTTCCTTTCAAGTGAACAGAAGCCGCTGAACGACAAGAACAAAGCAGACTCGGTGAGTTTTGGCGAAAACCTCGATCCTGTGTATCAATCCGTGAATCCAAAAAACTGCTCATGCTCACACATTTCACTGCCTGGCCCATGACTCTTAGTGCCAAAAGGACCTTCTTGTACCTCTTTCGATGGACATTTTTCATATGACAGGTTGGGTTTCCTCTCACTATTGGTGCCAGCTTTTTGTGTCTTTTTGCACTCGATAGAATTAGACTCAACCAAACCACGAGTTAACTAGCCAAAGTCGCTGTCTTTTGTCAGGAAACGAGCAAGGCCAATCCATTAGACCCTGAGTTGTTTAGCCTTTTGTTTTCTTCCTTTTTGTGGTGCGTGTTTCTCAGTCAGTCTGATGTACCCTTTTCTTCCTTCTCTTTAGGCCTTCGTTTATTCTGACCATCTCGCATTAGATGATACCGCTTGAATTTCAATTTAAAACTTTCAAAACAGCTTGGCCAATTTGTCCCAGAAATGTGGAAGCAATCACATATTCAACGTCAGCTTCCTGCTGCAAAAAGCAGGCCCGAAATTTGATTTTGACTCCCCTGGTAGATCCGTTGGGCTACATTGCTCATCGGCGCTATGTAAGCCCATGTGGTAATACCAGGAGCTGGCAACAAATATAAAGCGCTTACCCCAACCTCTTTCGATGGGTCTCTGGATCGCTGAAGTGCCTCAGAGACCTCCATATTCTTTTCCCGGAAGAAGCGTTTTTATTTCTCTAGCAAGTGAGCGTTCCCTTTAACACTGAGTTTGGAAACCCTGGTGAACCAATGGACTTTAACTCTTGCCCTGCTCTTAAATCCTAGGATGGCCATCCCATATTTCCTTAGCTTCGTGCCGCCCCGGGTATCGTCCGCACTTTGCCAGTGTCCATCATCGCCCGGCCCACTGCGCCTACATCGTTTGCCTCAGAAGATATCGTATCCCTACCAGCTCCAGATTTCAAATAGTTGGAGCCACGTGTTGATTATTGTTGACAGTTTGGGTACCACAGAAAACTGAGATAAACTTGTCAAGCCTGTTCTGGAAATATCTAGCAATCGTATCCGCCTGCTTCGCTTGCACAACCCCTTCTCAATCTTCACCTATTCTATCTCACTTGGAACCAGGACGATTGCACAACTTTTTGACGTTGACGTCTGCGCAGGATATCTAACGTTAACCATGATTTCTTTTGAATCCTACCAGATCACTCATGGTCTTCCAAGCAACTTCTACTCATCTGTTACGCCCTCGGGAATGTTGATGCTCTTTTTAGTTCGCGGATTGGAGGTGACATGTCGGAGAGGCAGTTTTTGGGAGTGGGCAGACACATGGCTTGCACCATTCTTCAAGTCTGGTGCTCCGGGAAGACGTTTCGATGCAAACCTAACCATGTGTTTGCACTGAACCTTTAAATCCTGCATTGCGCGGGCTTTCTCCCGTCTCTGACTCTCTTAATCGTTTTGATAAATTTTGGCGTAAGTTATCCTTTTTGAGCTTTAAGGGCGTTTGCTTGAAAGTATTCATGGATAGTTCTAATTGACTGTTGTGGATTTCGTGGTGGCCTTTAGGTGGGCTGTATACTGTTTTACCTACAGATGGCTGAAAGGTTTCTGGCTGGAAATACACTGCCACTTTTCCAGCCCAGGTTTTTCGGAACTCCTAAAAGACTAAGGACTTCGTGGTTTTACAGCGGTGCCCCAAGTAGTGAGACATCCAACGGAATATACCCATGGTTATTTAGTGTATGCGCCTTCTAGCGATGGACACCGCTGCCGAGTTATTGGAAATGCAAAGTGAACATAAAGACTTGAATGCTTATTTTCTGTTGCAGGTTATAAGCACGATCCCGTGTTCCGAATGAGCCCTGGAACAAATAACATTGGGAGCTCGTTTAGCACGTTCTCGAAATGTTATATCCACACATGGCCACCAAACAGTCATGGGGAAGGGTCCTGTTCGAAAGAGCCTGGGAGGGACGGTTACGGATGATGCCGTGTGACTCCAGGAGCACAAACGCAGATTTGGAGAGGAGCAAATCCATCAACCACGAACGGTGACAGTGTGCTTTAAAAAACCATGACAGTTTAAGGGCCAGCTATTTCGCATGGAGTGAATAGACCTTTAAGGCACGACGGTTACGTACTACAGCGGCGTGGACCATGGCACGGGTGGCAGGAAGAACTCAACTTGCTGTAGTGCGCTTCTTGATATACCGCTACTGATGCCTCAATGGGCTTCAGGTTTTCTTGGTTGATAATTTGTCAATTTCGATGGTTGGTCACACTGAGCTTTAACATCACTCAGTCGGTGAGGGATAGAGAAAAGATAGACCAAAAGCCTCATTGTTCAGTGCAAAAAACTTTGAATCCGTTTGAACCGAAAACTGCTGGAGAGTTGCGGTCAGTGTTCAGGATAGAATGTAGCCCATACAACAAACAGAAATTCTTGAATGAAAAAATAATTATTAGGAATGTTTGCTTGCTCTAACCGTAACTAATTTTTTAATTTTTTGTTGAAACATAAAAAACTGTTGCATAGATGCCATAGCTAAATGCGTCCTGCCGAAAAATATTCATAAATAAACAAAAACGTTTAAGGAATGCCTCAGAATCATTTTGGGTGGCATGTGTGTCTCCACTTTCGTTGTACAGCCCAAACTGTTACAGTGAATGATAAAAAGGATAAGTTTCGGCACACTGTACTGTTGTTGCTCAGAAGACAGAGAAAATATGATGCAGTCGGTAGGTACACTACGGCTGGCATTTCAGAATGACGGATTTCCTTCCCAGGTCAGGACAACAAAAGCTTTTGCTGACAGTAATTCCAAGATATTTGTGGAAGTGAGATATCGTACGATACTACGCTCCAGGCCAAAAACGCAACTATGAGGTCGACCAAGGACAAACGTTTGGCAGTCAAGAAAACTGCCCAGAGTACAATCGCTAAAAATGGTGCCATGTGAGTTGGCCGCGGTCCAATTTAATCCAGTAAACTGTGCATCTCTTATTCACCAAAGAACGGCCGATCCTAGCCTGATACAAAATGCTGAGTAGAATAAACCACGGTACATGTTCGTTACCGACGGTCCCTTGGAATCACTTGCGACGTTTTTAGGAATGAGTGCTAGCTAACGTTTGGCGAACAAAACTTTCCAGACATTCAATAAGTACTAGTGAGAAACTGGCTCTAAACCTAATGAAATAGCCATCAAGTACGCCACTTTGGCATTCATCTCTACACATAAAAATTACGGACCATTGTGATGAGTAGCTGATAGACTGAAATACTCCAAACTGCTGAAGGCGTTCTGCTTTTTCCTTTTGTCTTCACAAGAATTCGGTAGAGGGGCTTTCGTTTGGTGACAGGTGTAGCGCTTGAATTCAACTTAAGACTGAAATTGCAATCAGTAAAAAATTGCTGCAAACATTTACTGTGACAGAAGTGGGATGTAAGCTGTTTTATATAAATGCCAAGGGGACGCCGAAATGATCAAGCATTTTAAACGTATATCTTTAAGGTAAGCTTGAATTGTGACGGTCGCTGGGATTGTATGCGGTTGAAGTCTCTCAGAGAACATATCTGAGGGCAATTTTCCACAACGTTTGAGGCACTCCATGATCAGTTGCAAACATGACGTAACTTAATTAATTCCAAAGTAAAAAGCGTGCAATGAGCTATAAGGATGAAGCTTTATACTGTTGAAACCTGACCGGGATGGGATAAATAAACTGTTATGCTTCTTATATGGAATGCAGAACTCATTGAGGATGTAATAGGGTGAGTTTCGAAATGTGCATTTTTGATGAATACAAAGTCTACAGCGATAAAGTTCAGTTCACTCGCTCGGTCAAGCAATTGGTATTTGAATCTCTCTGCTCTCCTATACTCATCGGTACACTGGAGCATCCTCACCTACTGATTTGGCGAGAGCCCGTGTGGGTGTTTATGATTGGCTAACCCGGTAACTGGTCATCCATCTTACCACCGCAAGTCACGAAAGTTTGTACACCTTGGTCGATTTGATGCATAGTCAGCCACTATAAAGTCAATCTTGCTCTACCTTAGGCACTGTCATAACGCAGACATCAAAGTGTAAGCCAAGTCAACGAAAAGTTTTAAGGTCAAAAAGGTAACGATGATGGGCCAAAATGGAAAGAGTTTCCTTGAAAACGTTCGTCTGAAAGTGTCCCCTTTACTAGTGTTCCCCTGGGATGTGGAAGTTTAAATTACTATAAGCAAATTAGCCGAGCTTAGCAGTTTTAAAAAGCATGCCACCCTTTATGCAGCTTTTATAAGAATCGGCCAGCTGCACGGTGCGCTCTGTCGTCCTGTACACCTGTTGCAGGGTGGTATTTGTACGAAAATTTCAACAGTTTTGGCCATTTGTATGGCTCTGCCCTGTAGACTGAGTCTGATACAAACTTTGGACCGTATGCGGGGATTGATTCAGGGCCACGCAGGTACCTACAAGGTGAGCCGCTCCAAGCTTCAAAGACGCCGTTGTATATGCAATGCCTGTGGCTGCTTTGCTTCTTATGTAACTTAGCGCGACCTTAACTCTCGGATTTGGAAAAGCTAGAAAGAAACTTCCGTTTCAGTTGTCTGGGTTTGTCCGGCACCGGAGTCGGGTAATCAGAATTTTAAGGGGCATCTCTTTCTCAACGATATTTCATCAAGGCCGCTCAACCCCATGCTCTGACTGGATGGAAGTTGAAATATTTGACTTACACCCACTGTTAAGGATGTGGTTAAACAAGAAATCTAGTGTTGAATATAACCGTGATCCACAAGGATATGCTGGTGATCTCAAAAAGCATATATAAATATTCGTTGTTTGCGACCACTCGATTCAAAGTCATTCGGTTGTTGAACCCCCGGATCATAGAGAGTTTGTCCCGCATGCTGCACTGGCAGCGGATGCCCGACTCTGCCATCTGGAAGGTTAACGCCACCTGACGTTCACTTTTGAGCGGTTTGCTGATCAACGCAAAAAATTCGCCACGGTGCAACATGAAATGAATGCACCTCCTTTTATCTCTAAGCCACAGTTTAAAACTCACTTGGCCTCAAAAAGATAATTAGGTCTTTCAACATTATTTTAACTTGTTCTGACTTGTTCCAACACAAAACGCAAGTCCCCAGGGGCGGTGGTTTAACCTGCCTCCTATTTTCGAGCCTATTTCACTGTTCTGGCTCCAAAGTATTTTTGTCACTTCCCTGGAAGTGGCCTCATATATGTCCTACATTCAAACATGGATCCCTCTCCGATCCCGAAGGGATAGGAGTCCAACTAACCCCACTTTCTTCAGACCCTAGAACCTCCGCCGACCAAACGGGTGGTGGAAAGTATCCTACTGCCTGATCAGTTGCCTTCTTTTGAAAGCAGCTGTGCCGTTGGTATTCGTCCCACGTTTAGGTCTTCAGCATCATGCGACAGCAAAGAAATAAAAGTAATATCGGCCAATATCCTAAAGTTGTTGCTTGAGACTGCGCACTGTGACCTCCACCGAACTACCAAAATATGACCACATCCTGGAGGAGCCAGCTGAAACACAAGCTAAAGCAAAAGATTGAGCCGCGTGTGCCTTGTCTTAGTCTTCCTCATGGCTGACTGAGTCAGTGCACGTGCTGCCCTCTCCTTAAACCTGTTCTTTTTACGTCAATCAATCTTCTGATTTACTTCAATATTTCTACCTTGGCCGAGGGCGTTAATGTCCATTGGTCTATTCCAATTTAATTACCGCATTCATTTGCGCCAACAAGATGGTGAATAGACAAACGCACTGAAGGGCCATCTGGAGAGAATCTTTTACCGTGGTTTTTCAAACTCCGATATACCTGACGCATGCAGGCCCTTTTATTCCCCCCTTCCACACCCGTTCCGTCCGGACCCCCAAGTTTCATCTGCTGAGAAAACGTGAATGTGCTTCAGCTTACGTCAGTCTTGGTTTACAAATAGGTGACGATTCCTCTCGTTCCACTGACGTGGACGTGGGTTCTGTAAATACATCTAAGCACATGATCTCACTTTCATGAAACTGTTAGTATTTGTTAACTCCCTATCTACTTCTTGCTCAGGCGTCTTTGGTTGCCTTACCTTTAAGTATTTTTGCCCCATCCGCATCGAATGTTTACCGCCTCCTCAAATTTTATATTGCGATTTAGAAAAAAACGTTCATTTTAAAGCTACTATGCATCTTGAAGGTTGCGTTCTAACTCCATCTATCTCCACCGACTTCAACATGGCAAACCAAAAAATGAGTAACCAAAACTGATAAACTAATGAACATTTTTTCCGCCTAACTATGAAAATTCAGCAAGCCTCTTCGGCCAACTGATCAAGAGCGCCTCGGCCACAATATCCGCAAAAAAATCTGAAAGTCAGGGTTTCATTTTATATTGAGGAAAATAAAGTCTCGTGTAAATAAAACACCTAGTAATCGAAGCAACGATGGCAGTGTGGGACGCACAGAAGCATATCAACCCTGACTTTGCAATATGGGATTCAAAAGGAAACTGCTTCAACCGCAAGGTGCTCTTTTACTGTTCAATCCTAACAGCTACGCTTGTGATTCCCCACTGATAAATCTGTTCTCTATTTCTGTGATCTGATATAACGAGGCCGTAGCTAATACCCTCCTGTGTATTTCAACCTGCCGTTGTTCTGTATCTGTGATTTATGTGCAATTTATTTACAAGAGGCCTGCTTCTTTAGTAAGTCATAAGCCACGGGATAAAAGGTTGATTTCCTTCATATTCGCTTGCAAGTGTGATAGTGAATGCTCTTCTAATTAAATCCAAAAGGCAACATTTTCCTCGTACGCATTGAGATCGCTTTGTTATCTTGCCCTAAATGCTGCTGAGAGCAGCGGGGCCAGATCAGCATTCACACATGACCACATGTTTTGTCCGCTTCATATTTGTCAGGTAAATAATAGGGCTCCGGAAATGAAGGTGGCGTTTTCGTCGGTAGATCCAATGGAAGCAGTCCGTGAGATATTTTTGAACCAAAATAGATTAAATCGCTTTATTTAGTTTGCCCTCTACAGAAGAGGAATTGTTTCCCCGTATGATTTTACCTAATATGTGTCTGCACCTACACAGACGCCGCCTGGAATTTGCGACGCTTTATGACGGGACCATTTCTGAAAAACCATGCGGATAAATTTACAGCTTCTGATGCATCCTGCGGGCTGAGTACGTCAGAATTGTGCCCCAAGTTTTGGTAAGCAGCAATGATCCTGCATTAAACAGACGCCGTTAATCTATTTGATAGAAGTCTCAAAGAGGAAATTAGAAAATTTCCGCTAGGTATCATTTTGTTAAAACGTTATTCGCTAAGCCGTCCGAAGTGAAATATTATTTATTGATCCAATGGTCTATCTGAAGTCATTAGTCAGTACGACAATGTAGATGAGGCTGATGAAACAAAACCCCAACAAGTCGGTACATGAATATACCCTGGTTGAACTAGTTTTGTAAACTCAATCATTTTTGTGACAAACCATCAAACCACAATCTGACAGCGCAACTTGAAAGTGGGTCGGATCAAACATCGTGTAACACCGTTCAGGATAACTGTGCTTCATTTAAAGGCCTCAAACCTGTTGCCACAAACTAAGGGCCTCTTATGATCCGGGTCAGTAACAAAATATACCACGGAAGATATCGTGTATCTGGATTGAGCTTCCAACTAATCCAGACGGTCAAGTTCAGCCACTAAGGAAAGATAGTTTGGATAATTTTGTGGGACAGTTTGGCAACTGCAGCGAACAAAACATCGTTCCGATATAAACTTGTTGAATTTTGTTCTATTTGGAACGATGAGTGATATCCCTAAACTCATATTCGTCCGCCGATATACGTGGCAAAAAGCTCACATGTCTTTACTCATATGCTAATTGTCAGGGGCTTATAGGTATAACCATGTGCCAGAACGTTTTCTCCGTTTGTCAGAATACATATCGCATTCAAGAAAGCTTTCATGGGGACCGTTAGGTATCTTTACGGCAGACAACATGCTTCCCATGCCAAAACATCCTATCTTCAGCGACTGTTCCTCAAGCTGACTTAAGCAGGGGCGTTCAATTACACGGCCACCGACTTTATTGTGAACCGCGGAATAAGTTCTTAGTCAGTAGCTTGGCGAAGCATGCACGCTCTTATTGAGGGATTATTTCCCAACTTTCGGTCCACTTATACGGTAGTTGTTGCAGACACATGGCATTCTGGCTACGGCCTGCCTGATTTGGTGGGCGAAAACACAACCGTCGTGTGTTAAACTAGCATTTTTCTCTCGGGATCATATAACACAATCGGAGTAAATAAGCATCGATGGTGATTGACTGCGAGTGCCATAGCCCCAATCTTTGAGCTAAACACAGTAACCAGCGCCTTATGAGCGGTCGGCAAGAAAACGGAAGGCAAAAGGACTTGTATTTCAACTACTCAATGGCAACACGATCATCAAATGCTCTTCATGATGTAAAAGCTTGCATTCTGGGACAAGCGGAATGGATGTTATGTATCCAGAGAAAATATAAGCAGCCTTATTAGCCTCAAATGATGGTTTCCATGATCCTGATTACCAACAAATAGGCTTCAACCCTTGTGGGAGTACCAAAGCGTTGTTTATGGTAAAGAAATGCATGTCTCACTTCTGCATTCGCTGGAATATCACATTCTGACTGGTCCATTATTCGCCGCAGTTTCATTGAAAGCCAGGCCAACAAAATCCACGACACGCTGTCTGTTTGGGCCATGCTGATCAACAACAATGACCACGCGAAATCAGCTTATCCTTACCAAATCAGCCCTAGGCGGTATGTTTTGTGCCATATATGACCACCCCATGCAGAAAGTACGGAGGGCTTTCTCGCGGAAAGTGTCTCACTGCAGCCTTGTAATGACTTGGAGGTACAGAATGGAGAATAATGTCAACGTTGACCACGGAGACTTTGGCTTAAACACTTTTTGCACATTTCGGGTTCTTTGTTATGGTGATTTGTACAAATCAACCATCTTGCGATTGCCAGCCCTTGTACTTTTATTGCTAACAGATTTTTGCCCTACAATAGAACCCAGGGATTCTTCACTCAACAAGTACAGACTCCACGGACATTTATCCTGAGTCTAGGACACACCTAAAACCATTCCAGGCAGATTCTACACCAATTCCATCACTGGTTTCTGACTGACTTAAAAACAGAATCGTTCCTCCGACTACTATGAGTCAAATCCAAGCTACGGTCGGACGGCCAACATCCTCAAGCGAAGGGTGTTCGAGAGGAGACCGACAGGGGTAATGAAATAAAATGACAAAGGGACACATAAGATGTCATGTTGCTTAAAGTTTAAATGCATTCAACTGTGTTCCCATGCCTCTCTGCTTTTTGAGCATTGAGGGCGAAGTATTCATTAAAAAAACTCCACGCCGTACCAAGGCTCCCTCTCTGATACTTCCAGGCTAAAACTGGAGTAACCTGTTCCTTTACAATGGTCTTCACTGGCTTTCCAAAACGTTCCGCCCGAGATCCGCGGCTTCTTCCGCTTTACATCAACGATTTTTTCCATGATCTCTCAGGTCCATTCCTAAATTTGTGGATGACTTGATGTCTTGAATTCGCGACTTCAGGAGAGTCCAAATGGGTGCTCGCTCACCGTAATATCAGTCATTGGGCTGATACATTTTACTGAATATAAAAGGGTTCATCATTCCCTATGTCAGGACTCGGCAGCTATGTTCTCCAAGCATTGTGAAAATATACCGGAACTATTGCAAAAACTGAATCTGACTTGAGGATCTGGCTGTCTTCAAGATAGTATTCCCGGCTTCATCACAATAAACCAGCCTGAGAGACATTCTGCTTTAGCCGGCTGTTCCGATGCACTTTCACTCGTGTTGACCCTAGAGCCTAACGGAGACGCTAAGGGATGTGCATCAGGACACGTCAACCAAGACGGGTATCCAAAAACCGAGGAGGAATCAACCCTCAGTATGTGTCCATCGTGATGCTAAGGAGATGCCTGCTGACGTGGCACCGTTGACCACGAGAAAGTTTTGAAGATAATTGCTAGGCCTTTGTTGAACTGCCGTTGCTTCTGAGGCGGACTAACACATACTTGCGCTAATTTTGGATGCTACTCTTCAATATTCCGTTGCGTGGACTCTCCTACTTGTGGGCCCTATGTGCAGCTTTGAGTCCTAAGAGAGTAGTTGTATGCCCCTAATCCCACTTGTGCCCATAGGGTGAGTCGGAGACTGTGAGCGATATAGGCCAAACCAAACCATGGATGCTTGGGTGAACTCCTCGATCATGTACACCAATCCGTAAATTCTGCACCACAATACCATATTTCACAATCGGCCAATTTCATTATGCCATCTGTCGCCATGGATGTTCAGTCATTGTTGACCAGGTGGTGCTCCTTTCTGTGTTCCTGCCCTTGCTCAGGGTGGATCAGGCTATATATCGTCTCGTCAATTGTTTTATCGCATCCAAAAAGGTTCCACCTACGAGGAGAACGCGCTCTCCACTTCAAAGCGTAGCCACATTGCTCTTAAACAGGTACCACCACATTTGCATCCTTATTTCGTAACGATCATGCTTTCAGTGGTACGCTCTCTAAACGCGTGAAAATAGACCCAATGTAATCCTGGATTGGTAATAGCCGCAAGTATGCAAGCGGCGCAGGAGAACTTGATCGTGAAAAATTCCTAAGACTCAGCTTCAAGCAAAAATGTCAAATTTACCCGTGATCTTTCTATTTGAAACTCCGTCAAGCTCTTCTCTCCGTAAGAGTTTTAATTTGACGTTACAGCCATCCAGTGGATCTCTTCGTAGCCTTCCCTTTTAAAAGAAACTTGGTTGACCTCCGCATGTTAAGTTGATCTGAGCCCAATCCTCCAAAAACCTGCAAACCATCCCTGACCGTCCGGACGCTGCATTCCTCTCGGCATTTTGCCGCCAATGCTGCAGCAAATTCTACAATGAGAATGCCATTTTGGTCATTTTGGTCCGCGAGGGTTAGTTTCATTACGCGCCTTTCCTTTACCTGGACACTAAGCTTTAGTTGCCAGCCACCGTCACCAAATGGGACGGTTTTCTCTCCCTTTTTCCCAAGCACTTCTGAAATGCTCTTCCAAAGTCCGTTTATGTTTTCAAAACTAGGGTTGTCTGATTAAAACATTCATTCCTTGGTGCATTTTATAGTTAGTGGGGCATTTAACCACTTTATGGAAGTAATTTTCTATCATTCTCACAGGTATTGTCTGGTTGGGAATCTCCATTTTTTCTCCTCTCCTTTCCTAGAATGCATTAGGTGGTCCAGAAAAGCCAGTTGTTCTGCCTCAGATTGCGAACAAAAAGACAGATGGATAAACCGGATATCAGTTTTTGACATTAATTTTGATATGCCGGAGTCTGTTAGCACCGGTCGATGCACAGATGTCGTGGCGGTGGCTTGTTTAAGGCGTGGTGGGGTTGTCAGTCCCAGTGGTTGGACCTACAGTGAAAGCATCACCATTGGTTTGGGGTGACAGTGTGCGAAAAGGGGGAGAAAAAGCTGACGTGGCCTGTAATGAACGCGTAGTAACACCCTCGTACATACGTTTTAGTGTGCGTAGTCTCCATTGGAACGACCATGGATTGCCGGTTTGTAATGAGACCCCAACGCCCATGCGTCATATAGGATAGCACAGTCCCCCTGAATAAGAAAGTGCAGCAGAAATGGTAAAATTAGAACTGAGAC
>SJOL01009829.1:6717-29602 GCA_004794785.1 Opisthorchis felineus
TTTGTTTGCTTGGCTGCTTTCTGCATGTTCCATTGGCATTTTGAAACTTGTAGAAAGACGTTTCAGCCAGTTTAGGCCGCTGGAGCTTTACAACATCAAGGGGAAAATGTTGTGATGCTGGTCTGCCTATGGGTGGCTTGGATCCGAATTTTCAGCCTGGTGGGATGGTGCTAGATTCACATATAACACCACGGACACATAGGACGTTGCTTCATTTTGTCACTCTCAGTCTAACTAATTATAGATTTAGAGCCCTATCTCATCTCAGATGAGTGGTTTTGGATCTCAATTAGATTTTTGGCCACTCACCACAATGTAACATCCTTTCCTCAAACTTTTGTAATATTATACCAACCGAAGACTAGCAATCAGAACCAAATGATCACTGGCGATTCACGATGATCACTGTGAACAACACAATGGCCCCAGTAAAAACTGACCAGATGACTTCACAATATATCCTAAATTTGAGTGCATAGCCTTATATTTGGCCTTAGTCTATTCGGCTACCTTGAATCCATTGCTACAAGCCTACTGTATTCTTCATTCCGAACGCTAAACACCGATCTTTAGACTACACTATAGTAGATTAGCATGGTCTCTAGACCACGCTTATGCGTTCGCGCCAAACGCATGATAGTCCGAATTTGCTCCTGCACCATTCACGGGATAAATAAGCCGACCGCGTTGCTGCCTCACTCAAGAAAGGTTGTCTGCTGCTACCACGACCACCATCAATGATAATGGTGATGATAAAAATACACCTGTTTATTAACACAAGTTATCTAACAAAACCGGTAACGTATTGTAATGAATATTGCCAAATATCCTCGAGCCCCAAGCCGCACCAATGCGAAACGGTATGTTACAATGAACACCGCACTGAAAAATCAGATTTTGTTCGCTAATTTGAACAGGCTAGTGTATTTCTCTGGTAGTGAGAGAAAGGCAATAAACTGTACAGTCATGAAGCGCCAACTATAATCCGCCATCCAAAATGATCCATATCGCTCGATTCGGACATAGCTCGTGTACGTTACTGCAAGATAGCAGGATAGATGGGATAATACTAATCTGTTGAGTTTAAGGCTGGAGCGGCTGAGAATTCTCGGGGCATTGGCAAATTCAGTTTTAGTTATTCTTAATTTTTGATGCCAGATCTCTTCTCTTCTGCCCGGCTTAGTAACTGGTCAACCGATTACACCCATGGCTTAGGAACAGCTGTTAATGAGCCAGTAGGGCTGGTCAATGGAAAAAATTTTCGCAGATAGGACTGGATACAATATGCCAATAACCACATTCATCCTGACTCGACTTGAATGAGATAGGTATATTTAAAATTTTCACCATGTAGCAGTGGATCAGTTGACATGTTCTCCATTGCAGCGCACTGGTATTATCTCCAACAGACCATAAAAGCGCACAAGATATTGTGTTTGGGTAGTACTTGTTGTACGTTACCTGCGTAGTGTGCACTGAATTCAATCGTTTTACAACAAAGATTGTGACTACGGTTCATATCCCCTGGACATACATGTATTTTTAAGCTAGAAATCACATCTAACAAAGACTAGTGTACTCAGACTAGGCATAAATTCTACTTTTTTATTTAACAATGATTTGTCCGTGCAATCCATCTTATAGAGGATTTAATCGGTCGGTTTATCAAATGTCAAGCATCTCCAACTAACTGACCTCCTATCTTATCCTCCTAAAGCAAGCGTAGTTTGGCTACATTTTGTCCATATTGTGTTAGCTCATAATTCATCATTGAGGCAGCATTTGAGACACGCCAGCTTTGGTAGTTCGCACACACGGAGAGCAGATCCAATATTTTTCTGTCAAGGAATGTGCTATATTTCATTGCAAACACTGACTAACTAAAGGTTCTCGATGAGTAGGACGTAAATTGGCAACGCCAAGCAAAAGCAGCAACACTCGAACTAACTGCTGTGGGAATTGTCTCTTCCCGGCTGAGACTGAGTGATACCTGTTGTATGCGCCCAGAAACCGCACTCGAACCTGACGCTTAACCGATACACATGGCGCTCATGCTGTCACTTCTAAGCGGAACTGCCTAGCTAAATCTTGCCTTCCGTTGCACATACGCGTCATGTTAGATGCTAGTGGTGAAAGATTGTTTGCCCTGAGCATGCATCACTCTGATTTGGTGCATAGATAGGTTTATGCTGATGACGATGATGATGATGATGACAGGCTGACTGACTGGTTCATCTATCAACGTGGTAAACGGCATTTACTTGTTGCATCAGGATACCCTCCTACAGACCGCACTTCTGAGACTGGAAAAGGTCGCTTCTGATGTGATTTGTCAGGGCTGCTTCAATCAGTCACTCACGAAGTAAAAACATCGTGATTTTTCTAGATGACTGAATGTCCAAGTCGGCCGACTGTATTCGGAGGAAGCTTTTCTTGGCAGTCGACCTGGTTGAAGCTCGCCGCGCAGATAACAAAGGGCGACTTTTTCAGCTACGTACCAATCATCATTTGTTCATAGCCACCACAAACCTTCAGTACAGGCACTCACACCGTGTTACCCGGAGACCACTAACCGCAACTGAACCACGTGTCAGTGAGGTACCGGTGATGATTTTCATTTCAAGCTTATCAAGCTTTCAAGCTTTTTTGAGTGTACGGTTTGATTTTACCATGGCGGGTATATAAATTCGGTTTACTCTGGAGCACTCCATTGACACAAGCCACGCCAAATCCGCTCTGCCACCCAACAATGTCGAGTTCAGTTAGCTGGATGGCGTTCACACGACCCACACATAAACTGGCGCAGTGATGATAATGATGACTTGACTTACAATGGGGCACAATTAAAGAACCCATGCTGAAAGCCTTTTCCAGCCGAGATCGCCTCGATACTCCATTGAACACTCGACATCGCTAACATCCTCAGAAGTCAATGATACCATGGAAACTACATCGGCTTTAAGCGACCATGATGGCGCGTGCTGGCCCCCTAAATGCATAATAATGAGCTGTCCAAGAATTGGCACAGAGTGCTGGTAAATAGGTAAGGTCCGGGAGGAAGTGAATGCTCTTGCAAAAGGTAACGGTCGCAATCTATTTTATCCGATCCGGTCAGCCGATCCAAGAAGGGCGTGTTCGCAAAACGATTGGCGAAAAAGACCAATCTCTAGTTAATTAACAGAAACTTCGCCTTGAACGAGGGGCTGAGCACTTTGACCAAAAAACAACGCGACTCATAAATTTGTTGAATGCTCTTTGACAGCTCACTAATGGTTTCGAATTTCTTAAAGCTCATCAGGTAAGCGTAGTTTCCCAGTATCCATCAACTCTATGTTCTACTTGAACACCAAATTTTGCACAATTGATAAATTACATTAGTGGTAACTGGAGACTCAGGTGAATTCTGCGCTTCTGAAACCCCTCACCTGAATACATTACATAAAGGTCTCTGAACGTTTGGGTAGGCCCCGGCTGATCGATGACAGACAAAATCACCACCCGAACTGAGGGAGCCATGACAGCGTTCACCAACCTCCGACACTTATAGCACTGACGTGATAGCAGTTTGGCTGTGAGGGGTAGAATCTACACTATTGCAGTTCAACTTATTCTACTTTATGACCGCTGCGTGCAGACATACAGTGACTCTGGACGATTACATGTCGATGGCTCTGAAACACGTTGTGGATCTAATGGGGATATCGGATAATTATTTCTGTGGTGGGCCCTATGGATTTCGGGGAGAATAGCCCTCCGTAGATATATCCAACGGTCACTCCATAGGATGCGCCAGGTTGCCTCATACAACTGAGGAACGCTTGGTGCACAGAACCTTCTTTGCTAAACCATGTGTCGAATGGGGGCGACCCAAGGACAATCATTTCACGACGCGGCAAATAAACATGGAAGTTTTTGCAGTCCAACTAAATCTCGCTAATAACTGCCGTCTCCCCAGTCCGTCCTGACGGGCTCTGACAAGTACGGCGCTGTAGTACAGCCAGGACAGTTTTGCATCAAAACTACTGCCTTTCCAGCGTAGGTTTTTTACCACCTGTAATCAGACGAAATGAACGATTTTGCGTCACTGAACTGATTGATCCATCTCTTCCAACGTGTGTTTGTCATATCGTTAGTCTCATTATCCTCGTTGAAGGATGCTNAACGAGGATAATGAGACTAACGATATGACAAACACACGTTGGAAGAGATGGGTCAATCAGTTCAGTGACGCAAAGTCGTTCATTTCGTCTGATGACAGGTGGTAAAAAACCTACGCTGGAAAGGCAGTAGTTTTGATGTAAAACTGTCCAAATTGATCCACCGCATTTTGGTACTCGGGGTATAGCCGAATAACCGACTCAATGATTGCCCAACCGAATGATTGACTGACTGACTGACGACCTCGATTATGACGATGGTGGTAGTCATTGATAAATCAGTTATCATTTAGTTTGCTGACACCCTTTTGTCCTTAATTCATTGTCCTCTGTCCTTTACTTTCTTTATCCAGACGAACGATGGAGCCATAAGTGAAGTTACCTCGATCGTGACGTCCACAAATCTGTGCAAACAGTTAGAGGGGGTTCAGCTTACAGCAGACTTGGGTGAAAACACGTCCACCACACAACGGTTCCATCGCATCGGCTCAAAACGGTTTGGTTTGAGGCGTCGCAGCCTTGAGCTGTTTTCCGCAAAAGTTGCCCAGACTCTGGCAATCGCAATGGCCTCCATACATCGGGAACCATCAGAGATAGCGGACGATATCATCAACCTACGAACAAGCACACATTCTTGTAAAGCAGATACTACTTTGGAGGCAAACACTGGTTGCGAGGACTTTTACGATAACAAGTTCCCCGAAATGTTGCTTGATACGCTGGTCGCTAATTTACCTCCAATGGATCGAATACTCAAGCTATCTGACTGCCCAACTGAGTACAATGTATGTTGATTTTAACAGGCTGTACGACCGAAATTTTCGTGTACCGGCTAGACTGAGTAAATATTCTTTGTTTGTTTTGAAGCACATGAAGAGCCTAAGGTAGATAAGCGATTAGAGTGCGCAACCATTTCACGGAAGGTCTGACGCTAGAACTTAACGCTGGATTTCTGACTGTTGCATCCAGACTAGCAGAATTTCACTACTTGTGATCCTGTCGAACTGCTCGGTAGCAAGGCACCGAAAGCATGCTATATCTGGGTTATTATTATTGTTATTATTATTACTATTATTATTATTATTATTGTTATTTCATGAGACGCAGGTTGGCACACTTTCCAACGAAATAATATCAAACCTACGCTACAGATACTCTTGGTAAATTCAGTTGAAATCAGTCACAATACAGAGATGTATACGTTGTTTGACTTCATTCCATCCTTTGCTGGTCCATTTTTTCCTGACAAAGCTTTAATATTCATTAGATGCTTACGGACAGGCATACTTCACTTAGCGAAGGTCGCTTTTGGAACTCATTACATAAGTTCTGTAGGAGAAGTATACCATACCTCCAAGAATTCTATTGGTATCCGTGTGTCTCTACGTGATAGGATTTTTAAGGTTTCCGTATCGAATTAATGCCTTCCTTGATCCTCGTTTACGGAAAGCAAGAGTAACTAAATCATGCTCCTTCGTCTGAGCACAGGGTTCTTCCAGTCTGTCCAACATAAAACTTGTCATAGCTGATACAGCTGACTAAGTGTACAAAGACCAGTTGTTTGTGGACCACTGGACCACAACATCTCACTTACTAGCATAGTTTTTTAGTCTGTGATACTGGCAGCGCAGTGAGGGTTTATCGGTAAATGTGGTCGACTGGTTCCAAACGTGGGTTAGATCCAACGCAGACCGCCACAAATGATTCGAAATGGACGAATCTCAACTGTCAGAATCGCCTCCGTCAGTTTACACCACTTGTTTCTTCAAAAAAGCATATCGCTGGACCTCAAGAGTAGCATGTATCAGACAGTAATTCGGACTGTATTGTTGTATGGCTGCCAGAATTGGTCACTTCGGGTAGTGGATCTAAGATACGTTCGGATGTTTGACCACCAATGTCTCGGAAGTATAGCTGATATCTTCTGAAACCGGAAAATTCGCAATGAAGTAATTAGGAAACTTGCATTTGGTGAAGCAGCAATTATTATCATTCATTATGATTTACTTCACGCGAGGAGTGCACCAGACACTCCCAACAAGCTCGGGTGGTTGGACCACTCATCATGCATGCCGAGACGAGCATTGTTCACTGTGCCTAAAGCAGGGTGGCGGTAACTAGGGGCGGGCAGAATATGACGTGGCAGAAAGTAACTAAAAAGGGTACGAAGAGTTTGGTGCCGTCGAGGCCATTTGCCTCCCAGAATGGGGTTCACTTGTCCCTCCCTGTCGCTTGCTGAAGACAGGTGTCAGTGGCGTCCATGCTGTCAGTTTCTATCCAGGTTGTCTGACTGAGTGATGGAAATGTGGGTTTATGATAGGCTGGCTCCAAAGCCCCCCTCATGTCCCATTTATCCTTCTTTCCGTTATGAGGTTCAATTGAAATAAATCGACATGACTGAACAACAGTGAAGCACCAGTGTTCTCATCTGCTTTTACTGTCAATGTTATTGATACTGACGACTCTTCTTTGACATACTGTACAAAAAATTATCTACCAAAAGAGGTGAAACCATGGCTACTTCCTAATTTATGTTCTTATTAACAAATGACGATATTTAATGACTGGCCACACTTCAGCTGTACAAGGGAATGTGAATATCCGGCTGGGGTTCACGAAGACATGCATGTGATTTATCACCCTGGGTGTGGTCAGTAATTATGATAAACAACTGCCTAAGACAATAGAGTGAGAACTGGCTACCAGGTGGGAGGCGAATGGAAGTGAGAAGCCTACTAAACAATGAAGTAAGCTGTCCTAAAACATGTCCGAAGTAAGATTCCTCGTTTATAGCAGGATTACGAGGCATCATTGTGGGGATAACAATATGTTATCATCCCAGTCATTGTGTGCCAGCTAAAACACCACTGAAACTACCTAACATTTTTGGATACATATCGCTTGCCTATTAACATAAAATCTTCAGATATGTAAGTAGATTATTCAAGCCGCGAAAAATATCTGGGTTTCTGCTCAATGTTTTGAGTGGGAACAATGTGCTTGAGTTATGTTGTAAATGGATAGACGGTGGAGTAGTTTGAGACAGCATCTGCTACTGATGGATGATGGTTACCATTTCTCACTACTTGGTTTCCCATTGTTTCTGCCACCACCAAAGAGTCAGCCTTAAAGACTATGACATCAAAGCTTACCAGAACTATCAGGAAGATCAGATTCCTGAAAGCAACCACTGAATGCCCGAAATCTACTGAAACCCTCAGCTCCACTAGATGCTAACGTCAGACAACGCCCACTCAATATGCAGCGCGTCACAGCCTCGTACCAAGGCCAGACAGCGTGCGTCAGCATTGGACCAAGTTCAGACAGTGTCCCTCCAATAAATAGCTTGAAGCCGTTGTACTTCTCGCACTTGCACTGCACTCGCACGCACTCGCACTCACTCGCACTCACATTCGCTTGTTCGGAATAAAGCTGTTGTGTTCCCTTCTGTGAGTCTTTTCCGGCACTAGGCACTGGAGCGGGGTCAGCAGAAGATATAACAAGAACTTCGTTCGTCTCCAAAGGAAGCCCTGAGAATTCGTGAGCAAATCCGTATGAATTCCTTATGTACGCAGTTGATTTGCTTTTTAGTGTTTTTGGAATTCCAGCAAGGAATCTAGCTAGCTCATGTAGTGGATTACCTGTATCTTCCAGTGTTGGTTTGATTGGGGCTTTTGCCTCGTGGATTTTTTTCCAGCCGGTAAAGTCGTGGCTGGATTGTGCACTTCGGATACAACCGATAGCATTTAGCTTAGCGTTAATAGCTTATTAGGGTACCTTAGTATCTGCCAACTCCAGTTTTACTCTTAATCATTATCGACGCCAAAGTCCAAGTGTTATTCTGCTGGTACATCCCATTACCCCCATGTTGCTTGACCTTGTGTATATGGTCGTCCTTACTCAGACGACTGTGACCTCACCCTTGTCAACCTTTGTTTTGGTGTATTCAATACTCTCCTCTGTGGTGGTGCGATATTCGAAGCTCCTGGTTGTTGGGACCTTGAGACCTTGACCAGCTGCACTCATAGTCTCTCAGCTTCCGTTCAAACGATGACTTCTAGATTAGTTCCAAGCTAGTCGTTTTATTTGTGCCGATATCCAAGATCTTGACTTATTTCCCCTTGTTGGTGTGATCCGTATTAGATTAACTAGCAAAAGATAAGTGGAACCGGACGAACTTCGTAGGGACATATTCACTTGTAGATAATTACCAGGAATCGTGTTGTGGCAACATCAAATTCAGTTGTTCGGCGGACAGGTGAGTAATCGTTATTCACAAACAGTTCCGAAATCTCTGGAAATCAATTCTTTGGATGGTTTGTCTTGTTTGTAACTCTTTCCGGTTTGTGAATGATAGCCTTAGTGATCGCTGCCAGTTTCACTTCTCAAGATATATCAGTTAGCGCAGCACATGTCCACTCCTAAGCTTTTTATCTACATTCCCATTTGACCAACCTGACGGTGAAAAAGGTTTGTTACATCAGTTGGGCGAAACTGCAATTTTGTATGCTGAATTCAAAGTGGAAACGGTGACCTCTGTCAATATAGGCAAGATGACATTTTGGGCAGGCGACATTTTCTCTTCACGTTATGATACAAAGTTTATGGATGAAGAGATGTTACTCGACAGTGAAATAAGGAGAGAGTAACTGAAAGTTACGAATGGTGACACGGAAAAAACATTCCTGCCGATGACTAAACATCACTTAGTAAAATACTGAAAGAACTACTCACAACAAGACATGGGTTCCTGCCAGAACGCAAGCTCAATTGATAAACTTGTGGACATTAGTCCGTCTGGGTTAAACTGAGTTTGAATGACCAGTTGACCACCGTGACACATCTCTGTCAGATAAAATTTCAAAGGTTTAAAACCCACTCACTGACGTGAATGTGATCACTTTCTGACAGCGACTTTATGGTGAGCCGAGGCATTTGTAACGGTTGTAGCAAGTCGCCTAGGGCCTGCTCCCTGACAGGCTGGCGAAAGTATGTGTCTGAACACATTGGACATTTGGACATGTTGGTCATATTGGATTCGCATAGTTCCAATAGCGAACTTTCGTCGACGTACCGAACGAAGTAGCGTTTTGTGCCTTCGCGCTGTCAGTTTACCATGGGCGAATATGTTTCAAACGGTGATGGTACGTTGTAACGTTAAGACCGGCCATCTGTCTGATTTTCCATTGTCCCCGGTCAGCATACCTAAGAGTGAACTTAAAAACTGTCTATGTCTGAGTTCTTGAATATTTCGGAATTCTCTCCGAAAAGTATTTTTAGCTGCATACAGAAGTTTCAAATGCTGCTTTGCAGACAGCTATCATTCTTTCTGCCATTACTGTAACAATTCTATTAGTCTGTCCCGATATCCCTGGCGCCACTGAGGCAACACAGATAGTACAAAGATAGTATCGATAATCGTCCAGCCGTAACACCCTTTCGGTGCCTAGCTGCCATGCCACCTGAAGGAAGCATGAGGGCTGCCAGGTTGCCCAAGCCTAGACAGGAGAGGTCTAGTGCAGAGGTCGGGTTCGAAACACGGACCTTCAGTAAGTAGATTCTCGCTTTAACCACTCAGCTATCTCGCTCCACACGGATAGTGAGGAGGGCGGAGAACCAGCAGTGCGCGTGTCCACTAAAGTGCATATCACTTGCAATATGGTATGTGGACAAAGTCGATCTGTCTGGTGAGCAAACGTTGCTCAAGCAAGTGAAGAAATAACTAACAAGCCTGTCATTTGGAGGGTCGTCGAGTTGAGGGTCATGTGTAGACGAGAATATGGAGAATCACACACAAGCCCCTCAGAGAAGGGCAGAATGGTGAAAAGTGAGCGAGTGGGCGGAGGCGCGTGGAACAGCTGTAAGTTTTTTTAGAAGAAAGGTTGGCATGATAATGGTGAAAAACTGGAGGAAGGAATGTTACAGTCGGACGACCGGAAAGATGCGTTTCCAGCAACCTTATGAGGAGGGTTGTCGTGGCATTTGGAATGGCAAACAGGTTATTATTATTTTATTAGTTTCCCCTCAAAATTAAGTGCTATATGGAAAGATCCTGCCCAGCAAGCGGTAGAATTATTCTGAGGTTGCGCATAATCAATCTTTAGGTGAAACAGTAAGCTGTGGAAGGGGAAGGGAAAAACGGTCATCTAGACTGCACCATCAGTAATCTTGAAACGGGTAGACCAAGGAAATTTATTGAAAGGTATATAGTTGGAATCATGGAGAGGGAAAGTACAAAAAAGTTCCGGAAAACAGCTGCTCCCCTCCAATCCTTTGTGTGGACAGACCAGAACAATTATGCCAGGAAACGACTTTCAAACGGGTGTGAATGCTAATCCTCACGTCTATCTGCAGCTGAACCAATTGGAACTGATAAGCATGAAGAAGCATAAGGGGCTAATGAGAGAATATGGAACAGATGAGTGTTTCAGGGTCAGTAATTTTTTCAAGACCAAAACTCACTATACTGATCGTCCGTGCGTGGTAGTTCAGGATTTGAAGAGCAATAGGATATTGGCAGTTGGGGACCGATACCGTCTGCAGATGCATGAGTGCCTGTAGATAACTTGAGAAACGGGATTGTTGATATTCAACAGGAAGAGAATTGAAGAAGGCTTGGAGCCATTATGCTACGTCGTGAGTTTGGTAAACATTAATTCGTCGGCCGCATAAAAAGCCTGCAATGTATCTGAACAGTTTGAGAGAAGATCACGGTACCGGCCATAAGTTGACCAAACCTGTCCAACATGTTCTGCTAGGTAATCCATGGAAAGGACGTGTCAAAAGTGCGCTGACGACTGGATAGGAGTATCGCTGTTCGGTCAGAAAAGTGTCCAAGAGTTTTGAAAGTTCACAATGACGGGGCGCTAGCTGCTAGGGTTCAGTATGTCAAATGCGTGTAACTAGCTAGGAGGCGAACAATTTTATTTCCATTCGTCCCAAGTTTATCTGTATGGCCCTTTCAAGAAAAACAGTATCAATCCCTAAAAAATTTTTTTGGTTGTTAGGATGCTCTATGTGAGGATATTTAGGGTAAGAACCACCCAATCCACGAACATCATATCCATCCACAGAAAATCGTTTGAAATTTTTGCTTCTTATACTATTACTAACAGAATACTGTTTGCAGAACCTTATCTTGCAGCAAATACACTAGGAGCAACTTCAGTTATTCTCGGCCGCAGTTCGCATCAGTTTGCACTGCCCACACTTCATTCAAAAGACTCCACACAACGAAATTTTTTGAGCCCTGTCACAACCATAATTAGGTTATGACGCCATCTTCTGGATTTTGGGGGCCAGCAACTAGACAGCAAAATACTATCCCCGCCTAGGTCGCCGCATTTCACTCCAAGTACTTTCGAAATTGGGGGAAAACGCTTGTAAGCGAACATTTATAGGTCACGGAACTTTTCCACTGCAGTTTGCACTAATTACTCTGGTTCCGATGGCTGGATACGTTTAGATCCACATTCATTTTGTTTAAAGAAGTGTGTCGTACTATCCCCAAACAAATAGTCATAAAAATCGACTTTCTCCAGCGAACTACTCTTTTCAATCCTCTGGAACTGTACAACGGTGGGTTCCACTTGAATGCGCTGTGTCATGCTTTCTGAAAGACACTGATATTTTCTACCGACGTAAGCATCACCGCAACTACAATGAAATAAACAGATTACGTGGACGCGAATCCCACTATTTAAAGTCGCGCTTTTAGTGAGTCATTCTTTGAGTAGTCTGAATTAAGCTTCGTCGCGCCGCAACATACAACTTTTGCCCCAAGCCGTCTGCCAGCTGATCTGTTTTGAATTTCAGGAGTTGGTAGATATCTAACTTTCGCATCCTTCACAACAGCCTATTGAGGAGAAACAACGTTTTTTAACTCACTGCGGCGTCTCCGGAGAACCGTCAAAAATAGAAATTGAGAATTCGTTCAACCTTCAAAAATAGGGTTCAGATTAGTTCCTGAATGTATCCCATCGGTGCAAAGCTGTGGCCCCACGTAGACTTACGAAACACTGGTTTTGGGGTGACCAATCGGCACATTTAATCACCAGCATTTCATTGAACGACAAACAGTTTTGAAACTTCTGTTTTCATGCCGAAAATATGGCCAACATGCCGTCTACGCAATGAGGATTTAGAAATGTCATCTCAAGGTTGCCAGCTAGACATACCTATGAAACTACGTGATCATGTGGTGGTTGTCCATTGCGATACCATCGACTTTCCCCTATGACCAAATTTTTAACTCACACCGAACACTTTCCACAACTGATAAAGTGGAGGATCTTAGACACATGGGAATCGAAGTATCTAATGAAAGGGTATTTTGCTAAAAATATTAACCTTGTCAATGAGAATCAAGTTTTTAGAACATACTGAAAAGTTTTGTGAATGTCAGCAAGGTGAAAAAGTCTTTTGAACAGTGAAGGTAAACTCTTGCGGACCAAGCCTAAAATGCCCACGAGCCAAACAGAAGTCATGTGGTAAACAAGACGGCTTATACATATGACTGCCTGCGAAGGAATGCCCTACTTGTGCCTTGTTGTGTGACCGAACAGGATTTAAACATGCTGGTCACTAGAGGTAATAGACTTCTTCCCACGGTTGTGGATGAATGGAGCAACGTACCTCTCAAAACACTTTATGCGGACCTACAGCTCATCTACCCCGGACAACCGATTCCTAACCAGTATTGGTTCCTATGGTATTTGGCTCCTGGAAACATGAAGGTGGCACTGTGACCTAAGTACAGCCCTGGCAAAGTTGTTCTGGCTTTCCTAGCTTAAATAGTACAAGGAATTTAGCTGCCAAACCAGAATAGCTAATGATAGTTACGGTTCGAGTGTTTGCTTCCGATCGATTTGTATCGCAACACATATTGCCAATCGTTTTGTCTTCGGAACACCCATCGTACGGATTGCACTCGCCCAGTGAGTAAAACGAATGTGGTCAGAATTCGGTTCTGTTTTTGTTATTTCTTTATGCGGCACGTAGCTAATTCGTTTCACCACATTTCTAGTGAACATTTACAATATTGTTCAGCGTTCATTTAAATAACCGTGAGAATTTGCACACAGTGAATGGTCGAATGGAGCTAGGGTGAGCTTCTTTTGGCCACCTTTGGGTGCTCCCTATTTATTTATTAGGCGAAATTAGAGGAAAATTACATGTTTTCCGACTTATGGTTCGGTTACTTGGAACATGATGTAGCTAGCTTCATGAGTTCTATTTTATCCTGGAGAATTCCATTGGCGGATTCAAATGGTATACAAAGTATGATACCTCCTACTGTTCAGATATGCATTCAAATTGAATTGTATGAAAATGTGGGTGGTTTGTTCAGAACGACATCTGGAAGACTTTCACTATATCCTCAGGCCATTTAGCTTAGTGGTGTGTAACAGCAAGCAGTTTTCTTAGCCTCCACAGACTGTGCAAGGAGCAGTAACTCGCTTCCATATCAGTCACGCGTTAGACTTGACGGCGGCGATGCCAGACAGAATTAAGCCACTTGATGTTTTAACAAATGTCTCACAGCCAAGTCGTATAGGTGAGGTAAAATACATGTGAGCACAGGTTCACTCATTTCTGACCATAAGCCACATCACTTGTTTCGCAAAAAAGCAGACCAAATGACAGTCAGATCAGCGAAGAAGTCGAAGAAAATACAATTCCCAGATAACTGTGTTTTCTCACCGCTTCATAGAACCCAGAAAACCGGGCACAAATTGCATGATTTTTATATTCCCCTTAACTTGTAGAACCTTATTGAGTCAGACCAGCTGGTCTATTTTCTCGCTCCACTTCGGCACCGACTACCTGCCCACCTCCATGCGATGAAAATGTTGTTGCAGTTTGACTCTATTGTAGAACAGGTGAAGGCTGCACTTCACAGCGCTTGTGACTGTTTGGCTGAAATCCGAAATTCCATATCAATACCCCGACTTCTGTCATGTGCTTTGGCTCTGGTGAATGCATTGAATTCTGCAGGCTATGAGGGACTGTCAACAGAATGTGCCTCAAACCGACGTCCGCTTGTCGGCTTTCAGGTCAGAAACCTTGTCCGGCTTATAGATACGAAAGACAGTTCAAGTACGCGATCATTAATAGACTATGTTGTGGAACTTATGGAGCTAAAGTAAGTGGATCATGCACATATTTGTTTTGAGCGAATCCCTCATAAGGCGTGATTTTTTTGACAGTAGCTGGTCTTGTTATTTGTGACAGATGGCCCTCAAATACGATCATCAACAAAGAAACGCATATTTGCTTTGGTTGTTTTGCTACAGGGTCTTACCACACTCCCTAGGCTTTTACCCCAGCAAAGTGTGCTTACAAAAATGCATCGTAATGGATCGGTCCCAAATTTATTTGCATTACGAGAGATATGCTGCTCCACAGTGTGTTATTTGCCGGAAGATGGAAACCCGGTCATTTAGGCTGAAAAGTACCTTTCGTGTATACTTGATTCTATGCGCCGTACTATGGCTTTGATTGATAAGATAGTGTAAACAATGGGACTGTCTATTTAAATCTTTTTAATTTGGTTGCCAATGTCACGCAATCGATAATGACAAAATAGTAATCGTCCAGCTGTAACAGCCTTTCGGTTTCTAGCTGCCATGTCACCTGAAGGGAGCACGAGGGCTGAGATTCTACCAGGTTGCCCAAGCCTGGACAGGAGCAGTCGAGATGCAAAGGTTAGGTTCGAACCACGTACCTTCCCATCAGTAAGTTCGCGCGTTAACCACTGAGCCACCTCGAGCTCACGAAATCGATACCGTTGCTCGTTGGACAGTAATGTTTCCACGGGTTAACTACTTTCAACGGAATTCATTTACTCTACGAATAAGATGTGGTAAGTTTTTAGTGATGCCTAGAAGTACACCGATATTCAGCAAATATCGATCTACTTCTTGGCATGGCACTACACTACTTATGGGTTTGCTGAAAAACCTTCGACAGCCTACTACGGGTTTCGCCCTCCTTGACCTAAGCAGGTGGGCGTTGTCCTCAGGTTTTCAGTTGAAGCAGTTGAATTTGCAAATATGTTTATTCCATCAATTGCGTAGAATTTGATGTTCATGTATAATACAAGGCTAATTGAGACGCCCACCTGATAAGCCCAAATGAGGATAAAACCCCTGTTTGGCTGTCAAAATGTCTTCACCAGGCTTACAATAAGCAGTTTTTGTCAGAAAACGTCATACTTTAGGGTCAAAATCCTAACAGGAGCATCTCGTAATTGTCTTTTGGCCAAGGTGAACCTGAGAGTCCACTATCCTACGACTGTTTACAAAACTCAGAATTCTTCTAGATGCAAGTACGGCAAGTACACTTTCACCGAAAAAATACCAATAAGCGTTTTATTTAAGCATTTCCAGATACTGTGTACCTTGAATAATGGTCGGCTCTTGGCAAGACTCAGAATACGCTTTGACGAGCCTAGGTGCCAGACGGTAAGACAGCATGTAGAAATTAGAAAAACTGAGACAAATTAGATGAGTTGTGAGGGGAGATCAGCCTGTCATCGAAATTGCAAAAACCTTTGTAAGCCTAAGTAATTTTCACTTTTTTGTTTAACATGAATCAAACGCAGGTACCACCGGATTAACTCGAAAAGTTGCTTGCTTTTATATCGTTGCTCATTCCACGTGATGCAACTATCCAGTTTTTCGTCCGGCCAACCAGTAGAACAACTTTGTAACGCGTTCTCCGTCATAAGGGTCATAACATGCTAAAATGTGCGGCTAAATTGCTCGTTTTAGAAGAGTCTTCGGTTCCACGGGGAGTACGATTTTAGTCAGCACACAGGCTGCTGTCTCTCAGGAAGAGATGACGGCACTTTTGTAAATAACGATGTACCGGTGCTTTGTTATTATGGCTTATTCTCTGCCAAAAGCCCCCCAATCAGTTGTTAGGTGACTTATTTACGCTGTAAATTGCAAAGCATTCCTGGGAAACTCAGCTTTGCGACTACTTCTGTCCCCATCAACAATTGGCTCAACCGGATCGATCTTGTGGTGTTTTTTTTCGAAACTGTTGTCCTGAGTGTCATGCTGCCACTGTCCCTAATGGTTTAGCTGTTGTATTGGCTTCTTGGGTTGTGACCTGTCCCGAGCGACTGGTGAATAAGCCACTTAGTGTACATGAGGCAGCCACTTCTATCCGGTTTAAGGTCAGCACTGGGAGTCATGGGTTTTATAAATGAAAAAACTAGACTTCAACATCAAGTGATCGAATGCGACTACACTAACCTCAGGAACCCTACTCAGATTTGTGGATTGCTCCTTATAGGTTGGCCATTTTGACTTTACAGGTATGCGGGCAGATTATCTTGAATTGCTGTCGATTTTAACTGAGAATCCAATAGTCTATCTAACCTCTATCCAGAACACCACATTCTGCACCATTAACTGGCAACCAATGATTGAAGTACAACCGAAAATTGCATATGATTACAGTTGATTCTACCAGAACAACCGACTGCAACGCACACCATTATCATCAGGAAATTATCGGACATGACATGAAACCGGTGTTAGCCTTCGGAAATTTGGTACACCACAAGCGTACTACTTAACGAAGTCGGGGATACCGCCGAACATTTATAGCTGTTAAAAACTCGTAATAAAGACTTTAGACAAGTATAAACTAAGTGTTTTGACCTAAAAGCTTAATCACACTAGCAGCTAAAACAACGGGTATGTGTAAAAGAACCGAGTGCATTCATCGGTGGTTGATCAGCTGGGCATTGATCTGTTCGCCGATTAGACTGATTGATTAGATTGATTGATTGATTAGATTGCAAGCGTTTCGCCACAAATCGACTTGACATCCTCAGTGCGTGCACTGATGCAAGCTAATTGCCAAGCTTGGTAAACAGATCAGCGGCCACCTGATCAACCACCAATGAATTAGTGTACAAGCAACCCATGCTGGATTCATATGCTTGGTCACCAGCCAGGTGGTCAGACTTTGGAAGTCTTGATGCACGTTTGAACGGCTCCTTACTGCATAGGCTTGGGTTGTGACGGAGGTGACCAGACACTAATATGTTACGGGATTCAGTAGCGGCTCACCATTTTCAAGTACACTGAATGGTCCTCGTCCTGTGCGTATGGGATCATTGTTCACCAAACTGAGTGGAATTTTGTGTGCCGACTCAAAACAAACGCACCCCACTAACGGAAATCGTGAGAACCTTCGGCGCATCTCATTTTTAACCTGGCAGCTCCATATTACTCGGGATCAGTCTCCGATGTTTTGACTCACAGTTTCTACTCGGATTATCTGGCTGAGTTGAGTTAATACTGGAGCAATTACATCTCCCTTCTGATTCTTGAGCAAATTACGGATTTTTTATGGCCTTGAAACAATAGTTTTCAACGACGCTCCTATGTAGAACACTTAGGCGGATCCTCTAGAAGGATCTGTTGAGAGGATACTTGGCGAATCGACACCCGTGTGACTGACTGAGTACTTCTAAAATGATAGTCCGGTCAACATAATCTTGCCTATTGTTATCACAGCCGATTTTGAGCACGAAAAATAATGTGTGTATCCGTGCTCACAAATGTTCCACCTGATTGAAGGAAGCGTTTATTTTTACTAATGGTATATCATTTCGTACTCTCCTAGCGCAAATATATTTTTCTGATTTTTTCGCTATTCCCCGAAGTTCCGAAATTCACACGCAGAAGGGTTAAATTTGTTCCATACATTGGATGAAAGTGGTTTGTTCTCGTGGATAAAGATGAATTTTTTCACGAAATTTGTATTGTACACTTTTATATGTTGACGAATCAGAAAGCGGACCAGAGCAGTTTGCTTGAAAAGTTAGCACCACTCCAGGCTTACTGTTGTGCACAGTAATTGATCCTTACTGGCATAATATCTGAACGTTAAATCTCTTTTATAAACACTTATGAGATTTATGGAATCTGTATTCAAACCCCTCTCGTCTGAACGGTTCTCCTCCCTGTTACACACGCTGGACTCCATTTCCAAGCGTCTACGATGCTAACTGAGTAGAGAGTTCAAACAAGCTAGTCAGTCGATCGGTTTAATGAATTTTCGTCAGATGTGTCAAACAAAGCAATCATATTACTGAAACATGAGCACTTTTGTCTGGTATGCACTGGTGATATACTCCGATAAGTGGTGTTACCGAGCCCACCTCTTTTCCACTAAGACTTCTCAGTGTAATAAAAACAAACGATGTATTTTGGTCACTGAAGCTCTATCCCATTATTATTATTATTAATATTATTATTGCTATTTATCTATTACTATTTATCTATTATTTTCTTCACTTTGCTCAGCTTCGGCAAGTCAGTGCACCAGTGGCCAAAAGAGCTCACCTATCTTGATTCTGCTCAGAAGCTTTACAATGCAAAGCTGGTTGAGGAAAATTTAGTGGACATCCGGCGAGATATCGCCCGACTGGAGATCGACTTACGTGGCGTTGGTGGTACAGTCAAAACGTCCGACCAACTTGGACAAACAAACACATCTTGTCAGGCAGATGCTGTGAATGCACCGCGCGGAAATTTTGTCTTCAGAAAACGCATGAGTGTGTTCTTGGACCACGCAACACAGGAACAGGGCAGGCTAAACCAGCTGCACGAGGCATTTAGTGAGCGGTTCTCAGAGGTCAGTTTAATTACACCTCTGTTTCGATGGTGCTTGTCCCTTAAGGATAGCACCAGTATACTGAAACTAACATCCATGTGGTTGACTTACCCTACAACTGAAGGATGATTCTCATTCTGCTAGGAAGCGTTTTAAAAGGACTAAATTTCTATGCCGGTGTTTGCGTTTTGCTCATATCTGATACAGAAAAGGAATTTGTGGAAAATCACAGTTAATAACGTGGCAAATGAAGGCCCCCAGTCTGAAGTATTGTCCTGTGTCAAACTATGGGTACGCATTCCAATGTACGTAAGGGCGTAGCATGTTGACATGCCTAAAAAGCAAACAGTTAAGCATGATATACTGATTAAGCGACGATCTATTATTCATTAACTTCACCACATATATTTGTGAAAATTCAAAAAATTCTGTTTTTTTTTGGAATTGGTCAAGAAAAAAGTAAACAGATGCACATGCGCAAGCACTTGCAGATCAGCTTTGCTCGAATGGATATCGGTTGAATCGTTCGTAAAAATGTCGTTCAACTCACTGTGATTCACAAAGGCCACCACAGGTTTCATTTTGAATAAGATTCAAGCAATCAACATAAGGCTTCCAGAAGCTCTCTGACAGCCCACAACAATTTCGCCCTTCTAGAGGTTCTTCTGGCAGGCCTAACCCCGAATTGCTATCAAGCCTGGTTGTTTTTGCCTGAACACTATATTCCACGTAAGCGAAGGGTTGCGCTCATTTGGAAAATAACATGGCAATGGTCATCCAATTTCGGGGATGGAAAGCATAGCTCAGAACCGCAATTCATGCTTGTCCAGCAAAATTTTAGATTGGAAATTGTGGTTTGTTGGATACCTTTGGCAAGTTTTCCTGGCGCTACTCAATGCTAAAGGAATATGAATGCAAAAATGGCATAAAGCGGAGCGCGCCACTTGATGCAGGAAGGTTTCGAAAGGCCCTAAATCGAACAGGAACGCGGAAAACGGTGTGTTTATATGTCTCGAAAAAGTTCTAAAGAGGGTACACCCTAAAATGAGCACTTTTACCAAGTCCGACGATAATTCTAAGCTTAATCCATTTACATGCAGCAGCATCCCGGTTGAGGACACAGGTTAGGATGCATGGATCGATTCATGCCAGGATAGTGCCCAGTTCTACCACATGAGTTCGAAATTCAAATTTTCAGCATTAATCAAGGCCGTACCGCGGCTCACTCATACTTCACAAGTATTCCACTTTAAAAACCTGTAATGGCTCTTCTCAATTTCCCTTCAGTTCATGAATCACGTGTACTGATCTCGTGATAATTGTATAGATTATAAAGATTTCTATTTGGACATTCCTAGTTTGACAAAGATTCCAACTTTGAGGACGGAGCCGAGATGCAAGCTGAATGTAGGGCATTCCACCAATCCAAACACCAGCTTCAGTACCTGAGGAAGTCACTTGTGAACAGTCCTTATATTCTACTCTGGAGATCCCGGGGATCACTTCAGATAGTTTTCTGATGGAACGTTCCACCACCGATTGTGATCACAAGTGTCATTGTTATCAAATGATTGGTTCGGGTTTTTGTGAGGACTCTATCGCAATCAGTGACTGCTGGATCTTGTGCAGTGCCGTGGCTTTACCAATATCTCCCAGCTCGGAATCAGAACTAGTTGCCTTTGGTTCGTGTAGCAGAATAGGTGATCTAATCAGCATCTTGCCGCCGTTTAGTCGTGGAAACTGCCGCAATGTAAACCTGTAACGTTTTTCAAAAGTTCCCTTGTGAAACTGAGGCATCATCCAACACCGTGGGCTTGGCAGATATCCAGTCGTCATGAGTGGCAAAGTGCCAGTGAACATGCGGTTTCGTGCTGAGGCGAACGTGAATAACTTAGTCGGCATAGATGGTTGTTGGTCCTTTCGCTGAGCTAGTGGTGCGGTAGTGGTTGTGCTAACTACTACGCTCCACTTCGCAAAGATGCACTGATGATGTCAAGTCGGTTGGTGATGAAACGTTTGAAACCAGCTTGCCTAACTCAGCGAAATAACCAACAATTATGGGTCTCTCAAAAATTCGTATTCTGAATAGCTGTGACAAATCAGGTCATTAAGAGAATCTTCACGGCTTGGCTCGCGTTAATTAATTTGAGACACGTATGACGGTCAAGTGACATCCTCGAATTTTGAGGGACGTGTCTATCAGGCCACAGTACGAGCTGTTTTGTTTCATGCTTGTGAGACATGGTTTCTACGAGGAGCAAAAGTGGGTAGTATCCAGGCCTCATTGAACTGCTCTCTCGTGTGGTTTGCCAGAAAGTCCGCAATGAAACAGTTAGAAAGCGGGTTTTCGGTTTCGCAGCAGGGACTTCAAACAAAATATTTGTCCAGCACTGAAAGTTGCGATAATCTGGTCTTTTACTGAGCATGCCAGATCATCGTTTCCCAAAAAGAGTGCTGTTTCCTATTCTCCCTTCAGGGTATAGCAAAAGGTGGTAATCAATATTTGACTTGGTAGAAGGTTATGAGGGCGATTACGAAAAGTCTGGATACTGTCAGCGCAGCTCGTCTATCAGGATTTGGTCCACGTATTCTCCAGCGCGTTTGAAGATGCAGTAAGTATGGTTGCTAATCGATGTCAAAGGGGTTTTTGTTGTCAGTTTCTATCCAGAATCTCTGAATGGGTGTTTGGAGGTGTAGACACGTTGGAATAGTTCTGAATCCACCTGAAGGGGTGTGAAAGGGCGAAAACAGGAAACTCTTAGTGATGGCTTTTGTAGGTATGCTTTTTTTGAGTAGGGTATGAATGGAGATGACATGATGAGCTTAATTCAAAGGGCGATACAAGCGTTGTTTGCGCAATTAGATGAGCGGCGTCCATTTCTTTAATGTTTTTCAGCGCCAACATCTGTTCGGTGACTTGTGTGGGAATGACAAGCTGAAGTGCTCTTGCTAAAAATTGAACCCATTCAGAGCACCTGAATTCTGACACCCATTTCTGGAGGCAGAAGCGCTTACACTTATCAAATACGTCAGTCAGCGTTCTTCTAATGTTACCGAGCTTGAAATTACAAGTATCACCGACGAGAGTGGTAGCCACATGCCTCCTGTGTATTGTAGCAAACGATATGACAATCGCAGGAGAGTCTGGTCGTTTCAATTCAGATAACCCGTTGCAAAGTGGTTGTGTTCGATTGCTCGTTAAATACTCATTTGCACAGTTTTTATGCCAGCTGTTTTAAAAAAGCCTTTTGTTTACCAGAGTTCAGATTGCCTAAGCCTAAGAGCTTCTGCCTATTTACAGGTGATAATCTAGATTTGTCCAGCGTGCACCCAAGGATCACTTAACACACGCTCACCTTGCATGTCAGATTTCGAATTCCGACACAGCTAAACACAGGTACAAATCACAGTCTCCAACTAGAGCTAAAGTTCAGTACGATACTGCAACGATTTGGTGTGGAAAAGCCAGAAAATTGCTTCAGATCAGAAGGAGTGCTGGCCAAACGGTAGTGACATTAGTATGAAGTGTACACATTCATAAGACCACGAAACCTTTGGCCTCTAACGACAGAGTGTAGACCGTTCAGCCTAATAGCATTCTTAAGTAATATTGAATAGTTCTGTGTTGAGGTTCCCGATACGGAACTTCGAGTGATGCGTATGTTCGACAATCCCCAATATCAAAAGGAAGAATTGGGTTCGAAATTCTACGGTACTATTTACACAAGGGTAAACAAATGTGTACAACAAACCTCAATTGTTCACGGTCGTAGCGTCAACAAGTACACAGGTCTGTCACGGACCACGGACCACGGACCGGCACAGTGCAGTGTCAACGTCCGCACACCAAAACAACGGCGAGCGGAATGATGGCTCAGTAGTGTGGGTTGCGGTCGTCCCTTCCGACGACAGTCCCGTGACTCATTGGCCGTGCGATCACACGGAACAAGTGAAGGCAGGCCCAGCAACCAGGATACGAATGCGCATGGGTAAGTAGGTCAGCTGCGCACATTCACACAGACACATGCCAACACGCAAATGTCAGACGGGATGGCCTCTGCGGCAAGGTGAGTGGCGGGTACGGATAA
>SJOL01009829.1:36550-95085 GCA_004794785.1 Opisthorchis felineus
AGCCATTTTAAGGGACACCTGAAATAAAACAGTATAAGCAAATCGTTGTTCCCTACTTAGAGGAGACGCATAACTGAGATAAAACTCATTATCCCATACTTTCGTATGTCTGGTGATGCCATTCCAAGCTGATATTCGAGGAGACGGACAACTACAGTGCTATAGTACACCAAATCAGCACCGGTTTATTTTCAAGGAAGGATTGGCAATACATGAAGCAACTGAATAACCGTATAGTTCTCAGTTTCACTAACAGTTGTGCACAATCCTGCATCAAAATGAAACACATTGTCACCGGATACTGCACATTCGAACTAGCACCATAAGATACGAGAAGAATTCTTTCCATAAAATCTCAGAGCAAACAGGCCCTGTTTGAACTCGTTGTGATATGAGTCAATTTTCACATTCATAACCTTGTGTGTGTGTGTGTCTCTCATCTTTAAGATAGCGCCAAATAGAAAGCATTGTCCGATTATCTAAACGCCCAAAGTAGTATGTTCATTTTTGAACCTGCACACTTACAAGGTGGAAGCCAGTCCGCTTGCTGTTCGGTGACTTGAGACCAGAAGAATGACAAGGTCGCCCATGTACAACCACAAGCCGTAAATAATGATGTTCTCATCAGGTGTATAACTTGATGAAACAGGATTGAGCGAATGAGCTGATGCTGAGACCAGGAAAGAGTGTTTTCAATGGAATTCAGAATTCCGTTTGCCTTAATCCAGCTAATTGCCGCAACGGGAAGTTAAACTCCGAAGCTCACAGGAAGATTATAGTAACCATCCAAAATTAAATTAATCGAAACTATTTATCCCCAAAACCGTTGAATCTGTTGATTCTCCAATAGTGACCTCTCCCTCAGACCGAGTCTGGTGATCTCAGACGCGGGTACAGTATAAACTTCGGCTATAAATGTGTGTGTCAGTTGGAACTACAGGTACTGCCATATGAAGCAGTGAGGTGCGTCATTCTTAGTGCGTGTGTGTGGACGTATTGCCAAACAGGCCTGATATTCTATAATGGATGATTGTATGAATTAGCAATAATACTGGTGGTCTCGTTAACCTGTGTTCTGACTTCCGGGCCACCTAAATGTGGCCAGCCTAAAGTTTGTTTATTAAGTACAAAAGCACAGACCAGCAAGCTTGGTCATGTTGAGGTTTACGTATTCCCGTGCAACAACAAACCAGTTGTCAGCTCCACTAGGAGGTAAGGCCAAACCTTGCAACCAGTATTGTCAATTCACTAGGTATATCCCCTTCAATTAGTGGCAGATTCGCACTCCACTGAGAGTAAAACTGAACGATTCGAGGTCATACCCGTTGTTTCCAGTTCGCAGCTGTCCTTCTGCCATTCTGCTGTTACCATCAAATGGAAAAAAGTGTTACTGCTTGAACAAACGTACTTTGACTCATGGTTTATGGTAAACAAAACGGACTAAAGCGAGGCAAACCGACCCTCATCAACTGTCCCAATGTTGACCTCTGTGGATTCCACTTCGAGGCGTTCGCTAATGTGACTGCATAGTCTGCTCGTCTCTTGATTTGACAGTCGGCTACTTTTAGGTTTTCTCGTCGAGTTTCCGGTTCTGTATGTCCTTGAGATTTAGCTTACGTCAATTTCGACACAATGAGATGCCACGTAATCAGGAATTCTCGTCTGAAATTTAGCTATTTTTCTAGTGGTTACTATCAAGCAGCGTCAGATACATTTTGAAAGTTTGTAAATACTGAGCAAGTTTTTTTAATCTCGAGAATGGCAAGCTGTTTTCCCATCAGATAAAATGAGCTCTAGTTTACAGAGGGTTTCACTATATATCGTGCAGGCTATAGCCCAATGGGTTGACATTTTTTCGTTTCATCACCCAAGTTGTTGCTATGCCATCGATGAGGGAAATTTAAAAAGCCATACATATTTATGACTAGTGGGTCTTTACATGATTTCCAGTAAATACACCTACACTGATGTGGTTGAACAGTGCTTCTGTCTTGACCTGCTTCTTTTGGTTAGGAAGAAGCATCGTAATAGAGGTTTTAGTCATTTTGTCTGTACAGTCATATTCGCACCACCTTCCATCGATCGCGTTTATTCGCAGGTGCGATTTACGCTATCTGAGCTCCTATAAGGCTTGATCGACACAAAACCGTCGTGAGTTTATGTAACTCCCATGCAGTAAATCCCAGTGAACTGGAATGCATTGCCCCGTACTTAGGTCAAATTCATGTAGGTTTTTTTGGATCCCATCGGTCTGTTAACATACACTGACAGGTAAAATCTATTGGACGACACCTGTTACTGATTTCGCCTGTCAGTATAAAGAGATTTTGCCGCTTGATTCCTCTGCCTAAAACTTGACCAATCTTGTAACCTAATCACTTGGTCTAAAGAAGTTTTTTGTCAAAAGTGAGACTTATTCGACTGTTTTCCCGAACCCTCTGAAATACTAATGCATTCATAGTGAAATTAGTGACTAACAGCAGATACATTGAATGAAACTGCCCTACTTCTTGACCAACGAGAACGTCAATTATCAAAGAACAAATGGCCGAAATTAAAACCCTACCAATGTGGCTTGCCAAAGACTGGTCAACATACCGTCTTACGTTGTGTGGTTGGCGTGAAAATCGTGTGCGCCGCCGTTAGCGTGCGAGCGTGTGCTATACTGTGTATAATTCACGCGTTTTCTTGAGACTGAATAGTCGCACCACGTGGAGTCTGGCATGCTTGCGTCGCCCTTACGTGATGAAGTAAGCCGGACTAAGTGGCAGGTAGATCAACATCATTAGACCTGTCAACTTACGAAGTCGTCATGTGAACAGCAACTGTTTCAGCACAGCAGCTCCGGGCATGTACGTCGAGATTTTTTAGCAGTGCATTCAAGTTGTCAAAGTTAACCCTCTGGTCCTTAGCCAGTCACGGTCCGGTTTGCTCACTTTCCTCGCGTTTCTTGGAGCGGGTCAAGGGTGTCGTTTGCATTCGCTGATATAAACCTTTGATCCCCTCCTTGTTTGCCCAATGTGTGATTCTGATACTGAATCCGCACCATATCAACTGATTCAAACCTTGGTCTGGTTGCTGTACTTGGACTGGGTTACTGAAAGCTGAGTGGATTAAATCTGTTGCATACCCACCGTTTCTAAATGCTTCATTTGAGTAATTTCGCTTTATGACCAGTGTGTGTATTATCGACCTCTTCGTTCTCAAGGGGTAAACAGGGTTGAAGTTTAGGTAGCTATATGATTGAGTTGGTTTGTGGTGTACTGTGATTCCAAGCCGACCTGCTCCCAAGAGACCTTGCAATCAAGAAAAGTAGTCGTTCTGTTAGGCGCCTCATGTTCTACAGTGAAGCGCATAAAGTTTCACAAGTAGTTGAGACATGATAAGGACTGATTCACTCATTTTCTTTAAGATGACAAATGTATCAGCAACGTGTAGCATGAGACTGGTCAGATTGCTCAGTGCCTGAGATTCAAGCTGTGCCAAGACTACTTTTGCTGCAGCCGGAAAAGCAGGTGAATCATTGACAACTCTGTCGCTCTTCGTCACTCTGATAATGTCTTATGTATTGTAGGCTTTAAGCAGCGAGCACACCAGTGTAAAGCAAAGCAACATCACAGCTGGCAAGGAGTTCATCGTCAAACAGTATATTGGGTAACTTTCTGAGCAAAATCATACGGACTGGTGGTCCGACTCACCACATTGCTTTGGGGTGGCGTCAGTATTACTTAAAGATAGTTGAATAATTTGTGCGTGGTATAACCAATATAGTCCACAGTCGGACGTAGTGGAGCACCATTTTTGTGTACTTTTGGTAGCCCGAAAAATCTGGCTTGTCTGACATAAGCGTAAGGATTGCCCTACTTTAGACTTGACAAATGCAACTTTCTCACGTGTTGACAGTCCTATGAAAAAGAGCTTACAAGGATTTCGACAGATACACTCATTTGCAAATCAATTTGGTTTTCACGAGAGACTCAACTGAATCCCTCGTTTATGAAACCGGTCGTGGACTGTCGAAGAGTTTTCAGCAACCTTGTGAGTAGTTTCCTTTAAGAACTTACAAGGATGTTCATCATTGTATATTTTCGTTATAAAACTCAGCAAAGTTTTATCTTGACGTTTTTGTATGCTTCATTGTCTTGCAACCTGATTTTGGCAAACCCACCTTAGGTCGCCAACTACCTTGCTTTGGATCGATCAAAGTACACAGCGGACCAGCTGTTCGCCGACCTGCGAACGTTCCGTGACATGTATCAGCGAGTCCACTCACTGCGAGGCTACAATCCAGAGCACCGGGAATGAGTTGCCTTCAGAAAAACGTTGTCATTCCCAATGATTTTAATGTACCTTGGGATTCAAAGTAATTTTATACCTGTTTTATTTTAAAAAACATTACATTTGTCCCATATTTGTTGTCGAATGTAACGTATATGTTCATAATCCAATATACTTAACCCGCAAAAATTTTACGATTTTTGTGTTGGAAAAATTTTGGACAGTCCAAAGCATCACATGGCTTGCTCGATTAATGGATTATTGCTTCCGGCAAACATCCACTGTTCCGCACCTAGGAAAGTCAGCAAAAAGGATTGAATTCCTACGGACGAATTACCAAACGTTGACTTGTTTTCCATTCACGTTCTCTAGACCGCGAATTACGGACGTTTTTGTTCATGTCGTTGGTTTAATAACACGTGCGCTGTGTATGGGCCACAACCACTCTAAGTGACCTTCCTGTTTTACTTTACGTCTCATTTTTGGTTGAAAAGTTCAAACATTTATTACTCAAAGTTCCGTTGCAGCACACGTACACGTGCATGATTCAGCCGGAGAGCTAACGCCGAAAAAATACTGCTGGTGACAAAATGATCTGAACACTTCTCTCCTGTGCCCACATATTCATGGTTGTATGTGGGCTGCGATACCGCCAGGGCGCCTGGGCCTAGAAAGGAGGACGATTAGTGTCCTGAACAAAAGTCTTTGGCTCACACATATTATGGATCCGAAACGCTGCTTCTACTCTGAAAGGATGTACGAAAACTCTCAGTTGTTAAACAACGGTGTCTCCAAACCTTTGACGGAGACCGGTGTGAATAGGGGATTACCGATGTTGAGGTGGCGAGATGGTTTTCGAAAGAAGGAACTCCCGCTCGATGGGCGAGATGCTCACGACTCATAAGTTACGCTGGTTAGTATGTGCTTCGCATGTCGAACGACTGTTCACTCCGCAGAGATTTTACTAGCCCTGTGTCAAGTGGAAATGACTGAGAGGCGGACAGTCTGTGACTTCGCAGCAAAGTGTGAAACCACAAACCAGTAAACTCAGTCGGTTGACAACTGCCTTCTCTTTAGATGGTGGTAGCGGGACTCAAATTCTCAGTGAATACTAGTATGGCTCGATAACACTATCAGTGGCGCTGAAGCTATTTCCTTTAACCCATTTCCCCAAAGTTTCTCGCCTTATAACACAACGTAAAGAATTCTAATTCAGCTGATGGAATTTTCTGTTTGAGAACAAGAAGGATAAATTCAGACGTTAAACAGAGCCAAAGCAGACTTTTATCTGCAGGCACTTTATCGTAGAAGTTAGGGTTACTTTGATAACTAGCATTGAAACAGTTTTCAGCTTTGGACGACGTTGGAGTAAGAATACGGATTTACTCGAATAATCCAACGTTTTGAGCTGCGACCTGTGGGTTATTAAGTTGAAGTAGTTGACGTGGGTGATTCTTGACTTTTAAACCCAACAAAAGTGCTTCTAAGTGGATGCGTAAAATGTCGACTAGATGATGAGATTTTCATATTCGGTTACGTTTGTCACTCTGATAGAAGCATAGATCTTGCAAAATTCTGGACTCGCTGTTTTATGGCTTGGTTGACAACAGTGTGTTGTGAATGAGCAGGCGAGCCGGAGTCCCCGTGTACTGCAACAGTGTGAGGGCTTAAATTTAGTGCTAGTAGTCGGTAGCTCTTTACCTGCATGAGCGACGGTACGCACTGTTCCTTAAGTTTTTTAATGAAGTATTACTTCAATACAAGCTCATTTAAAAGGCAGCTGAGGATCTGCGACAGTAGAATTATTCTTTACCAAAACTCAGCTTCATAAGCATTGGAGCGAACTGTATCTCCCCACTACCGAAAAAATCAGCTTACACCTATTTTAATTAGCGCACCTCGGAAATCGCAAATTGATCCAGAACCATGCTGCTCAGAGATTTCGTCAGTGATTCGATGGCCTTAACATAGCAGACCTCTGTTTGACCAGAAGTTACTTCAATTTTAAGCGATTACACGCGATTAACTAAGGCGCTGGATCCTTTAGCTCCACCGTAGGTTCGAACGATGTATGTTGACTTACTCAAACAGACAACTGACACTCAGACAGTTTTTTGTTTCTGACGCTAACCAGTTAGAAAATAGTTCGACCTTAAGCTTTCGTCATCCGTGTGCAAACAGCTCTCAATGCTGCCTTTCTCCCCTTGATCAATCATGAAAACACCTCTCTAAAAGCACGCGAGTCACTCACTAACAATCGAGTTATCGAATAAACAGAAGTGATCCCTCCAAAATCTCTGCTATCCTAAAGCTTCTCTCTGAGTAAGGATAACGAAATTTCCTTTCTCTATATCCATCAAACCGATGTTCACTTTAGTGGATTCCCATGCCGGGCCAAGCTGCTTTTCCGGAACAGCGCAGCAGGGTAAGCCTGCATCCGTCACCGTCTATGTGGAAAGAGATACGTGCACGAGGAACTTCCGTTACCAGTCTGGATCAACGTTGCATCATCGGAATGCATAAATACGGTGTCAAGAAGGTATGAATCCTGCAACCTGACAAAAGACAAAATAGTTTGATACGTAATCGTTCAGCTGTAACACCCTTTCGGTGCCTAGTGCCATGCCATCTGCGGAAGCTCGAGGGCTGGGATACTGAAGGGTTGTCCAAGCCTAGACAGGAGCGGTCGAGATGCTGAGGTTGGTTTCAAACCATAGACCTTCCGGTCCGTAATATGGCTCCTGTACCAGTGATCTACCTAGAGCTCGATTGTTTCTTAGAAGCAATTCGATTTCTGTTGTGAGTCGGGCACAGAAGTTCTGTTTTCGCCCCTTCTTGCCGTACTCGACATTGAGATCTAAATAAACTCTTCGAGTTACGGGCTGAGTTAAACCGAAAGATAAAATGAAATGTTTCAAGCACTACTGGAGTAAAAAACGAATCTGACGAGCTCATAACAGGAAGAATGCGAGAGTTCAGAAGAAGGACATTTTCAAGTATTTTGATCCACCTACATTTCTGGAATTTGTTTTTCACGAATGCTGAAGTTCGAAATAATAGTTGCTTATATTTGCCAATAAAACTATCTACTCCAGAACATATGTCTTTTGTAGCAGACTTCAGCTTCACCTCGCGAAACTGGCTTGGGCGATCATTCGCACTCAGGTATCAAGTGTGGACGTTCCTAGTATTTAGAAGTATAAACTGGTTGTTTTATCTGACTGATTTTTTAGTAATGTCTGTTGAACTTTCACAACTTGCCACCGGACGACCGCCAAATGCCCAGCTGGAATCGACCTCACCGGAAGTTTTTCTGACGGAAAAGATAATTTTATATTTGGAATATCAGCCCAGTAGAATAAACGGTCGCCCTTTACACTTCACGGTTGGTTAAAAGTCAGCGGTTCAGTCGGATCCTAACTGAATCTTCCATGTACATATGATTGATCAATTCAGCACCAGTGCCTGCCTGAATAGTCCGTGAACAGATTCTCGGAACCACCTGAGGAAACCTACAGGTCCACCTGCAGCTCTGACATCCAGTTTGAATGTAAAACCATAACTAACTGACCAGAAGGCTTATCGATTTCACGTAACTGCAGTCAATGAGTAATCCATCCGCAGTTTACGTATCACAATGAGTTTTATTAACCCGGGTGTATATAGGTGCTTCTTGTTTACTGGTCGCTACCCATCTCAAGAACCAGTTAGGCTTCGTTCGAAGTTTATTCCTCATGAATGGAGTGTTATTCTCTCGGAAATGACTACACCACCCCAAACTGAATATAATGAAATACAGGCAGTGCCTTTTGCAAACAGAAGCACTCTTGGGTGTTAATCACAACGAAAGCAAAGGCACGGTTCGGAAGTCAATGTCAAACCGATGAAAGGTGTGGAAAAATGTGAAACCTGATCCCTACCCAGAAACACCTGGAAAACAGGCAGTGCCCCTGGAGATCACGAAATCTCGCTTTCCCACAACGTTCACTCTTCAGGAAGCCTACTGCCTGTTTTAACTTTCTGCATTGTACAACAGAATTGCTCCCCTCCTCCAGAAAGACCACCTATAGGAATAAATAATTTTGTTAGCTTTCTTGAATTAGACTTTGCATATTAACAAGCTGCACTTTTGTGTTTAGGTCCACCGTTGTAAACGCGTGGCAGTCGGTCGATCATCGAGGACAGAAGGCCAGTTTATGGTCATTCCGTCAACCAAACTTACATCCACACTACCTAACCATCAGCTGATACGGAGTTTGCTGCGCCTGCAGACACACTCAAAAAGATGCAGACATGCATGTATACACCAATACACACACGTATACAAGCAAATATCCACATCTCAAACTTGTTTGCCACAAACGGTTCAACCACATGGTTCTTAATAACCAATAAACAATTTCGTTAGGCTACATAATACAAGTGCTAGGCCATTGTTCTCCCTCCTCACCATGGTTTCTGGTAAAAGTTTGCGCTGAAAGAAATTTGGGAAAAATACTGGACAAATCTACTCATTCGGTCGTGTGTTTCTGAGCAGATAGAAGACCCGGGTGAAAACCACCCTGGACTCCAACTGCTGTGCCGTGCACATTCAGAAACCATCTCATCCACTTGTTCACATTTTCTTGTTCTAATGTCGGTTATTTTTACCACTGGTAAAAAAAGTGGATCGCTTGTTCGCGGACAGGACGACAAGGGTCGCACAAGTGCGAAGTAAGTTCTTGTGCTTGGATTTACGCCGACTTATTCCATGAGTATAACATATTTATTGTCAAAGTGCTCAGTATAATTTGAAATTGAAATAGTCAACTTTTTCTTGCCCCTGTTTGATACACAAATCTGTCGTCGCCTGGAAACGATCAGGGCGAAAAATCATAACCAAAACTGCCATAACTTCCGTTGATGAATTTACCGAATCTTTTCATATTCAACCAGGTGCACTGTGCAGCACAGCACTGGGCATTCCAAGTTGCAAGGAAACTTTTGTTGGTTTAAGACAATGTTTTTCAGTCTATTTTCCCTCAAGCTTACTGGGGACGGATGATGATATTCCCTCAAACGGTAACGAAATATTTACGAGCTCGGTAAACAGATAAGTGATTTTCTGATTAACAGTCTTTAGATGCGTCCTACCCACGAATATTCCGACACAACGCCGAAAACCTAGCCTTGGTCGTAAGCCTTCGGGGTGTTTTTCACTGACCACATTCTCGTCGCATTTCAAATAACTACACATATTTTTGGCGTTGACCTATCCCCTAGCTATTTCGGCTTTGAAAAGTCTTTGCAAATTCCGCCATATCAGAGATTCAGTCGTAGTGCGGAGAACTGATTTAGGATAGATCCTTGTTACTAAGTTTAATCGACAGTGTGCAAACCTATCTGGCAGCTCCATGTCAGTTTTTCTTGTTATACACGATATACCGAATTCCGTCAGGGGCGTTTTAGTCATAGTAATCACATACCTTCATACTCATGAAGGGCGTTCACTATGGACTTCCTTCTACAAAAATTGCTCATGCTAACCTCCAGATTGGCTGAGATCAACACTGATTACTGACTTGATTCAACTGAAGTCGAAAGAACATATCCAGCCGAGTCACACGGTCGCTAACCACTGTTCAAAACAGTCAATGACGCACATTTTTTATCGACTGTCAAAAAAGTCTCACAGAAGTTGTGACCGCAGATGTCTCACTAACTGCCCTATATAGTTCAAAAGTCCAACCATTTATTACCATCTATACAACCATTGGATTCTGCACACGAAATATGTGGCTTTACCGGTAGAGGTAGGGCTGACGCGAGTATTTAACAGGAAGGTTACGAGTACGTATTTAAGAAAGGCAGTCAGTTCGAACTGCATTACATCTTTGAGAGAATCTCTTCTTTTTGCGAGTGCGTCTCTCATCGCTCACACCAGACGAGTTAAACTACTGTTCTGTGGCCACTGGTGAGCCACAGATCCTGCGGAATTTCGACCTCCGACTAGTCAGTAGCATATCAGGTGGTAACAGTAATGAAATCTGCTGGAGGTCGAGGTCTGCTGGCCAGCGTAACAATCACGGTTTTTCGATTTGAATGGTACTGCGGAATGGTGACTGCGCCTGATGCCCTACAAAATTTACCTTCGTTAACGTGTCATCAAATTTCATCCGACTGGATCAAGTGGTGCGTTCTGGTGGGGTGGGGTGGGGTGCATGTTCCCACACTGTTAACCGTTCCTATTCTCATCGTTATCCGTTTAAAGTTCAGTTCAAACCTTACTCACCTTCGGGTGGTGAATTTCTAATGCCCACCGTAAAGCGGATGCGGCACGGGATTAACAAAACAAATGAAGACGTCGAAGTTGAAGAAAGTTAAGTCATGTGTTTTAGTTCCGGATACTAGCAGGTTACGAATTACAAGCAAATAAGATAGAATGGAGTTATGCTCACAAAAATTGAAGGACGTTGCTCTGTATTCTGATGTGGTAGTGAATGATCAATATGCTCGCTACCGCAGAGCGAATCGATAATGAACCGAAGGAGAGCTACGTGTACGGACGTGTGGCATAAGTGACACAGCAAGCAGTCCGATGACTAATAGCGCATACCAAACAACGTCGTCTGCTGATGGCTAGCGTAGGGCAACCGGCAGATGTCTTCAGAAATAACGAAACGTACTCTCATTAAACACAGCGGCCGCTGGATGCGACTGATTTATAGCATCCGAACAGGTAAACGATATGCAGTATGTAGAGAGTCGGAGCCTGACGTGCTGCACCGCTGAAAGCCTCTGATTTGGGCTGCCACGCTATCGTCATCTAGAATTTATTCTGCAAGCATTTTGCTTTATTGCTTTCTTCTGTTTTGTTTTGAATTCCCTTTCACTTATTCGAATTTTTTGTCTGCTTAATATGAATTTCTGCAAAACACTTGCCCCAGCTATCTATATATTCGGGGATGTTAATTCTATAGTGGTGCTAGAAATGATAATCTGTGTCCTGGGCAAGTGTGACTACCAGAAAACCGTTGACATTTACCGTGGTTTCCTACTGTTCAGTTTAACTCAATTAAACTGAGAAAAATATCGGTTTCCATTTTGGTATGCTGCTGGCTTTTGAACTTCCCACGTGCACAAGCCGTCATCGGCGTAGCCGGGTATGATTGGAAAATTCGGAAACGAATTTAGACCCCCCATGCCTGGAGTGAACGGCATTCAATTGTCAACTCGAACAAACTTAAACAGGCCATAAGACATCTGGAAACGAATAAATCACCAATGCAGTGCTGGTTGGGTGGCTGAAGTTTGATGACAGTCTGAGAGACTACGTAATCAGCACGCAGTCTTTTCCATTAACGAAAGAAAAATTTGAGGAAACAGGAACGCCGGTACGAATGAAAGCATGCTGTTGGATACCCAGGAATGATGTAACGTGGACCAAGGAAATTACTCAACCTTAAAGAATAGAATGGAAGCCGCCACTGGTGACAGGTTCTACACGCCTGTACCAAGACCAATTGTGGGATAACAGCACACACTGGACAAAATAGGGTCTACTGTTGGACTGACCATCACGTAGAGACTGATAGCAGGAACCACATTCAAAAACACCGATATGGTGACGTAGTTAGAAAGTGAAGAGCGGTTCATATGGGTAAGTAAAGCATTCTGAAAGTTGGAAAAGATCTGAGAGTTGGTCTGGGCAGCCGACAATGATGTCGTTGACGTATTCGCAACGAAGTAAAGTAGGAGCATTGGGAGCTGGTTGGTATACCTGGACAACAAGAAGCAGACAGCTTCCCCATCGCCCAGAGTGGCGCGAAGCGATAACTTAGTTTCGTCAGATACCTTTCTCCCAACTAGTAAATTGATCATGGAAGATACTGAAGATTTCACAATCAGAGTGACTGTTTGGCAGACGTTTCAACAAATAAACTCGATCGAGGACTCCGGATGCTGTTACCTAGTAAAGGTATGGCAGTCTTAGCAAGCCAGAACATATCACCCACATTCAGTGTTTTCCCCATCCTGTTGAGCATCATTCTTTCAGGGGATTGGAACAGGAGGAATGCCAAGCCATTGAAGAAATTTCACGAGGAAGTCATGCTAGATGACTTTTATCAGCTAGGCATTTGACCTGTGGAAATGCATAAGCTATCTGCAAACGGGCCATGTTGCGCAGGCAAAGTATCCAATCTAATGAAAATGCACATTACATGATTTGAGCAAGAGTCAGAAACACGGATCTATTTCATGGGAAAGGTTCCAATGAAGACTTTCATTTCTGATTCGGTTGCAAGATAAAATTTAGATAAAAATAATAGAGAACCACGCCATGCAATCAAAGAGTTTTTAGTTTTGTAGATGTGGTTCTAAAATCCTTTTGTTGTTTTGTATTAGGTTCATTCTAAAGAGATGCCACTAATACGGTCCCTGTTGCATTGGATTGTCAGGCAGTCACTTCTGGCAAAGATCTCTGTCTCAGTATGCGAAGCATAAAGACGCAAACACTTGTATTCTCACTGGAATTTTGGTCCTATGAGCATAGCTGGTCTATGATAAAAGTTGAAAAGCTGTTACATACTTAGTGGGAATCAATAGCACTGTGCTTCCCACGAAAGTCCAAGCAGTTTCGAACCCGCGACCTCCTGGCTAGTATGTGAACATTTAATCGTTCGGCCACGACAGGCTGATCACTAATGTGATTAACCCATATGTAAACCGGATATAGTGCAACTAATCATTGAACCACACAACACCCGTTCAGATGATGTGACGAGTAACGACTTCCCAAATGAAAGATTTGCCCACTGTGTGGATAATTCTTACTTCTGAGCTACTAATTGTTTTTTTTTTTTGTTAATGTTAGGAGATTTTGACATTTTTGTGTTGTCCTTGTACTGTGTTCTGAGGCAGTACTGCCCGGTGATTGCGAACAGTTCCACCAGAGAAAGCGAGTTGCAGAGTACCGTTAGTGGAAATTTTGTTGGCGTCGGAGTGACCAAGCACGACATGCCAACCTAGGCTGAGTTTCTCTACTAAATATCATACGGTTGGAAACAGACCTTTTGAACGAATTTTTCAACGAATTCCCGGAGTTTGTTCGAATTGTGGTTGAGGGAGAAAAACAAGAAGATTTCAAATGTGTACTATTGTGGGATACGGGCTGAGCCTGAAACAGGCTAGATAAATAAAATCTGAGTTCACATGAACAGAAGAGAGCGTTACTCTGTAATTTTGAGAGGCAACTAGGGAGCAATGGTTTCGCTATTTTTGTAGGCTACAGCCTCTTACATCCAATCTCTAACGAGAAACCCAACGAAGCGGGTGCTATGGACACGGATTATGTGACTCCGGAGAGCTGGTCGTATTTGTGGCTAGTGGTGGTTTTGATAGAAAGGCAGTCACTTTGAAAGAGAGAACATGAGTAGAAGGAACGTTAGGTGAAGAGTACCATTTCGGGAAACATATGCTCTAATCTGAGTCTAGCCCATTACTCGTTTTCACTAATCAAGTGGATAGGATAGGTGAACCGACATTTTATATCCATAGTCAAATCAGTATGTCAGCTACGCAGACTAAAAACTATTAAACAAGCATTAACGTTTGATCCGATCCAAGTAGAACATTCTCTGAAGCTCCGATATATATGTAGAAAAGACCTGAATTATTGTTTATACTTATTCCCTGAAATGTACAGCAATTTACCAACGGAGTAACGTAACAAACACGATGTGAAGCTAATTGGTAAACGCATTGGGAAATTTTGGTGGTAATTTGGAGAGAATTTTCAAAACTATATGTCAAACCTCAGCAGTGAAACATGTTTTTTTCTGAAGATTTTCACTAAAATGTGGCTGAGGAATCGCAAACATTATACATTTGTAGCCCAAATCAGAAAAGTAACTTGAAAATCCCTATTGGATGGAAAACTAGCTGTTTTAGCCACTGTTATTACTTGTATTCTCTCTCACCAGCCATTCTCTTCACTCACCAAAACCAAATATGCGTCACGCACCCATTTCGAATACACCATTTTGCACGCCAGAACGCCTACTTGCCGCAATTCTTTGATCCCTTTTCCGGTTAATCTCAGTGTTCCGAGTATTAGCCTTGCGTCCTGCCTACTTGTGTGGAGCGTTCACTGACGGGTATTTCAGGTAAGTTGCCTAAATTATGTCGAAGCATTTAAGCATTTGCATCCGATGCCATCGTAAATTGTTCCGCTTCAAATTCGTTTTTGAACACATAGAGCCTTACCTGACTTGACTTAGCAGAATATTGTTACTGAATTCTGCTTTGCGTAGGTCATGAAAAAAGGGGAACACTAAAACGCCGGACGACTTTTATTGTACTATGCATGCGGATATACCTATGAAGGTAACCTCATCATCTCCGACATTGACTTGTTCAGCAGTCTCAGTACACAGAGGTCCGAAAAAGTAAATAATTTCTGTACCAATGTTGTTCAGTAACCAACGCGGCATTCCTTTGTTAGTAATATAAGAACGCTTGGAGGAAAAATCTGTGGGCAACGAAAAGCTGTAAGAACAATGCATTTGTCAAGTTCCTTAGAAGTGACACAGTACTACTCATTCTGGCGAAATTTTAACTCTCTTGGCCGTGCACTGTGCATTCATGGCGACCTCCTTTGCCAGTGTTACCTGCTGGGTTCCGAAACGCCTACTCCAGGTTTGGCGGTAGAATGTGGCAATAGCTTATCACGTCTAACCTATCACGGTCACGATGACACTGGACCTTATCGCTGCTTGACGATTTATGCAGTTAGGTTTTGGAGTCAAAGGCTTTGACAGAAGATACTAATCGTCCTCTTATCTGGGTCTGTGTGCCCAAGTAGAATCCCAGCCTACATAATACGGTTATTCCTCACGTACAAATAACCTCATTCCACATCAGCCGTCGCGTGGTGCAATCAACCTGGTCACCTTACTTGCTTCATACAGCAGGCCGGGTAAGTGAAGACAGGATATCACTGACATCTGTCTTTTTTCTCCTTCGCATAATCGTTGTTATCCCCCTCCTTACTCCATTTCTCCATAGGTCCACTCTTAAGGACTGTCAGATCCATTCGCCGCCAGTTGCAGCTAGGTGCAATACCTACGGTTGACTCGGTCGCCATGGCCGTAGACACTTCGAAATCATCCTTCAAAAGTAGTGGCCCAGTTCATTAGACATCATTTAACGTTGGAACTCTGAAAAAACCGAACAACTAGATTATTTTGGATGTACGCTGGACTCGCTTTCTGTTGATGTGTGGTCTCTGATTCAAGACCCAAGTAGGGTTGTTTTCGCTTCATTTAGTTTGCATACTCTTGGTGATCCAGAAGCTGATGCAGCTGATTCTGCTAGGGTTAGCATGCTGCGGGACGTACACACTTTGAACATACCGCTAAAAATTTAGCAAGTGATACACTAAACTTATCTCGGAATTTGTATTATCTGTGACAGTGATGTGACAAACTAAGTCAGCACATGAATCTCAAAAGCCGAACTTGTGTTTGCTAATTTGCGCCAATTATGACCTCAATAAGGCGTATCACTGGCTCCCAAGGAAAGCTTGTATCAGACTACAGTTTGGGCTGCATTGTTGTATGGCTGCGAGATTTGGCCACTTCGGGTGAAGTACCTGAGAGTTCTGTATGAATTTTAACCACTGATGCCTCAGACCTATGGATGGACTCGCCTGGAACCAGAAAAGCCGGAATGAGATAATCGGGAAACGGGTTTTTGATGGAGTAGTAGGTACTTTGCTCAAATAATGCACCCAGTACTGTGAACTAAGTTGACAAGGTCACGAGCTATTCACGCTGATTTACCGTCTGCCTAGAAGCGCGTTTTTTCCCTGCCGCATTCGGGGTGGCTGAAACTTAGAGGTGGACAGAATTTGACGTGGCAGAAGGGAATAGAGGGTGCTACGCAAAGTGCGTCCAAATCTGTCGACCGGTTGACCGGTGTCAGTGGCTTTCATGCACTCAGTTCCTATCCAGATTTTCTGGTTTAGTGTTGGAGGCGTGAGCACATCAGATGTTTGTTCTAGGTTATCCCTACGCCACCTTCCTGCACTGTTTCTTTCTTTCCCTCCTTATAAGGCCTAATTCAAGTGAATGCACATGGTTGTAGAGCAGTGAAACACCAGTGTTTTTAACGGATTATGACTGACTGTCATATCGTGCAGTGGTGTTCCTTGGGTTCCCGCAAACCTGATGGACCGAGTAAGTCAATCCGTGTCAGTGACTCATTTGGGGAGACTAGACTTTCGGTATTCGCTAACGCAGAACACCGCTTAGGTACGTCGGGTCGGATAGATCTTCGTAACCAGGGAGCTAGCAACCATCTGGTCTAGGCGGTTAAATCCCTTTCTTGTCTTGATTACATTCGATTCAATTCGGTTGAGTCAAATTTAGAAACTGTTTATGCACTCACGGTTGACATTTTACCGTATAAAATTACAACGATGTCAGGCAAATAAGCTTAAAACCTTTAAACAAGTAGGCAGATATAAACGATTTAACACCGAGCGTATAATTCGAGCAAGAATCATCAGCTATGGGGAATTCATCACTGAAGTATTATCAGCGGGTTACAGGACCACATAACGAAGGACTGAATTGTGCTTGATTTCAACACAAGCGAAAGACAGCCTGAATTTTATATTTAGAAATGGCATCACATAAAATGGCCTATAGTGGGTGGTGAGTACCTGGAAGAACTCTGAGTGAGCGTCATTGTGTTCCCTGACAGAAAACTCTATAAGAACAGCACTCAAAAAGTCACCGGATTTCAATGCGCTCTTCAGTGACCTGGAAACAAGGCGGGAACGCTTCTCAAGGATTCTTGGAAATAGGACAGGAGAACAGAACATCCAGCGTGAGAGGAGACATTCAGTTTTGAATCCCGGTGTAAGCTTGTATGGTGCAGATAACATTCTCAGTGCGAGTTGGCTAACGACTATAACAGTGCAGACAGCAGTCATTGGTGGGAACTTGATGAATATCAACGTATTGTGCTTTGCTGTGTCCCGCGTGTGAGCTTCGTAACTTCTAGTATATTGTTGAACTTTCACATATTATTAATAACTACACCCTGGGCTTAACCATACTAACTTACCCATCAAACCAATTTTGTCCCGGTCAATCAGACCACTTCAGTTCAGCGTTCATGACAGTAATCTTTCAATTTAATGGTCCACTGGTTTGTCTTGGTTACTGCATGGTGCATTTCTGTTGCGTTGTTCCCACTTGTGTGTGAAGAACGCGGCGGAATATTTAGAAAACTTAAAATTGAAACCATTTTCCTTCTGAAAACCCTGCCTTTTGGAGAGGTTGCAGTGAAACGAGAATGTGAATCTCTTCGACCAGAATAATTCCCTTTGGGTGACTTCCTCGTTTCAGAAGAGTACTTTGGAGATCACGCGAACAGTAGAAGGAAACCAACTCTCGAGTGGGAATGACTGAAGTTGATTAGGCAAGCATCTGTGTCACTTCCTCCTGCCCTTTCTAACATATAACATTGACAATACTATGAGTAGTGAGTAATAAGGAACCGACTGACAATGTTACCTTGGTAAGCTAAAATACATGCAAGAAACCACTAGTAAATGTAACCCGTCCGAGTCAGCCCAACGTGTAACCCGGTTAGATCTTGGTGAAGCGAAAATCACTACTTCTTGGAATTAGCCAATCGTTCCCGAATCAAGCTGGTGTTAAATGGAGACTCAGTTGACTGCCAGCTCTCTCGTTTATGCTATTCTCCAGCTGAATATGCCTCACAAAGGCCGACTGTTGTTTCAGTTGGAACAATATTGCAGATATCGAGGTACGGAGGGTAATTCAGCTGATATTACTTCAACTATCCTCTTAACGGATAGTAATTTGCAAATCAGTTCATAACTTCACTAAAGAACATTTTGGTATTCAAATAGCAAATAAGGTTCACGCAAACTCGGGAACTACGTGTATTGGATGAACCCCGAAGAGGGCGACAGCTGGCCATCATAGAGATTTACGCAAGTGGTGTCTGGTCAAGAATCCGTAATTCTGTTGTTAATCGGACAAGTTCAGCACAGGGTGAGCGTATTGACATTTTCCAGAGGGAATCTTAGTCGGAGATCACCGGTCACCATCATTGTCCAATATTCTACTACCCGCAAAATTTGCCACATTGTTCCGCGAGCCAACATGACACATTTGTATTACGATCAGGCTAAACTAGATCTGGTTAATTCAGATGCAAATTTATTTGGTAGGATTGCTGTATGTGAAGGCTGGTTAGACCATAGTGTCCTGCATCACACTTCCACTTTTCAGGAGATATAAAACCTAAAAATGACCGCTCAAAATCCCCAGGTAGCCGACTGACATTGTGAGTCTGGGCGCTTCAATCGCATTTCAAATTTTAACAATTTCTACCATACAAATGAGTGAATTACGCGTAAATTGCTTTGTTTTTTCCATACTCCGGACGTTCACCGGATGAAGCGAAATAAAAGCGAAACTGGCAGTGGAGATTCTGTGATCTTTGTGCACGTATCACATTCAGATGATATCGTAGCAGTTTTTGTTTCTTTCTGTTGGGTTAAGTGAATCTTCTACATGTCCATGACTGTATCTAGTGGTGACTTACCTGCCTGTGAATGGCAAAACCTAGTTTCACTTCTGTATAAAACTCAGCAACCTTATGAGTAGCACATTGCGTAAAATTACATGCATCGCGATATCTCGAATATCGTAGCAACTGGAACATAAGGCGGCCTGGTGCAGCACATTCAGTTGCATGGATACATCACAAACGAGACATTCAGCTGGGTTCCAGGTGAGTCTCTCGCAAAACCAAATTGATTTGCAAATGAGTGTATTTCTTGAAAACTCAGTTTGGTTCAAACTTCAATGTATTTGGGTAGCACCAATGACCACTATGAGTGTGCAGACGTTCGGTCTAGAAGTTAATATTGTGGAGCTCTTCTTCAAAATGGCCACTTATACAATTCCTGCAAGCCAAGTAGTTAGTCCTGAAATGGAAGCCCTGATCGGTTCAAACAAACCATCACTGAATCATCCTTCCAAACATGTGGCTTTGTATTTCGCGGAATATCCACTGGGATCAATGGCTGTTCAGAAAAAATATTCTGATTATTCACCAGTGGTCGAATATTTGTCCAACAATGTTAACAGCTGGTTTACTCAGACTAATTCCACCAAGGAGACAAACTGACCCAAGACGTGTGGTGCTGAGATCCTGTGAGTTGTAACTTTCTTTGAAGCAAAACTCTTTATATTGTCATGTCATTGGTAATAGTTATCATTTTATCAGCCATCTTGTATTCTGACTGCATATGTGCAAAACTCCGAAACGTTATAAAGGTAGTTCAAATGTGCTTGAAATAATCCATGCATTAGTAGAAGCAAAAATCACCGCTATAAGCGCCAATCAAATCATGTTTCATGCTCTAATCCCGTTTCCGTAAAAATGATTAACTGCCACCGAAGATGAACTTTTTAGGACCAAGAAGAACGAAAGTTCCTTGATGCATCCATTCTTCTCGGGCTTTTCAAATGTTGTCGTGGCACCTAACTGCGTTCTCCCCAGAATGGTGTTTGTTACGGTTGTTATCGCCGAAGCAAAATCTGTTTATCGAGAAGAATTCAGATCAAGTTCGGTTTGGTCGAGTCTCGAAGCGTATGGAGCATCCGGAGGTGAATTTTCAGAGTGAAAGATTACAGTAAGAGCATATAACAAGGAGCAATTTATCCAGATATTCTTGTCATTCGACTGAACTCTCGGTTTGCTAACTAGTTATAGATACCAAGCCCTCCGCGGATTAAGTCCGAAGAGATCCAGAGTGAACGTAGTAAACCGACCCGACAGAATGATAATTTTGTGATAATCTTTCGGGTCAATCCTCTGTCACGATAAACTTGTATTTATCGTCTCGTTACCACGGGCAACGATGAATCTGATTCGATGGGTTGCTGCACTCGACTGTTTTATAGTAGGCACACAGTGAACCTAGTTCATATGCCATTTCTGACATCCGAACTATTTGCTAGCCTCACGTGCAGACGTTATCCGTGGAGTTGAGGTTGTGGGCCTCAGAAAAGACTTGTTTTTTTACCTGAATAGCTTTTCAAGATTGTGAATCCTCAAGTTTCGTTCAGCACGAGAACTCAAACTTTGTGCATTTTATTGGAAACGAAACAAAACAGTAACGTGTCTCCTGGAATCAGCAATCCAATTTGAAATTGAGCTGGGTTATTCAGTAAATACTCAGGCTAAGAGTAGGTTGCTCATGGTAATAAAATACTTCTGAGACTATTTATTTTTCTTGACTAAATCTGCCCTTCTTCAACCTGAATTATTCCAAATTTAAGCAAGTACCATTCAAGGAACCCGTTTACTGAATTCCCGCTCAATTTGGACTTGATATGCATAGAATTTTTAAGTGATAGGTTTTCGGAAACTAATAACTCCACTTCGTTGCTCCGCTAGTTTACTTCTTTACTGTATGTGGTCGATGCTCAAGGAAGGACCCAAGATTACGTTTTCAGCACTTCTGCTATTGCTTACCAACAAGTGATTTCTGACAAGCAGTGTCGTATTTGATCTGTACCGCAAACCTTCCCTGTCCGTGGTGCATGTGACCAGGCATGGTCTAGTAAGCGATAAAATTCGCTCCTTTAAGGGTTTTCGTGAATACCATCGGGCCGAATATCTCTGGGTAGGTATCCACGAAAGCCAAGAGACTGCTAAACGAAAGATGCTAGGGACCGTGCGTTACCAGATAACGAGCACACTGGATACTAAACAGGCCACACTCCCAGCCTGAATCTGAGAGTTCCGAGATCTCTCACGTCTGAATCAAACGAACGTGCGGAACCCTCCTTGAATGGCTAGATGGCAGTTCAGCAGAGTCATTTTTTGTGGCATCCAACTTAAGGAAATCGATTTTTCACGATGATTGAGAGTACAATTTGGACAGTCCAGAAGGCCGAGTTAAGTAAGCTGAAAGAACAGGAGAGTCATAGCCACCGAAAATACAAAAGGCGATCTTTCATAGTTTGTGGTTCCACTTCTGTGATAGAGAACCGTCATATGGTTTAACTAAACAGGAAACTCACCCGCCTGTATCAAGTCCTGACACTAAAATACCAGTTCCTTCCGTTAACGTGTGAATAACAAATTGGAAGAACGTGGAGTTATGCACTCAACTGCAAACTAAGATAGTGCTACCAGGGTTACAAGTTCACATTCTTGTTCATAATGTTCTTCGAATGAATGTACTACACACGGGATCTTGTCGCGTTTCAGTGGGAAGGCTGTTCAAGACATCCAAGTAATTTATCTGATCTGACTGAACTTGGAAAGTTGGAGAGAATAATTAGACGAGACCGATAGGTGTTCTCCAGTAGTCCTCGTCAACCGTACAGGTGGGTGGAAGGAATAATATCTAAAAATGACAACTCTTTGTTGGTACTGTTTAATTATTGACATTGGCTATTTCCCCGTTTTCCTTGCTGGTCAGACTAGACTGCATACAGCTGCAGATCCGTTTAGAGCCTGCGTAGTGCTAGAGCTGGTCCTCCTTACCGTGAATGGAGTGAAGAAATAAATGCATGGTCAGATTCGAAGGCAAGGCGTTTTTTGACCTATCAAATATCATATAGAATGTCATATTTCATTGGGGAAGAAAAAGGGAATTGATTTCGAAAACGTTCTGCATCCTTTTAGCACCCACCATAAACTGTAGGAATTTTGTGCAAAACACGGATCATTATGAATTGAATTATGAGCACACAACAGAACAAGTCTGGCATTCATACAGTGCATTTTGTTAGTAACAGCATACTGTTTAGCTCTGCAGACTGTCACTCTGCAGATTGACGTACACTCCACCCACATATACATTCAGTCGAGTTGTGTAATCCGTCCAAACACAAGGATTTTCTGCCCCATACATACATACACGCACAACGTGGACGTCATTCTTCCGCGCGATTCATCTTCATCACCTTCCATTTCGACGTCACAGCCGATGGGCGTTTTCCTCAAGATCTACATCTTGTTTCTCACCGGCACTAGTGAGTCAACTCAGCTATGGACAGCCAACCACACGCTTGCGCATCCAGCCCCGAACACAAACCCTCTGCCGGGCTTAGTCACAAAACGTCCAAACACTTGGTCTACGGACTAGAAGCTGGCTCATCGCAACGAAGGAATCAGTAGTATCCAGGCCACATGTTGAGCTATGCTTTTTTCTCTTAGTACCCGTTAGTACCCAGTTGACTGTCAGACAAGGCGTCCAAGTGAAGTGATGGCAATAGTCTAGGGAATTGAGCATAATGTGACCCCCCTGACAGATCCAATTCGATTGGCCATAAGTTACCTATTCTTTTGAAAGTAGACTTGGTTACCAAGACAACCGGTAACATCGAGATAACTATTGTCTTTTACTGTCACGTGAAGGGTAGTCTTGTATGGGAAAACTTTACAACAGTTTCTTTCATGACGTTACAAACGGTTAAATTATAAAAAAAGTGGACCAAGGATGAAGTGTAAAAATCTTATTTCCTGTTATATGAAAGAACCTGAACTTCACCTAAAAAATTGCTTGCACAAAATATTCGTTGGGCACCAAGCGTGAGGAGCTAATTGAGAGAAAGATTCGACCAGATTCTCTTTGTTCAAAGCATTTCATTCGCTTCCCCGGCGTACAGCAGGTCTTGACAGGCACATGCTGTTAAAATGCTAAAATTTGCAAATCTATTTAGCTTAAAAACGATACTGTGTAGGAACAATAACAGTTTTTAGTGTTTTCATGCAGCAGCATTCACAGAATCTTGTACTACCGTAAACTTTAGACAGCTTTTGGTTTCGCGTCGCGTATCAGTGCCACTAACCTTGTGAGTCTGCACATGAACACCTGTTCCGAATTACCACGAGGGTGTTGAAAAAATTGGCTTCTAACCAGCTACTCTCATTTGTACAATAATTTCGTTTTAAAGGGAAACTCAACTGAAACCAGCTTAATCTCTCTTTTATGATGTTCCTCTTCAACTGAATGGGCTGCACAAGGGGGAGATTTCAGTAACTTTATGAGTTGTGCGTTACGTCTAGAAAATGAGTTCTTTGTATTTTCAACTGATGGTCAGACTAGTGGCCTTTCCGGGAGTTGGATATCCGAAAAGATGGAAGGTCGATTGATTTCTATGAACTCTTCACAGACCTGCTAAGGCATTCATCTTAGGGCGTGCCCTACAAATATGATAAGCTTGTTGCTATGTGTGTCCAAACCCCATCTGCCTCAGTGGATGAAGTTTTGGGGAACGCTTTTTTTTAGAAAGGATTGATCTTGATACCACGGGGTTGTGCACTACGATACTTTCGAAATGGGAAGCTTCGGTTCTTCGGCACCATTCTCGAGACACTAATAAATTGTGCTCCAGAAAGGCTTTAAATGGTCAATCTATATAGGCGTCCTATATGGTGGTAAACAGACAGAATTGGCACAGATCTGGTGACTGAACGGTCCGAAGAAGTAAACGGTTTCTTCCACTTCTAGTGGGATCTACTCGTTACTATTATTACTTGCAACCAACAGCATAGGAAACAGTGTCTTTTAGAAATCCAACTACTTTGTTACATTTGGTCTTCCCGGAATGACTAAAACAGTTAGGTTCTTGTTGTTAACCGTTACTAGGAGCAACCTGATCTGTCAGCAAGTGAATCCTGTAGTTTTGTATCTACATGAACGGACACAGGGATGAAACAAAAGGTCAAGTGAACCAATTATCATTGTTTTCTAACCAAGAGCTCGTGGAATAGTTTTGTGTGGTAGAACGGTGCAAATATTGTTTCCACGTAACCATGGATGTCACGTAACGAATCTCCTAGAAAAACACACCTATCCTTTTAGCAGGTAATTGGCGACAACATAATGTTTTTATACTCCCAGTTGCTCCCAGTGTTTTAAATAAACGGGCAGGAAAACATGATGTGAGGAGAACTTGAACCTGTTCTTGGGTGTATTCAACTGTGGCATAAGAAGGAGGAGTGCGTTTTGGGTCCAAGAAGTTTAGGTTTTGAGCAAACCCGAGAGCAAAAGCTCGCGTGGACTCCAAAAAAAAAGGTTGTCCAAATCTTGAAGGACATTTCACAAGATTCGCTCACAATTTTACCCTGTTTTGAACAGTGCCCTAAACTGACCGCATATTTCGTTCAGTAAGTTGTCCTAAACCAATGACTAGTGTTCATCCTGTTCCGATCACATTCTGACAAGAATTCAATTGAGAGCTCAGCTCTTTGGTGCGACTGTTCAGACAGGCAAACGACAAATGAGGTTAAATATGAACAGAATTCCCATCCACGTTACAATAACCTTTGACGCGTTTGTGGTGTGCAGCTTCCCTAGCTGTCGTATTCCAAACAGATTTTGTAGTTGACCGCTGGTACGTCGGACAGTGGAGTAGGTCTATTCATTCGTCTGCCTCCGAGAGTCTCTACTCGCTGAGTGCAGGAGTGTGTCATGATGAGCCTCGTTGGTAAAACTCTCAAACCAGAGTTTATTCTATTCCTGCATTCCTCACTGGTTGACCTCGGTGGTATTACTTTCCCTGAAATCGTCCGATTTCACATTCACACCACTCTCTTTTGATCAGTCCTACTTCCGTTCTGCTGCAACTACTCCGATAAGTCCAGACCAAAACGGAGAGGCACTGGGTTGGAGTTTCGTTAATATTAGAGCACATCAACAGTGCTTGTTCTTGACCGTGCTAAAGTTTTAACTCAGAACAGGTGACATGTGAGACAAGCTTGTTAGTATTACTCCACCAGTGCACATTTCGGGGTTACCTGAATTATCATGCCTGAACGGGAGAACGTCTTCACTGTGGAGCGATCTGAGAATTCGTCCCTCAAGGAGCGCTCGCTGAATTATCTTACAAGGATTCATCCACATGTATATTCCCTTATCACAATGGGTCGGTGGGTTGCAGATTGTGAGTGCATGTAAGCAAGCCAGAGTGGCTCCAATTTGCTCGTTTCTAAATTGCTTGTACTGCTAGAGAAACACCCCGCTTGTAGGTATGCTTCCATGTCAGTTTCGTTTTACTTGGCAGGCGTTGAATATCTTTGCGATTAAAACTGTCTCGCTAGAAAGTAGCGGTGTGCAGAAGCGAGGGTTATAGAAGCAGCTAATAAACAAATAAAGATACATACCAACCGTTTATCGACACTTTGTCTGAACATTTGGAGAGTTAAACATAATCACACAGATTGGACGCTCGCCGTTTGTTAGGGAATCCGCTCCCCTCTAAAGGAGTTATTCACATGCTGGGACAATTACAAGGGGGCCTTTTAGGGATAGATTGTATCAAGCACTTGAATATATGCAGATCAAACAGTTTAGACTTACAAACACCCCATATAAGAACGAAAACGAAGTTTCTCCGTAACTGCTGTTGTTGCTATCTGGTTTTTGAGCTGGGCCTACATACCACCCTTGAGAATATGATGCTGAAATGGTCAGCGCATTTCGCAAAAGTGACTCAATGGCGCGAGTAAAGAAGCCACAGTGGCTAGGACGTGGGGTAAAATATTCCCCTGCTGCATAAATCTTCCAATTTATTTTGGACATCTTTGCTTACCGTTTTGTATGGCAGGCATAGGTGTAACCTATCTTGGACCCAAATTCGAAAAGATCCTTGCCTAAGGGTGATCTTTTTGTGGAAGAATCGGTTTTCTCACAAAACAAGCATTAGTTAGAGGTGAACAGGCATTTGAGGAATAAATTAAATTTAAGGGGAGTATCAGCTGAATATTGAGCTGGACAGGAGTTCTCATTGACCCTGTAAGTATGAGGATGCAGAGTTTGTGAGCACATTCAGCTAAATAACTAATAATGTCCAACCGAGAACAAGCTGATTTCCTCCCAAAAGTAAATTACTTTTTTGAGTGAGAGTTTATCTTCGAATACATCGAGTTCGGTGTTCAACTACGTTATGGATTGGTATGAATGCGAAATGTCATCACCGTCATTGACAACACAATATCGTATTCGAGAACTGATGCTAGGCTGCCGTAGAGGAAGAAGGGAATCGTCATCAGTAGCATGTTTTCGCTTACCCAAACTGCTGTATGTAGCAAGTAAAGTGACCCGGCTGATGACACCACTTGACGGCAGGCGTGGTATGACAGTATTGTTGCCTATAGGAAGCATGTTTGTACGTAGGCTGAGATACTGCTAGGACGCGAAGATCCTGGCAGGAGGACCGTTAGTGTCTCCGACCGAAGCCTTTGGCTCAAAGGCTTTGTCGCAAAGCCGCGGTCTTTGGCAGGGAATACAGGCGCATTACGATATCCACAGAGCAAGTCGCCACACATGTTCCAACCGCCACCTTGAGCACCAGGATACTGCTCTTCAAACCTCTAAACATTGATCAGCCTGGCATGAGAAACTGTGACCATCGCAAGCCCTCCCCCCGGTATAGCTCGGTTTGTCATGAACGGCTCAGTCACACCCGGGTAAGGTCCAGTCTCTCCGTGACGGATGCGGAAAGTGGGCCCGCCTGACAAGCCCAACCATCGACAACCGACACTAGGTTCTTTGCATATCATGGGCTCTGGTTACCTCGCTGAGCTTCCCGTGCTTGTGGTAGCACAAGTGCTTACTATGTACACACTTTATCGTTTCTATGCTCCTAATGCAAATAAACGCAACCACCACAATCACAAAGTTTAATCATTTATTGAGGTCTCGTGTAGAAAGCTGCTGGTCAGCAGTGTGGCAACTCTATCGGCTGTGCGCAAATTAGAGCGGAAAACACTGTGGATTCAGTGGACGGTTTAGAACATCAGCTGTAAGTAAAATAGACGGACAGGTGCCTGTGGCTAATTGATAATCATAGCTAATCAATCACCTAAACTATAGTTTCAGTGTTTTTTTATGGGACGTTCTATCTTGCTGGTGCAGAAAATCTTGCCAGTTGCTACTTGTCGACCGAGTAGAAGCAGCCTCTATCCCATACTTTCTTACAAAAGTCAAGGTCAAACTAGCTTAACTATAAGATAAAGGTAACTTATTGTTTCTGTTTAGGCAACTTGGTGATAAAAGCCGCATAGGAAGCTTTGAAGCGTTTTGCGTCTCGTGCTGATACGTATGAGATTACCGTTGTATGTTGGGAAGTTTAAAGTAAAGATTAAACGAAACAACCTGATTTGGACTTCAACTTTGCGACAGAAATCGATATGTACGACGTTCCTACTAATTTCATCTTGACAAATGTTGTCCGCTTACAACATAGGTAAGACTATAATGTTCAGAAATGATGGAATAACAATCCAAACTATCTCTGAGAAGCGCATCCAAACCGTGAGGTAGAATTATTTCGATTATTTAACGCTGTCTGCATTGTAATGGTGTCAGATCCAAGAAGAACTATAGTGTCTGTTTACTGGATGTTCGTGAGCGAATGCCCTGGGATCATTTCGACCCCACAGACATTAGAGACTGGTAGTGAGTCTTCCATAATCGTATCAGTAACGAAGTTGAAGAGGAAAGTCTTGACACACTTGCTTGACAGCAGGTGATATAGTGAATTCAGGCGAGAGCTTCCAGTAGGCCTACACACGTCTTCGGGCGTTGGCGTACAGCACCTTAAGGAGGGTCAAGAATTTATGGAGGATATCTTTGCTCCATAGTGCTTTACTGCCGTAGTGTCCGACGGACCACAGATTCAAAGGCAGATTTCAGGGTAAGAAAGACCACAACTGTTGGTTACTGGAAGCAGTGTTGCTATTCCAGAATCTGACGGATGGTGAAAATTAGATGCATCATCTTGCAGGCACCCAGCTTCGTTTTCAGAAATCTTTCTCTCCATGTTCAGTCAACCTTAGGTAGATAAGACTCGACAGCACCTTCGATACCACTGCTATCAGAATAATGCCATTTCGGCCTTCGCACAGCGCTCGCGTACTCCTTTTTGAAGACATGAATAACTGTCTACGTGCACCATTCCGCAGACACTTTCTGTCAACTAGATATAACGCCAATGAGCTTTGTTGGATGGGTCATCAGGGATGCCGCCCCTTCTCTGGAGGGGGCTGGATACAGACCGTCCGGTTCCGCTGCCTTCTCACGTTTCAGTACCGATATTTCATATTTTATTTCTCCTTCCCACGGGCGATCAAGGTTTACATTACATTCGCCGGTGTGAATTGTCTCCGGAGGCTGTGTTGCAAGAGGCCAGCTAAAACGTTCTTCGAATTGTTCGGTCCATCCTTCCAGTCAGCGTTTTCGCCAGTGAATTAATCAGCCGTCTTTTTCACTTATCATTTCGCTGACCGTTGCTTACCTATGGCCATTCTATTGTACCAATTTGTACAGGGCACGGCTGCTCCCGGCAGCTAAAGTCTTCTCCATCTCCTGGACTTTCGATGTCCACCAGAGCCTTTGGTCTTTCCTGAAACTCTCCACTGTTTGGCGTCTGAGGGATTTGCATGCGCCGTCGTGCTTGTTGCCTGCTGGTATGTATTTCCTTAAATCAGTCAGCGCGAGTGATCTCGACGATATTTAGTGGTCACTCGGTCGTATCGGAGAAGTTGGACAGACAGCACTGAACGCGCCTGCGCAGCTCCTTTCGAATTTTGCCATGAATCATCCATATGGTCGCTACCAGTATAGGGTTGGTTTAGTGTAGAAAGCAGCTGAGCTTGCTCAGGTCGATATTGCTGAGCTATGGTAGTTCTCCGAAGATGGTGCATTGGCACGCTTCTTGCCAACTTTCGAGGGCCTGAAGGGATGTGAACCGTCAAGCGTGCTTGCACCATTGCGTAATCGGAATCAAGTTGCCTGCCCCAGAAGGAACAGTGGTCTTGAATTGTCCAGAGCCATCGAGCTTGATTGAGCTGGGTAACCGGACAGCACAAAGACGACTGCTCACAGGAATATAGTCCAGCAGAGCGCTTTCAGCTCCGAGGCTGGACACATGAATGAAAAAATCTGGAAGAGTTGAATTTTTCTTTGCTGTTTTGAGATAAATAACCACGCTTGCGTCTTGTATGCGTGCTTCAGGAACGCAGCATACGTCAATTTTAAAAAAGTATAAGGTTTCAGCGAGCATTGCCTATGTTCCAGTCTTACCTAGAGTACGGATGTTGAAAGCTCCTATGTAGAAAGGATCTCGTAGATTTAGCCAGGAGTTATTGTTGATGGGAGATGGGGTGCATTAAAACACTTTGATTAGACAATCAAATGACCCAGCAGCGTCTGCTTGTGTGGTGGGAAGGAGCTGGGGAGGGATATCGTTGGCGAATAACTGTATGGACTTAAAAGCCTGATACACAGTGCAGTGAAGGATGTAGGGTTTTGTTCCAAGACCCTATGTCTTGCCTCCAAGTCAAAAGTCTGAACAGTCCGAGGTAGCATGCAGTAGGGCTTTCTTTGGCGACCCCGCCCAGGGCCAATGGTTCCTTATTCTGACCTGCTCGGCTCGCCTTACCCTAGGGCTCAGAGAGTAACGCATTGCTGTCTCACTCTTAATGCACCTGTGCACAGCAGGTGCCTCTTGAGCAGCACCAAACCCTTTGATTTTAAAAGTATTTCGACCCTACTTAATAATGTGCCGGAGGTCACGGTCGACCGTTGAGCGATCGGAGTGTGTGGATTTTATGGCTGACCTTTTCTCACCCGTCCTTCCTCGGGAGAAGGCAGCATCGCTGCTTCCATAAATATGGACAGGCTGGTTGCCTTGGGGAAACACCTCACTTTCTTCACACTCCTATCGCAGAGGACAGTATGACTTTACCCTAGGCGGCCTCGTAGCACGACTAATCGTAATACGAGGTCTCGCTGCTCCCCTTTGTCCTTCCCGGCATGGTTGCACCTTATACAACGAAATCCTAGCCAGTGTAGTCCAATGCAACACCGAAGCCCGACCACAGCGTTAAGTTGACAGGTTTAGGTCTGGATATCCTATGGAAGCATGAAGGTCATTCTTCCTCAGCCAGGATTTCATTCTATGTAAATAAAACAACGCTCATACAACCTTTTGCCAAACACTCACAAGGATTTTCTTGTGTTATCCGCAATATGTAAGATTTTAGAATCGAAACTAGACGATCGGATGCTGCTTCCGCCATTTAGTTGGCCTCTAAGTTTTTGTGTTTTTAGGATCACTTTAATCACTCTTAGGGGACACTCGTTCCTTATTGTACGAGAAATCGCTGGCCGTTTTGAGCTGCCTGCCTATCACGGCTGATCATCCAGCAGGGTTCCCTCAAGTTTTGCGCTCATTCCTTGATGAGGCGTCTAGTCTGTATATGAAACCACCACGCACATAAAGATCGTCCTTTTTAAGGGCCACTTTTCAATCACTCGAACTTTTTCTGTTGAGACCGATACCAACTCCCCTACAAAGGCCTCCTCTAGCTAGACATTGCCGAAATATCTAACTAAGGCACTTCTAAAGAAATGGAGCATTTAAATAATCAATAATATGTGCCAATGATCTTGTTACACTATACAAAGACCTGCTCCAAGCACCCCAAAATTTTCCATTATTCTTGAGAGCATTCATTACCTACATTTGGCGTAGGTCAATATTTTCGGAGTAAAAGTCCGTCACCATCTCTAGTCACTTTCCATGAACTGCTCCAGTTAGCAGTGTACTCGAGGTATATGATGAGCTACAGTGACCTTCTGGCCTTAAAGCCAATTGTAACGATAAAACAGTTCCTATTTCCCCGTAGGTAAGACGCGTTCAGTTACCTGTGTACAGTATCGTTGTGGCACAGTTCCTTAGGACCGTAGTTGTTGGTTTGTCCGATGAGCTTGGACACCGGATTGCAATCTTTTCCACACTAGCTGAGGATACATTATCAACGCGCATTTGAGGGGGTTGTACTGCGACACACCGCGTGCATTCACAATCGCAGCGGTTGAACAGGCTTATGGACTTTGATGGTTTGTGCGGAGGGCGGTCTTGGGTGACAATAAAGGCGTAAAGCAGGATTAGTAGGCGGCATAAACAACCCGGTTTGTTAAAGAGGGAGTCCTATGAACAGCTGACAAATATCTGATCCAACGATGTGTGACCTTACCGCACTGTGCTCACAAACACTGAATTCGTTTTGAAACAGACGTTGATTATTTCAGAAAACATTTGGCTACCCATGAGTAACTAGATGCAATCCTATCGATCCTAGAGGCCGAGCTGATGATCCCTGAATCCAGAATTTGGATTGGACTAAAATACTAGGCCAGCTGCCAACACATCAGCTGTTATTCAGACTGGGACTAGGTTTCACATAGCACAATAACAGAATATAGGTCTTTGTGTCGAAGAATTCTCCTGATCACTAAATGCTTGACATTGACATTTAAATCTGTATTTTTCTTTGTGGAATGAACATTACACAACTTCCCGTTAGCGTGCTTTGCATTCCTTCAGTTTTGTATAACCTGTCTTTGTTTCTGCTTCCAGATTTACTGAGAAACTAACAGTTTTCTCCCCAGAATTCTAAAGGTATTTCGGTATCCCTAGATTTTCGCCTATGAAATACAGACAGACCTAAATTCTTCCAACAGTTCTAAGAAATTAGTTTTTTTAAAATATTTTTCCAAACTTCAATATCAACTGTCGAACCTTTTCAGTGTTTCATTCCCCTTAAGTGAAACGGTCACTTTTTCCTGAGATATCTGGTTGTTGGTTTGGCTGCAGTTTAGCCTGCTGAATTTTTTCGTTTTTCTAAAGTGCGGTAGAGTTTAAACTGCAAACCGTTTGTTTTCTGGTTTTATTCGTGAAGACGTTTTTTCAAGGGCATTGGTTTATTAAACAAACTACTTTCGGAGACAAACTAAAAGAGTTTCATCATTTGTAGCTGATCCCAACACGTTGTCTTCCGTGTTTTATTAAAGAAATAGAAGATAAATCCTCTCAAATGAATATGAAGTATGGATGAAGAATGAAACGCAATCAGTCAAAGAGAAACAAGCAGAAACTAAGCTAATAGACTGTTAGTAGGAAACTGCCAAAGGTCACACGGTAGTAAGTAATCTATGGAGTCAAGCTCAGTGAAGGTTCAGTGGATTAATCATTTAACGGAAAAAGTCACCCGAGGAATTACAACACGATGCACACGGATTGCTCTCGCTGGGTTAGTGTGAACCTACTGCAGCGCGTACACTCATATTCATAGTCAAAGTGTGAATGTGGTTCTGTTCAATTTCCATTCCCAATAGATAAAACCTACCTTCATGATCTTTTCAGTCTATAAATGCTTCGTCAGAAAACTCCGTTCGGTGAAACGGTAAAGGAATTGAGTAGATCTGCCATCTATTAATTGACGACTTTAGTGTGTTTGGAACTATGGACAGCGTCGTAGGTGTTATTCGCAGCGACTTTGACGGTTACTGGTTGACTAAATAACTAGTAGATACAACAAACGGTCATAAGTAAAATGGGGATGTCTAGTCTGCAGTAATGATAACTGAGACAGAAATTCAACAATCAAGGTTTGAGGCGCTGAAAGAAGAAATGATGCTGAATGTGACTGAAATTCGTAAAATATCCTTCCTGATTTTCCAAAACTCAAAAAGGCAGTTTAACTGACGCAGGATACAGAAGTTGGCAAAACTGGTAGAATAGCTCGTGATTATCAGTATGTCGGTCTCTAAAGGCTTCAAGGTCCCCTAATTTTGACAGTCTGATGCACAGTTGTGTTTGTCTAAAGCGTTAATACAAAGCCGTACAATGTGTTGAGTTGCTAGGATAACCATTGTAAAAGTTTAGGATGACTTTGCTGAACCAAGTGCAGTGGATGTGGATGTGAGTTTTTGTAGATAGCTCACTGGCTTAGGCGTGAACGTACTGGCCGGAAGATCCGTGGTTCGAACCCAACCTCTGCAGCTTGACTGGGCTTGGGTGACCTGGCAGTATCACAGCCCTCGTGCTTCCTTCGAGTCGCTTGACAACTAGGCACGAAAGGAGTGTTGCGTATGAACGAAAGAAAGGACGAAAGTCTATGGCAGCCAGACTATGGTGCTCCACTTCTTATGTATGACCGCTTGAGTGTATCTATCTGGTTTAGCTTCAAACGATAATTCTTGCAGGTTTATTTAACAAGTGGCGTCACGTGACTGCCTCACTAATATGATCCTGTTTACTCGTCTGATGTCGACTTAGCTACACCAGTAATCTGGGGTAAACTGACCCGAAGCATTCGCCTCTAGTAGAAGTCCTTCAGTTTTAAACCGGCTATTAGCTGACACAGTGATAGGATAAACTTTTCTCGTAGAAGTATACTCTACTGTATTGTACTCTGTGGGCAGTAATTTGGTTGTGTTACATCGTCAATACCTATAAAAGCAAATCACATTTATATATTCCCGCTTTTCGTTTTAGCCCGGAGGGCAATTTGCCTGCTCATAGCTATATACCGTCGGCAAATACTACCGTCTGGAACATCAACCTAGATGGAGTAGCAACCAGTATGGCTTTCTGTAAGTCACTTAGCCCGTCTAAAGTTTTATTCTCTATGCTCTGAAGTAAGATAAATGGGACTCTGAGTGGGTGGCAAAATTTGCACTTTGAACTGGTTTCATTCGTTTGTCAGATGGTGGGACCACGACCAAAGATAAGCGAGTAATCTGCCGCAGTGTTCTGGAACCAATAACCTTCAATTTATCTCAGCCACTTGTGATAATGATCCATTTTGAGACCTGGGACGATTCATTTTTGAACCATAATCATATCGTACACTTTGTCTGGCCTGTTCGCCAGAGGCTTGCAGCGGTCTCGTCATATTCCATATTTCTAGACTACCATCTTTGACTTCTGTAGAAAAACAATCTATTTTATTATCCATTTTGCTCCGCAAATTGTAGCCAATAGCATAATTTAGCGCGAAGAAACCCGCTAATTGTGTCTAACCAACCAGAAGAATGGAGCCGATGAACATCTGGTGCTCTTAAGCCACCATCTACAAAGTCGTCTTTCACGTTCGTACGCTTGCTGAAGTCTGCCAAGTATTAAAACTCGTTCTCATTCCCGATATTCTTAGATCAACGAAACTCTTGTCTGGAAATTGCTCTGAATTCTTCGTAACAGCCTTCGTTATATCAGTGTTCCAGCCTGTTCATTTACTACCACCTCTGCGCCCCACTTTTATCTTGTACTAAGACTGTACACGATACCGAGACTAAAGAATACAAAAGTTTTTTGAATGAACATTCCGTGTGCCAACTCGACACCAGTTTTTCCTTTTCACAGTTGAACACTTCCAGATTTTATGTAGATTTTCTACCTGTGGTTTTTGTCTCGTATTTGCAAGGCCAGCCTATTAGTTGTGATCTATTCTAAATTTTCAGGCGAACGGCTACAGATTTTCTGTGGCTATCCTCGTCCCGATAATAACGGCAGTATTAATAATATTAATGATGATGATAATAAATACCCATTCATGAATATCAAAAGTGACCCATCCAAACAGAACTTGTACATTCTGGCAAAATCTCCAGCACTAACGGTGATTTCCAATCATATCTGTGAACATTATACGTCCTTGACTATGAGGCCTTATGTACTGAGTTAAAAACCAAATACAGAGCTAAATTCATTTTCTGTTTGCTGTTGAGACGCGGATGTCATTGTCAGCGGTTCCTTCAGTCATATCCAGTCTACTAAAAATGCGCACAGACTGACATCCACTAGTGTGCACATCGAGGTACGTTTAACCGCCCGATGAAGACTTGAGGCGTTAGCCGGATGGCTAGCTTCGCCAGGCATCTGCCGCTATTTTTTTCACATGTAGTCATATAGTTGAATCTTCCAAGTAAATCTCTTTCAACTTTTAAATTTTACATGTTACTACCTCCTCTTGCACATGAGATATCGATTTGCCCGTTGGCAAGTTTTCCTTCCATGATGCTCGAGCTCCGCCTCTCGGATTTCATCCACATTAGTCCTGTGGTTTATTTGTCATGACATTGTCGGACCTAGGTACCCCCGAGTCATATCACTCACAGTTTCAAACTGCGCTCTTGTTGTCGTTCACCTCTGGTGTACAGTGAGGACACCACATGATTCCACTATAGACGAAATCGTTATTGTGTTGGCTGACAGAGGATTTTAGTGTAAACCGACGCTATCGTTTGCACCGACCGCAATAAGATGGTTACCGCACAATGAAAATAGTGATTGCTCCGTTCATTGTACAAAGCAGGGAATGCGTAGATGGTTCAGTAAGTGGGTTCACCCGAAATAACGATAAAGTGATCAGAGTGTAATCATACGGTGTCCGACCATAGAAACTACGTTATTGGCTAGGGTGTCTCGATTGTATTCGGCGTGGTAACTGCGAGAACCGCCAGAACAATGCTCACCAGTTCCTTTCACCACTGCACCGAGTGCACAATGATCGCCCCTTCTCGCTCCCGTAACTTTGCCCTCACATTAAGCTGGGTCATGTCACGCAAGCAGGCAAAACCAACCACCATGAAGCCACAACGTCTTGCTATTCAGGGCTTAGAACGCTGTAACCCCACCGCATTCTCAAAGCCCGATTATTTCACTGCTTTCCGGTCATGCAGCCGCACGCCACGCTCGCTCAAAGTACGTACGCACGTATCTAGATTTGATGCACGCATCACTATTTGTGTGACCGAAATGAGCAAATCACCAGCTCGATTAGTCGTGACGACAACGCAGGTGCAATTGTCAGATGGACAGGCGTTCACGGCATGTCGGTTCGTCTCAGGGGTGTAGTGTTGGTCCTGTACAAACGTGTCAGGAAGCGTCCATACACGAAAAGTACATGTGCAGAGCACGACGCGTCTCTAAGGTCGCCATCGGTATCGCACGTTCCGGATAGCAGGTGCGTGGGCGGAGCTTACCAAACACGGCTTAGCAGTATGCGACCAGCGAAGTCGGTGTGAAGTGTTCACGGCAGGAACGTGCCCACTGCCTGGACAGAACAAACAAAGCAAATGACCATATTTGGCCATTCATCCACCCTATATACTTACGCACTAGCTCTGTGTATTTTGACCTGTTCTGACAATACAGCTGTGTTCAGGGCTTTCCTGTCTCCTCCTTAGCGCGTGGTCTGGCGCGGCCATTTCAAGTGTAACTAATGGGCGGCCACCCACGATACAGCAAAACGATATGATGATTTAGCGGTGTGGGCGAACGGACAAACGTGGTTAGCGAAAGCGACGCAAATTCATCAACCAAACGATCAATGGCTACCGGTGCTCTTTATGGGCATTCAGAAGGCGACAGCGGACTGGCAGCTTTTCCTATGACACCAGCGGAAAGGAAAGTTTCAGTTGAAGCTGCAAACGTTTGCAATCAGCATGAATCGAACCTTTCTGATTGCAATTCCAAGGGTGAATTAATGAGACAGTGGTAACTTGGAGTTTGAATTCTCTACAGTACAGACTGATAGGCTTCTCTCCATCAGACAGTTTGTTGTACAGCCATGGAGCGTGAGTCGCGGTACAGTGGTTCCCACCGCTATACTCTCGTTCACCGAAAATGGGGAAATTGATGGGTTGAAGGTGGACGCAACGATGGACGCAACGATGACAGTTTGATGAAGCTTTTGCATGACTATTTCACTTCGAAATAAGCTTTTACTAACGAGAACTACCAATTTACGGTAAATCTATGACCTCTCGTTAATCCAGACTCATTGCGTTGTGTGCTGTCTTCAAGCGTTCTTGTTTAATTTAATTACTTTGGGCTGCATTTGCACCAACTTTAGTACCCAATTTTACGTTCAGAAAGTCTGTATAGTCGGAGGGAGTTGGTAGGACAGGGTTTTGACCGTCCACCAACATAGTACAAAGTTCAGGGCACTTTCTCACTATCGAGCTCACTACGACACTTCTGGAAATCTCGCTGTACTTGATGACGTGTTTCAGTGACCTAATAATGGCAGAGTGACCAGTCCCCGGAAGACCAGAGAGTAAAACAGGTGTACACTAAATCCAGCAGGGAATAATAAGTATTTTTGAATAAGATTTGATCGAACGGATAGCTTGAGGATGGTATAAGCCGGCTGGGGTAAGCACAAGGTCTTGTACGATAAACCTTATCTATTGTAAACGACTGTATGCTGCAAACGTGATTTTGACCACGGTTAACCGTAGACGGAGAGAAGAAAATCTTGAAAAATGAGGAAAAGTGGTACGTTATCAGGACCACATCACAAGTCAAATCCATGCCGTGGGCTTCTTAACAAGCACAATTTCATCATTATACTTACCCCGGAAGGAAGTCTCAGGAAGGGATAGGCCACGTAAATCAGGTTCGGGTAGCAAAATAGTCGTGCAAAAGCTTGGACAAACATTCCAAAGTGCATCCATCAGCAGAGACGCATGATTGCATTCCGTAGCCTTGGTGATGGCACAACAACACCAAGACGCTAGCCTGACTAGCTAGGTTGTTCAGGTTTTAGTAGGGTACTGGATTTCCCCGCGATAAACTACCATAACAATGTTCTCCGGGAAATGTATATCATCGCACCATCTAGGTGGGAATGGACAGCCAGACGGTAAACCGGCAGTCAGATGTCCACTGGTACTATCTCCCGGCAGATTTCGTTGATTAGAAATAAGAACAGGCTCAACTTGGGCAGACGTTCGCTAGAAATGAGGAAGCCTATCCCGGGAGTTCATTGGTAACTCCGAAGTGGATTACAGTGAGTACGCTGGTGACCGATAGGTCAGATTGTACTCGGGTATGTGCGCCACGAATAGCACACAACCAAGGGGATGTGATTGCAATCGACGTTATACAACTGTTCCAAATGATGGAGTTGTGTCCGGACATTGAGATGCATCGAGCTTCGGCATTCCTGAAGCTTGCGCAGACAGTAGTAAGCCAGTCCATTTAGCACAATGCCAGATTTTCCGAAGATTCCAAACCCAGATGACAACTGTTCAGGCTTACCTGAAATCTGTCACAGCAGCCGTTTGGATTTCGTTATTCAACTGACCGTAAATAATTCATTTCGGGGAATGTAAATCAAGGCATATTCAGTTCTGTTGATCATGGATCCCTTGATGACTTTGGTGTTCGAGTTCCGGCTGTGCACTTATTCAAAGTAACCTGAGCAAGGTACATGCACTCTGCTGTACCGTCGGCATACCGTCCATATTTTGCTGTCACGCAATAGTAAAGAAAGGAACACAACTCAGTATACTGTTAATTTGTATCAGGGTGCCTCCTCCAAACGCGTTTTTAAATAGGTGAACGAACATAACACGTCTCGGAAATCCGAGGATATAGTTCATTATCGATGGTCAGGGTGTTACCCAAGTAGCGTGAATTTTCACAGCAGTCATTAGGTTGAATGCAATGCAGACTGACCAAAACAGGTTTTTTTAAGAAACATTCATATTTAGGCCAAATCCGGAGACCGCCAAGGCAAAGAGTGCGCTTATTCGTTGCAATTACACTTCGGAATGTGCAAGCCAATTGCTAAAAGCAGCAAATGTTCGGGTCATGCTGCTTCGATTTTGACGCAATTTCCTACACAATGCTGAACTATTACTCCATCTTCAGAATCCCGCTTTTACTTAAATCATAGTCACGTATAACTTCAGCAAAATACAAACTCTCTTCGCCCCCGCGCAAATTTCGAACTCAGGAATAATAGTTTCAAGGGGATGTACTGCGAACCCCATAACAGAATGAAGGATTTGACAACTGTGGCAGTTTTTTCGAGACATGGGCTACTGGGGCGCACTCTAGAGCGCCCCTCTGAGTCAAAGGCTTTCGTAAGGTGTACGAACAGGACGGAAAAGCCATGGTTCATTTCTGGGCCTTTTCCATGCAACTGACGTGCTGCAGTGAACCGTACTGAGATTTCCATAAATCACGGCATCGTACTGATGACAGGAAGAAACGAATAAGATATGTCATTGTCACGTGTCCTATAAGTGAAGCCAATCTGCACAGTTGTTTCATCCGTTTCATACTCATACGAAAACCACGCCACCTGGTCACGGATTAACCCGATTCCCGAAATCTCGATTGAAAATTACTAGGTCTCTTCACACTATCATCAAACTATAAGTAGTTCAGCGGAAGAACAATTTCACAAGGTGAATGAAAATGTGGGAGGTCGTCACTCAAATAGCCAGTCCCCACGTGTGACGAAGTGATATTGATCCCGTGACTGCAGGATGAGTGGCGCTACATCAAGTCTAAGTGCGAGTCAAGCACACTGCTGACCAGCCGCTCTTGGCCGAACGGTTAATTGTTCAAACTATCAGACGGGAGGTCGAGGATTCGAGAGTCCCTGGAATTCCATGAGAAACACTGCTCATGATTCTCAATAAGGATGAAACAATTCTACAGTGCTTCTTTGCTTTACAGCCTAGATTAGCGTCACCTACAGGACGAAATATCCATTGAGAATTTCAAAATCTCACGCTCATCATTGGTTAAATAATTGCTTTTCTATTTGTAGCTCAATAACTCGGTGGTTTCACAATTTTTTAAAGACAAATTATCCACCCGCTTTGGCGGTTCTTTTAGAAAAAATAAGTCCTAGTTTGTTCCTGAAAATCTGAAGAAATGAGCCAGAACTGCAGGACAAAGGCCCATAATCTGCAAGCAAGCCATCACTCCCTTAATTGTCAAAATAGTCCCATTCGTGCAGGATGTTCTGCCGGCTCCTTAACCTTGCCACTTTGAAAACATTAACTTTTGGAGTATACAGACAATTCCGTTGTGAATTGGAAAGTAATTAAACTAGACAAGATTAATGGATACAACGATTTCACTGACCCGCCTGAAAGTGGAATCTAGTATGATGGGTCCTTTTTTCTCCCAGTTCCGCTGATGGGTTTATCGATTGTGTTTAAGAGCTGCTTCAGTCACACAATGACAAAACCCATCGACCGCCATATTCGTATGGCTGTGAAGTGTAATTTTGGACTAGAATTCACCCATTGGTTACTGCATTTACTTCTCGGCTAATCCCAGCGCCAAGTTTCACGGTCGAATTTCGAACCTATTGGAGGAGACTTCGTCAGTGCGGGGTTTGGTGGGGACGGAGGAGGAAGGAGACTGATCAGCTCTGGGCTAGAGGATGGAATACTGACATTACCAAGTTTGTTTTTATCATTCCATATAGCCTGAATTGATCACACTTACTCTTAAAGTCCGGTGAAACTTCAAACCCGTGGCATGGTAATCGCAAGTTCCTCTATGGGGATAGATAGCGTTCAGCATAGTCTGTCTACACGGGTGTAGTCGGGGTTCTTGAGGAAATAAGAGCGAAATAGTGTTATTTACATACGCATTTGGTTTGTTTTTGGTAGACTTATGTGAATCCAGCTGAAACTCTTGTTTACGGTGGTTGTCTTCAACTAAAGGAACTGCGCCAGGTACCTCATGTTTTGCAATACACTGCATAAACTGAAACATGAGGTAGCCTAGTGCAGCACATTCAGTTGAAGAGGACCCTCATAAAGGAGAGATTGAACCGAGTATCCCGTCAAAACCAAATTCGTACGCAAATGAGATTATTTGACGGATTCAATACAATCCGAGTTCAAGTAGAACATAAGGTTGAGGGGAACTTGGGGACTGCGCCTACCTGATGAGCCCCAACAAAAGCGGGACCGACCGGGGGCTGTCGAAGAGTTTTCAGCAATCTTATGAGTAGCGTGTTTGTTCTTAACAAACAGCTAGTTTGAAGTAGATTGACACCAAGTTCCGTTGTATTTTCCGGTACTCCGGTACTATGACCATGTTGACAGGATTAAGGTTTAGCGTTTGATTGACTAAAGTGTGATCACCATCTGGACGTTTTTTAATCAGATGGTCTCTCCCTCCTTGCTGCAAAGTTGTTATGTTTGCGGTACTGACAGTGAAGTTGACACTTGTACGTCGTTGTATTCCGACGCTGTACGGATGTTGTCCAATCAGTTTTATGTCATGTTAGAACATCCACTCCCAACTACATAACCGATACTTCTGACTTTATTTCCACATCCATACAGGCAAGGATAGCGGGACTTTGTGGGTGAACGACTCGCAGATTCCGACCCAAGTAAGCTTTTTTGTGTAAATAAAAGAATAATCAATTCTCTAAGAGTGACTGATATCACTGGGAAAAGGTGAGCTAATGGAGTAGTGGCTATGTGACTATGTGAAGGTATTCACCTCTGGTGGGTTCTCAAAACAGCGGAAATCAAACCCAGTGCTTTCTTGCTGACTAGAATCAGCATACCAGGTCTACTGGAGGAATATATGAGCTAGCCTGATGCGCATGCTAAGATGAAGGCCTTATTCCTGTATACGACAAGGCACCCAGGCTAACAGACGTATCTATCCGGTTAATATGCCCACTATTTATTCGCTTGTACACCCCCAATTCTCACTAAGACACAATGAGGTCCTTCTTATGAGTTTTGATGAAATTTTTAGGATAGACTGACTGCACTTTTACAAAAGCTTGGTGAACATTTATCGCTGAAATCCTACCATAACCCTATCTTTTTGCTGCCCTGAGAATGTTGACTTTACCATAGTAAACTACGTACCACGGACCACAGATCAATTCGATCTGTCCAGTGAGGTTTCTTGTCAGAGTGTTAACTGAACATTGTTCACATTTTGTAGAACCACGTCGAATAGAACGGTTTAAAATGGATCGCTTCATTTGAATTAGTCATCTAGTCATATTCCAACATGGAAACTCGCAATAACTCGAGGACATTCGCTTCGACATGGGCTGTTCACCCAGATTATCAGCGACACAAGTGATCCTTCATCGGAGCACAGAGCACTTTATGGTGTTCGCATTGAACACCTAAAAATTTAAACCAACCACCGTTGATCACATGCTCATCGGTACATCTCATAAATTTTTTTCTGTGAACATTCATGCACTTGAGGAGCTGTGTTTGCGAGCTCATCAGGAACTATTAGAAATGCTGACCGAATGAAACCAGTTGAGCCACATCCAGCTTTCAAATTACAAAGAAAACAGATAGTACGGCAAAAGACGTTGGAGTTTTCTGGCCTCTGAAAAATGGTGCGTGTTAGATCGGTGTTCCCAGAACCCTCCGTCCTTATAACGGCAATCCGGTGTTAATTTTTGAGTTCGGGACAAATTGTTCCGTCTGGGGAGGAGGCTTTTGTTCAACGGGGGGAGAGCCTAGGAAGTTATCACAATGTACTTGGCTCTACACCGCACAGCTTTCGTCTCTTTTAACCCTAAATGGAAAGCTGAGGTTAGGTGACTCAAGAAAATATCTATTACACCGCGAGTTTGTCCAGCTTTTGCACGTTTCACAAAGGATAGTTTGAAGGTTCATCTTATCTGATATGACAACTCAGCATTCAGCCTTTAGGGGCAGATTGGTTTACACAAATATGATTTTGCTGATGGATTCTCGTCAGACTCTTGCCGAAACATGCGAGATTACGCTTCTAAGCAAAGTATCATGTAATAACTAAAACTTTGTGAACATATACATTTTTGTCATAATCTGCTAAAAGCACATGTCTGGAGGATGAGGGTTGAAGCAAGAAATAAGGAGAAAGAACAAACTTCACCCAACTTGAAGGACAACGTAAGCTATCTTGAATGACTTGTTTTCTGGAATACTGATAATGCATTCGTTTTACGGTTCCGGCTGCCTCCTGATTTCATGCGTAAATAACTTGGTTGGTCAGAAATCAAAGTTAATAGATTTCTGGTAGATTTTGGTTTCATCTGATTGCTCCTGACTAATGTTTCTCACTCCAATGTGCAGTCCATCTTTGTAGGCCCAAAGTGATTATTCCGGATAGTGAGTGTTCTCAGGAACGGCCAAAGTTGAGCAGTTTTTGAAAGCTTACTCTTTTCAGAAATAACTGCTTTGAGCCGGACATATGTGGCATTCTTCTGCATAGCTGGAGTAGATATCAGCTGATATGAAAAAAATACAATGAGGAGTTTTAGTAATTCAGCTGAAATAAAACTGCACATCGTCACTGCTTAGCACACGTAACAGCAGAAAACAACAATTTTGTCGTCACTTGCTGTGTTAAGTGGATTTGAAAATATTTCTATTTAACACCTGTTAAGTAAGACAAAACACTCACTGGACAAGCGAACACCCTTAAAGTACAGTTTTGCACCGCCGGTCATAATTTATGCTGTTGGCTGCCTTACACTGCAGTTCCCCGTTGACCCCTACACAACTTAGCTCGTCGTTGGACCTCGTGAGAACTGAGGCTTACTGCGACATGTCTATCAACAGAACCAAGCAAAAAACACCTCATCAATATCCTCTTCCACAGTTTTCGGAGTAGCTTTAAATAGGGTCGATTAGAGCGAAGTCCCGAGAGGGCCTGCGCAAAACGGCTCATGTAACGCGGTTTATTTCAGCATTCTGTCATAGGAGGTGAGCAGAAAGTGCGCTGTTTAATCACACAGAATGATTTTAATACACCTTAATGCAATTACGTGCATTATCAGCCCTCTGGGCTATTTAATTTCAGTTGCCAAAATTCAACCACGATAGCCCGACTCGTACTGATTCGGGGGCATTTGTGGCATTGTTTGCGTTGAGATTAACGGTTTTCCCGTAGATATATCAGGAATGCCGACCCGAATGAGCATCTATATTCGTAGTTTTGAGCACATATGCACATTAAATATCCTCAATTCGAATGAACAGACCATCCTCTTCTTGAAAGCATCTTCCTTGTGAGGCAAGTGAATCAAGTAGACTTCGGACAGATGGACATCATGTTGCCTTGGACACACGCTATTTTCAGATAAAAATTCCCTGGGAAGTAACACTCTACTTATTCTTCAGTCCTTATGGTTCTTTTGCATGCGCAAATGAATTATCGAACAATCCGTCAAACACAATCCAGGATCTTCCTTGTTCTGAACTTAACTCAGCCTGCTGGTTATCTTTCGAACAAGCTTTTGTGTATTGCAACATTCTCAGTACTAATCTGAGGTCATCTGTCGTCACTTTGTAGCCTACACTATTCTCCACTGTTCTTCGGTCTGTATCCTCATTGGTGCCCCGTACTTTACCTCACGAACACTATCCGAGTTGATATTAGTAGTTGTCTCAGGGCGAAGACCTGTAAATGGTGTAAGAACTCATTCAAGATGACTCAGTGGTTAGGGTGCGAACTTGCTGACCAGAATGTTCGCGGTTCGAACCAAACCTTAGCATCTCGGCTGGTTCTGTCTAGCTTTGGGCAACGTGGCAGTATCTCAGCCCTCGTGCTTCCTTCAGGGGTGCACGTTAAATCTGCCCCCCAAAGGAGTTTACAGCTGAATGATTTTCACCACCATATTGTTACAAATTCACCCACCGGTCTACACAAAATTTCGTAGTCATTAAAATGAAAACACGCTACTTTTGAAACACTCTACCTGTATGTTCCATGGATCTTGTGATTTGTATGTCGATCAGCCAAGTTGATATGATGACCATTTTTGACGATCTGATGCCCAAACCTATAACACGTTATTTTCCCTTGGTTTTATAGGAGCGGACAATCGATAAAACCATTCAACACGAGTTTATTCTTGCCGATCACAAGGCTCAACTTACCATCGCACGTGGTAATGCCGGACCGGACAGGTGCACACTACTGGTGGACGGTAGTGAAATCAAAGCCATTCCGCCACCGTCAGATAGAATGAGAAAAGTTCACAGCTCTGATAAATAGATTCTTCAACGACTGATGCTCATTGTTCAACTGCTGTTTTCATATCAGTAATGTGCAGTCATATCGGTAGTTTAATGCATCCTGGCAGAAGAATTTTTCCTCACTTTCGCAAATGAGCCTCGAGATCTTGTTCCCGATATATTGGTTCTTTTTTTTTTGAAATTTGAAAAAAAACTGTATTGCACTTCTCTGCTAACTCATCTGCAGATGAATGGATTTTTGTGAGTAATACCAGTCTGTGCACTAGCGCTCATGTTAACAAACGAGTTTGGTTCTTGGTGACTTGATACCTAGCCAACTATAAGTGAAATCATGGAAGGTTGATCTAACGCAAAGGATGAAAACATATTTCTCAAAATCGTCACTGATAGAAACGTGATTTTGAAGTTTCAGACAGCGACTCTGGCTGGAAAGATAAGGCACATGGTATTCGAAAAATACGCTCTAATGCACACCTATTTGGTTTTGAGGAAAGACTCAAAAAATCCAACTGAATCTGTCGTTTATGGCGTTTGTTTTCAACTGAATTCGCTGCATCAGGCAGACTTACGTATTGCGATTTATCGAATATGTTACCAAATGAAACATGGGGTGACCTGGTGCAGCAGTGTCAGCTGAAGACAACCATCATAAGCGAGTGATTCAGCCGGGATTCAGTTGAATCTCCAGGTAAAATCAAATTGATTTACAACTGGGTGTACTGCCCGCATTTCGTACAATCTAGATTCAACGAGAACATAAGGTTGACAGAAAGCCGGGGACTGCACCTACCTGATGGGCCCGAACAAGAGTGAAACCAACCATGGGCTGTCAAAGAACTCCCAGCAAAATTATGAGTAGTGCATTAGGCCTATACAGAGCACACGGTAGTTGTTTTGGGAATCGTCAGCTGTGCGAGTCACGTGAATCACTAGAGAGCTTCAAACCCGGATAGCAGCTGAACACTATGCCGTTAGGCTAAGGCTTCAGAAATGAAACCACTCAAATTATCGCACGGTTATTCGGTCGAAGAGCTGTTCACCGAGGAGCCAGCTAGTTGGGTATCGGTTGGCCACATTTTTTAGGACAGTGGTCAGTCAGTGGACAAGATTTTAGACATGTCCATATTCAAGACATGAAGGAAAGGTTTGAATCATTCTGGGTAGTTGGGAACAGACTAAAAATGGGCTGAATGGAAAAGAAAGGAGGCAATCGCAGCAAAACTAGGTAATAAGTACCAAAACCGTGGTCCGTCCTTCGCATCGATTTCAAGGCCTACTTTTTCGGTACACTTCAAGTAGCAAGTCGACATGTGGCCATCGGTGACCACGGAGTTGCGCGTTACGCTCACCATTGGTAGCCGCACCGATGATCGGAGTCACTTAAAGTTGGCAACTCCAAACTTTTACACCGATATTTTGACCAGTTTATCTGTAAAATTTTCGGGACTAATTAGAACCACGTTGGTCTAACAACTACAGTCTTCAATCCCTACATCGTCGAAGTAGTTGTACCAGCCAAATGAGTGTAACCAATGGTACTTTTTATCAGAATCCAACCCCATTTGACGAAAACAACCTCACAATCCCTAATCATGTCACACTCGTGGTGAATTATGTGGCAACGTCTGCAATAAGGCAACGAATCGCACTGTGATTCTAAATAATAATAATGCATTGAGCCAATAATTGAATCAGCTTAGCCACTTTTTATGTTCCTACTTGTGGAAAAACTACCCTCCTCCTCCCGAATTTGCCTGGTTCCTGAGATGCCATCTAAGGCATCCTGAACCACAACTTAGCGGCACTGCTGGTAAATCCTCGGCAAACGCAGTGTACGGTGACAGAGTAAATGGCGTCAGGAACGAAATGGTCAGTGGGGAACATTTATTCTTCACTTCAATCGAGATTTCGTCCTTTAGATGAAGTCAGTCTACGTCAAAAAGCCGTGAGTCACTGTGCCGCTCTTTACCCTTGACCCTCTTTACGAAGGGTCATCAGCAGTGCGTATCTCACAAAAACATCAGTTGTATGTGTGGAAATGGACATTCCCGCACACTACATCACGATCACTAACATCAAAATTAATTACGAAAATTTCGACATGTACTTAATTTTTGGTGGACATGAACAAGAGAGGACATGAACAACAAGAGATATTCACGTCTAAACGTTGACAGGTACAGCAGCATCATGCAGAAACCTTCAGTGCTGGGCGAACTCATCATTACGGTAAATTACGTAATTAAAATGGAAATACGGGAACAGTCAGGAGTAACCAGCCCCGTGGTTAATAGTTAGTCAGTTAGATTCATTCTTTTAGCTGTAAGTAGCTTATGAATAATTCACGTGCTCCTTTGGCACCACTGAAACTCCCCAAATGAATCTCACCGCGCGAGAACCCGTCGTTTTCACGGCATCCTGTGGTATGTTTATGGCGTACAACATCAAGTTCCCATAGGCGTGAAAAAGTATACGGTTAATTTCAGAACAATCAAATGCAGATCGGAAGCTTTCAATCCATCGTACTAAGAGCACAAATACATTCAGTTCCTAGCACAAAATAAGAGTTGGCATCGAAACATTACGCATATCAGGTGAAAAAATCCACCATTTCCGTAAGAGAAAGAAATCATGAGGGAAATCCGAAATCTGAATTCGCTGTAGAAAATCCAAGTGAGATTTGCAAAAACAACGTAAAATTTACGACAATACACATCACCAGGGTCGCATGAAAGGTGCAGTTTTAGGAGTCCATGGGGATTTGGCAGTCGAAAACCTCCTGCTTTTGATAGTTTATGAATCATTTCATCTATTACGTTATATTTGTGAAGCTGCACTATCCCAAAAATGGGAGTTGGGACATCCGTGACGATTTGTTCTTTGAAAATGACAATGCACTGAGGTTTCCCGTCTGCCTGGCGGTCAGGCCTTTAAGCAAAAGGCTCTGGTCAAGGGCAATAAGTCTCCTCCTCCTCTATGGCAGTATCCCAACTCACGTACAAGCATGATTTACACACTGACAAATGAAGACCACTGATTTTCTCAAATGTGCATCTATGTTATACTACCCTACCAGTGAACGGAAGTCCAAGGCAGTCATGACCACATCGTATTGTGAGTGCGGTCAGGTCTCCAGACATACTGACATGCATACAAACACGCGCACTTTTTGACTCCTTTGCCCTCGTTTATTGGCTCAATGCACTTTTTGATCGGATTGATTTTCTTACGTTTGCGTCCGCTACTTACGTGCTCAAGTGTTCATTCAGTGCCGGAACTGGATATGTAAGGGCTGACTGAGGTGATGGCTGCATTCAGCTGATGACTTGCTTCCAGGGGCTTTGTCAGCACAGAAACGGACTCAGTGACAAGTACGTGATGCAAGGCTCTCATCATTTTGTTCAGTGAAGTAGTAGAGAGAGAAGCTTGATCAAAATAGCTGTTCTGTCCCGCTTTTGAAAACAGAGCGAGAACCAATTCATGAGGACAAATGCAACTGACAAAAGTGTCCAAACAATGAAACTGAGTTGCAATACACACTGAGTAGACTGATGCACACTAAAAGTGCAATATGTTATCCAAAATACAGCATCCGGTATGAAATTGCAGAATGAATAGGCATGCTAAAAAACGATTAAGGATTGTGAGTCATTCTCAACCTGGTTGGAGCACACCAATGAACGTATGGTCAAGACGTTAAAATTTGAACATAACTGGTGACATCACAGCGGATAGGAAAGCAGGGCCAAAGGGAAATGCTTGATGAGAAATTGTAAATTGTGGAAAACAAAACACCAAATCAATGAGGCCGGATGAAATTGAGCACTTTAGTGAAGCACTTTGGACAAAAACAAAGCAGTTGCTGACACTGGGTGAGATAGAACGATTGGATTAATAGAACCACAGAAAGCACGAATAGGGTTGTTGAAATAGAGCTGTTTGCAGCATGAAGAAGTAGCTGTTTGAATCCAAGAATTATACCGTATAATGAAACTGGATAAGCTAGCTAATTTCGTCTTCGGAAAGGAGTCCTTTAGGTGCATGAATTGTCACCAGTGCGTGGGACCAAATTGGCACCATAAAAAAAACATTGAATTCGTGGACGGCACACGCTGAAGATGCAGCAAAACAACAAGATAGCTTCATCCGAGGAGCGTGTTCAGCAAATCAGAATAAACTCCCCTGGCGGTGGTTGGGTTCAGGATCTTAATTGCAAGTTGGGGCATGAAAGGGCGAAAGGGCACAGTCCAAGGTGCGAAGAAAATGGCTTTGAGTGCGACAACCTGGGGCCGTCATTGCACAGCTCCTTAACGGACCTCATGTTTGAGCTGGTTGAATAAAGGGTGTGCATTTCTGTTGCCAGCACGTTATGGGTTGGCTAAGGGGACCGACACAGAGCAAATCAGGTCGATATAGAAACAGTTGCATTTATTGCCCAGTTAGAGATCCACGCGGACGGGATGTGAGGTGAGTAATGACCAAACGGGTGTTCAAATCAGCTATTCCTGGAGATCGGAACGCTCACTAATTTGCTGTATCATAATAGGATAGGAAGGGAGAATCAAAAGTAGAAGTATAGAACGGTGGTGACAGGCTAGTCAACAAAGGACCACTGAGGTTGAATTATCGCCAAATTTGGGGGAGTGAGAGGTCAGGAGCTTTGTATGACATCCACATCAAGTTCAGTGGGACAACAAAAGGCTCCTGGGGAATAATGAAGGTGTCGGAGAAGGCAGGATGATAACAGAGTTGTTGAGTGCGTTGAGTAAAGCAAAATGTTTGTTGAGGGATGGTCGGGTACCACCAATATTTTCTGGTTTTGGGATCGTAGTGGGATATGTGTACGTGGGTGTCAGCAATCAGATAGATGAAAGGCTATTCGATCCTTGAGTCTTCTGTCTAATGGCTACGGTGTAGGGTTTGGGGCCGAGCGCGCACTTTGGTTGCGGATGTGAAAAAAGATATGCCATGTAAGGTGGTTTTGGCTGGGGTAGAGAACGGAGTTCACTGCTGTCGAAGTCCACTGCAGCCTAGAACCTTGTCTTGAGCAGTAGTTTCTTGGCACCACCCAAACAGTGTCCGACAGTACAGCAGTGACAACACCGGCAGGCTCGGTGTTCATAATAGGAATGAGAGAGGGATCGAAAATACATAGAGATGAATCCGGTCTGCTGGAGAAATTGAAGCCAATGAAGGAAGAAAGGGTCTGCGCAACTTCTGGACATAAAGCATAGCCAGCGTTAGATGAAATGACGTGTCTGCTCAAACCACGATACTGGTACTGAGAATGGGTGACTCGAAAGGCCAGGTTCGGAAGCACAAGGGACAAGATTTTCAGTTAGGTCAGACGAGCACCGATCTATGGGGAGATTCCCCGGAAAGTCCTTTTGGACTGCATCTGAGCTAGACCAGTCAGTGAGACCCACCTGGACCCAAAGAAGGAATTAGATTCTGTCACATCAAGTGTAGTAACTTAGTTGGTTGACCGGTAGGGTCAAATTTAGGCGCAGTTCTGCCGTTGACCTGAGCAGGCCCGTCAGTAAACCTGAAGTCAGCAGAATTTGGAAGTGGTATGCTCTCACGTTTTTAGCATGCCTTCTTCTGAGCTTTATGTGGCCTAGTCCAAGGTTCCTTTAAGAACTGAGTGGTCTAAGCCTGTACACCACGCCGTTTATTGATTTTCAGGAAACATGGGGTTAGCTGCCCGATCTTTAACCTTTAAACAGTTTTCACGGTGGATATTGAGGATAAATAACAGGGTTCTGCGGCCAACAAGCAGGTTTTCGGAGGTTCAGTGAATAAGAAATTTACCTATATCATGTTACTTTAAGGAGAAACAATATAGGATGACAACTGGCTTTAATGGGGTTCTCAGACATCATCAGCATGAATCGAGTTCCAAAAGCGTAGGTACGAGCAGAGCTATTCTTGGATTGTAACATGAAATGGATATACGTGAGCCAGCATGGCAGTTAACTAGTTGACGTCTTGGTTAAAATGAAAAGCTCTGTAAAAGATCCAAAACAGTGTTAAAAATAAGGATTCCTTACTTCTTATACGGAGAAGAATCTGTCTCGAAGCGATGCAAATCTCACCCAATGCCTCTATCGCACGGTTTTTGTCACAAGCAGATTACCTACAGTAATCGGTGCCACTAGCCCAGATAGTCAAAAGCTGGTGCTCCATACACTAAAAGTCACCTGTGTGTAACATGCTTTGATTATAAATTCATTTCTCTTATCTTCAGACTCGGTCGTCATCCTCACCATTCGGACAACTGTAAAGCGTGGTGCGAGAGCAAGCAAGAAGGTGCGTGGCTGATACAGGATTGGAGGCAGAGCCGCAGTGGATAAATCTGGCTAAACGTGACCATGATGTGACGGGTCTAATACAGCTGCAAGGCAGGTAAAACCCGTTGGTGGCAGACAAAGCTGTAGTTGAAACAGAACAAACACAAGTTATGAGAACCAGATGAGTACAAGAACAATGGTGGCTGGCATTTGGAATTAGGGCTGTGCTTGTGCCGGATGACTGCAGTTGAAGACTCAAGTTAGGTTGAAAAGGTGTGCACAAAGTGACCACGACTATCACCACCATCGCCTTCGGTTGCGAGCCTCGTACATGTGAGGAATTAATTAGGGCTGCCAAAGTTTCATTTGTCGAGGACTTGAAACTGTGGGCAGGATAGATACGCCTTGAAGCCACTAAACCATGTAGTTGAGACGCAAATCAGGGAGTGACTAGAATTTTCATTGGAAAAAGAAAAGAAGAGGCTACGCGTTAAAGCAAAACTCCTAGATATATGCCAGCCGTTAAGCCTGTGACTGGATCAGGACAGCTAATATTTATAGCATTTGGTGAGCCAGTCTCCAGGCCTCCAGAAAGGCAGACGGCAGTGGGCAGCACAGGTAAGCCTTCCGACAATAGCCCTTACAGTTGGCTTTCAAGCCGTTGCTTGGTATTCCATGGCTCGTCTAGACACTCCGCGTGATTGCGCAAAAAGGAAGTCTACCGAGGAAGTCTGCCGACTGCCATGAGGTGCACGTGTCTGGCCCACGTAAACCATGGATCGTGGTCGGCCCCGCTTCACTGGTGGATATTCCGTCCGGAAACTGTTTCGAAAACTGCGGTGTTACTGGTACGATGTTCAAAATAGACTCGGGTGATGCTCTAAAGACGCAAGTGGTCAAGCACTGAAGGGTTTTTTTAAGTCTCTGGAGAGGATGGCCGGGTTTCTGTCCAATATCATAATCTGCAGCGCACCGCAGCATTGTAAACTAGGCTGATGACAGGTAAGTTGGCATTGGTTGCGGGATTTGTAGAATTCACGTCCACATCACCCTCTTTTGAAACATCATCCGCTGGTCCTAGTTCAATCATTCTGGTGAGTGCACATCAAAAGGGAGAACCACTGGACACGAGTTTCGCTACTATTCGAGCTCATCAGCAGTGTAATCCTTGGCCATGCCGTGCAGCGTGCGCTGGTGGAACAGTCGTAACACGCTCACATCGTATGACAGTTCCAACCCAAGCAGGTTAAAAGATTATATATATATATATATATACATATATATATATATATAATTAAAGGTGAAAGTCGGTACATCATAAAACATTTTCATCTTTTGTAGTTTATCAAATNTATATATATAATTAAAGCGTCCGTGGTGATACCCGACTGGGAAGAACTTGCAGACAGGTCAGTCAACCGACATCACCAGGACGGTTGCTTGTTTCCGGTACCGTTTCGGTTCGCCGTACAGATTAGTCGAAACAGCTAAGCGGACGGTTCTAAGCTACGGTAGTCCTCCAAAGATCGTGGGTGGATATGCGTCCTGCCAAGAATAAAGCATGCAGAAAAGTGACACGTCCGACGTGGTCGCGCTACGGAAAGATTAGAATCGAGCTGTGACCCAGGAGGAGTGGTAGTGGCTCTCCACCAGTGGCTGAGAACCACGTGGTCCAGTTGGGACCACGGTCGCTTTGCATTTGGTGGCCTCCAAGTTGCACGGTGCGAGCATCTGTGTTGAAAATTCCTGTTGTTTAGAGGAAGTTCATGGTCAGCGCACAACCGCGGAAACCTTTCTGAGTTGTGTGCGCAGCACATATCAACTCCAAATTGACCGCGCAGATTCGATTCCGACGAGTTTAAATGATCAATTTCAGCAATAACATTGCCCGCTATGGTAAAAACACCAGTGCTTCTTTCTTCACTAGTCTGTCCTAATACACCTCGGTAGGAGATATTCTTCTCAGCGCCACAATGTAGTCCATAAGTTCACAAACTGGCAATTCGAAAAGGCAGCGATTTTTTAGTCGGACTGGCTGTGTTGAGCGGTGCAGAATATCTGCTCAGTGAAATCAAATTTAACAAAACGCACTCAACCCTATTGCTGAGGTTAAACTGTGGGAAACCTGAGTTCGTCATTGGCGTTTTACTTTTCATAACCGAGCTTAAGTCTTGCACACCTATTTTGGCGGCGTCAACGCTAGAAGACAACAAATTCTTGAAAAGTGTTACCCATTTGCCAATCTGACACGCAATACCCAATTTGAACGCTTCTATGCTGGAAGGGCCTGGTGAATTAATCAGTATCAGTTTTTATTGTTACTGGGCAGGCGAGAATATGGGGAATATCGGCATAACTTACAATCAGATGATCCAGCAACCTTTACTTTTAGTGAGGAAATGGATTAAGAAGTGTAATCGGTGGGGGTAAATGATACCTTCCGGTCAACCAGGCCGTGGAGGAAATTGTAAACCACGCATCCAAATCACGTCCCCGACTTGACAGTCTGACCCACAAGGCAGTCGACTGGAGTGAGTTCTGCGCAGGATTCAAGCCTCTGAGCCAAAACATGACAGGTAAGGCAGCTGGCAGTAGGATTTGTTTGGCCCTTCCTGCTTGGTTGCATGGGGATGACTTGGCCCAAAAGCAGAAGGGGCTATAGCACAGATATCTTATTGTTGATGCTGTTGCGCGCATCAGATGCGTTTTGAGCCGCATCATTATCGTGGCAAGGTTTACTCGTTTTTTGACTGTACTGGATATTTTGGCGGTGGTCACGTTCAACCGTTGAGCGGTTAAAGTGTGCAGTTTTCAGGGCTGAGTTCTTCAAACCCGTTCCCACCCGACTGGAGTCAGAATATCTGTTTTCACAGGTACGGACAGGCTTGTCGCCTGGGGAATGCACGTCAACCTCCACGCACTTGACAGTACAACTCTACCTCATTATCGTTTATTTTTGGACAGCATGTTCACAGACATAAAAAATAAATGCAAGCGATGAATGTGAAAGGGTTACAAGAGAATATGAGAGAAACGTCTCGTTCGGAGTCATGCCACCAACAGTTTCAGTCAGATAAGATGAATTCCAACGTATGTAAGAATATTTGGTATGGAAACACGCGTGTAAAGATCAACAACTGAAGAAAGAACAAACAATGCTGAATGCTCTTCAAGGCGCGGTAAGCGCTAGCACAGTCAAGACTCGCAGATCAGGCACAAAGTGCCCGTCATACTGGGTCTGGTGTGAGATTCAGTGGCAAGAATGTGCACTCAACGCCATATACTACGCATAAAAGTGTCGTAAGTACGCAGGGAGCCCACATTGGCAAGCAAACTTCGCCCCTTATCACCACTATTCATAGTACGAGGGGTTGGTTCTCTTCGTCGGGCTGCTTGTATTTGCTGTTTCTAGCATGGTTGTAACTTGTGGAATAAACTCCCAGCAAATGTAGTCTGCGCATTCACTAAAGCATCTGAATCCGACTACACAATCAAAGCACTAGCTTTAGGTTGAGAGACAGTAGCTTTGAAAATACACTAAGCATGTGCATTTATGTCACATGGCGGTGCTTACTTTACTGTGCTTGTGGATCCCACGCCTCAGCATGTAGAGCAAAGAGCTACCCCGTAGCATAGACATCTTGCTGTTCAAGTGTTTGGGTGATAAACGTCAGCTCTGGTCTATAGGCTGATGCAAAAAAAGAGGGTGCCATATTGATGGAACTCATGCAGTTAAACGAAACCCACAGAGGCGGGAGCAATATATCAAAGCATGCCAGAAGTTGCTGTTGGGGGAATACGAGGGACAGATGGGAAATTAAGTTGGACAGCTCGGTGGCAATGGACCAGGAGAAAGGATGTCGGCTGATGAGGAACAGGCGTACACACGCAAAATTAAAGCCGAAAACGGTGTCGATTTTATGGGGTTTCTCGTGCAATACTAAGGTCAAAAAAGGATTGATCGCTGGGGCGTATTAATGGAAGTGTACATGTAGATGAAAGAGTTAGATGAGAAAAGATGGCCACAGTTTACTCCCCAAAGTTTTTCAGGTGACCTTGTTGTCAGGGTGTCAAGGAAGAGGCCCAGGAGAAACGCGTAGTAACCTAGATCGCCGCAGTTGAGCAGCGCGAGAGGATGTGATGCAAAGTAGGAAAAAAATAGGAGGTACTACTTGAAGTGATGGAAAAACTTAAGATGGATGCATTGTTGAGTGATGCAACAAGACTGAATGCTGAGACGTTTACGGTGTCTGAGAGGTGTCCTTATTTGGTAAGGGGACAATTGCGCGGAGATATGTGGGTAGGTAGAAAGCGTAGCACTCTAAATAAAGGTATGTTCCAGAAGGCTTTGGAATATTCCTTGTTAATCAAAATATCGATAATGGTCGAGGCAAGAGCGCTAAATTTAACCCTTTCGAACAATGACCAAAAAGTTAGCCAAGGTGTCTCCAGCATTTGTAAAAGCTATGTATCCCCCGGTTGTGACGTTTTATCCCAGATACGCACTGACCATGGATTTGACGAACCTCCTAGAAACGGTAACAATGCTTTGGGTTCTAGGCATTTTCGAATTGTCCAGTGAAACGCTTCTTCTGCACTCCAGTTTAGTCAACCAGGTGTACTCATAGCAATGTGTACGACTCATCTTGTCCTAATAGTGTGGGAAAGCACCTTGAGGTCGTTTGACCATAAAAGCACCACTATAGACACCTGCGTTCTATTTTTACTGTTTACTCAGTAACTGTTCATACCAATGGGCCCCTGCGATCTGCCAGATTATTAGCTGTGTACTGTATGCCTTTATGTTGGACTTGTATTTTTTAGCACTTTGGCCCTTTCCTCGGAACAGACGGAATATTTGGTTGTTGAATTTAGTAATTCATGCTTGTTGGTCAGCCAGTTTAAGGGTCGGCAGCGTACACGTTATATGAAAACGTCTTTGATGATCATATACATTTAAAGTCAAGAGGCGTCTAAATTTGGTACACCTTTGTGCCTAAGCGTACGCCAACTCATCAAACAGCGTATGTAATTCTAGTCTGTGCCAGTGGTTTCGAGACTGATTTTTAACTCCGGAACGGATTTGGCCTGTTTTGGAGGACTCCGGTAGTGTGCTCAACTATGGGTGACTCATGGCCGTTCATTTACCCGATGAGAATAGAGCAGTTCGAAGACGATATCACGACTCCTTAGCATCGCTCAGAATGGCAAAGCTGACAGTTTCATCTTCTAAACTTTACAGTGGGCTTACTTCGCCTACTAAACATAGTGTGCGCAGTTCAAGGTCATACGCCTTAGACATGGTTTTCCAAACATACAGCATGCATTTCACCTCTGTGAGGATCTAGGGGGACACGAGCTAATCAACTAACAGGAGAAACTGGGCGCCCAGCCAACATGTTATTAACAAAGCAGGATCCATTCATGCACGGGGATAACACGGTCTAATATCCAAGCATTTTTGCATCACCGAAACACAACTCACTGTGGCAACGTTTTGTAGTGATTATATGGCCTCGACTTCTGCGAAACAATTGCTAAGCAAGGCACCCAACCACAATCTGAACAATCGATGTTCTGTCTTAGATCACACCCATATATCCATCTACACCCTCTCCCAGTAAATTGATTTCTTTGGTCAGAAATAAACCTGAGACATACCTGTCACCCGTCTGTAGTAGCTTCCGCTGTCTGATGCACCAGCGTTTCGCATTATGTTCCGATGATCCCGCTGAAAGTGCTTTCCTAATCATCAGCATTTTTATATCTGTACTCAAATCTGAGCCAATATTCAGCCTCTAGACCGCTTTGCCACCCCAAAAATCGTGTCCTCAAGCAGCTATGCCAACTTGCTAGGCACGCAACACACTTGTCTTCGCTGATTGATGCTTACCAATCACGCAATCTCTGATCTTTACCGTCACAACAGATCTGCTCCCCCGACCTGCTCGTGCGGATCGACATAAAATCCACTTCTTTGGACGCTGCCTTTATTTTCTTTCCTCTATTCCATCTCTGTTGTTCTGCCTTACCTTTATGCAAGCCCAGGCTATAAGCGAATGAAAATCATTGACATTTGAATTCCTTCTGATGACGTATTCCCCGTCTTCATCTCAATGGTCCCCACAAACCAATTTTATCATTTCCATTGCCAACTGACTGTAGTCACATATCTGTCCCGTTTGTCGTTCTGCTTGCCCCCTGCTGGCGCGAGATTTGTGGCAACATTGTCATTGATTTGCCATCACCAAGCGTCAAATGCGACATAAATTGGTGCGTGTCACCCTTGCTTTCGGAGGTCTTTTTGCTCTCTGGGTTACCGTACTTTAACCAGCATTACCAAGGAGCCTTTGCTGCTCCGCCTCCTTGGACTGACTCATTGGGGAAAATAACTGGTCGTCATACACATCAGAAACAATGGCATTCAAACGTAGCACGTGTCCATCCCAGTTTACTATTTTTACAAAAAATAAACTTCTTATTAACCCTAGCCTTTTGCTCAGTCGTTGCACTTACAGAGTAGGTGAACCGCTTGTATACGTACACCCGCGAATGCACAAATTGTTTTCAGCTGGTCCCCAGCAGTCTCTATTCAGCTCTCAACACCGTAATCTCACTGACTGTTCTAACAGAACACGCTGTTCTAAGAACCTTGCACGCCGTAGCTTCATCCGACCATTCTGGCCTGCATGTCACTGAAACATAATATACCCACACTCATCAATGGCTCCAACTCAATAATCCAGCTAGTAGACCTCCAGGCTTGATCCATACTCAAGCATTTTTTTATCTGTCCCCCCGCTTCTGCGCCCTAAGTTCGGCCTAATCATGCATGCCATTATTCTGGCTAAGCTCCTGTAGTGGTCTGGGTACCCAAAAAGCTACTTTACCAGGAGTGTGTGGCAAAGAAATAGATATAATTACCCTGAACTGAGTACACAATAATAAAAAGGGTCGAATGGAACAGACTCACTAAGAATTGTTCTCTTTAAAATAGTTCGTCGTTGGCCCAGGTCAGTGAATAAATAATAATCCGATCGTGGATGTCCAGGGGTCTTCTTTCGGACAGCTCTCACATGAAATAAACTCCGAAGACAGTCTGAAATGTTTTAATACCAGAGTTAGCACATGAAGCTCGCGAATGACCGCTGTAAGCGCGAGCGAAATGAAAAGAGAAAGTCGAAGCACGTGACCACGCCTGTATTGTATGTAACTTGTACAAATGCGCGTTTTTGTGGTTTTGCGTATTCAAACAAAAAACGTTTATGGAATTGATGAAATAC